>CAXAMN010023273.1:303780-386359 GCA_963970005.1 Durusdinium trenchii | reverse complement strand
TTACATGTGTTCCTACGCTACTGCTTCGAGGGACCTCTGGTCAAATGGGCTGGCAAAGCAAAATGTGGCATGCGTAAGGGTGGTCTATCAGCAACAATGGCAGCACTTGTCTTTGCGGGTCCAAAGAATGTCGGAGCAGTGAAAGTTGTCTGGGCAATTCTCACATTGGGCACTGACCACATAAGCCAACTGCCCACCAAGTCCGGCAATGTCACTGCTTGAACTTGATCTGTGTGCATGGCCATCAGCCCTCCTCATGGTGAGCTCTGATCATTTCAGCTCGTTTGATATCTTCAAAATCGGCGTCAAACGGCCAAGGTGTTGGGATGAAGGATGGGTCGATGCAATGTCGGTCGGTTTTGACGTCCAAGATTCAGCACGTGGTATCGAAGAACGGAGCACATCTGCAACAATGTACTGAGTTTCACTCGGTTGAAGCGAATCCCGGATGGGCTCCACCGACCTCCGGTTCAAATATGTTCGGGGTGGGTGCCAGGGTGGTCTAACCATCTTCTGAGGATATGGTTGGAGCCCTTGGCAATGTTTCTTCTTTGCAAACCTTCGACGAAGACATGGACACGCAACGTAGCCTTTCCTGAAAACTAAACGTCAGAAATGGACCGACTGACCCTACGTAAATGCAAGTGGAAAGGACATCGATCTACTTCTTAGTCGCCGCTGACTCATCCGGTTTCTTTTGTCTGTTGAGGTAGGCATGGACACAGATTCGGTTGAAGTCAGAGCTGCACACAAAATCAACACCGGGTATGCCTCTTGCTCTACTTGCAACGAACAATGTTTTCGGGCATGTCGTGGCGGTTTATGACTTTGCTGGGTTGACATCAGTCGATGAAATTGCGATAGCAAGCAATGTTGGCAAGCAATAAACATGAAGACCTGTCTGATCCGAATGAATGATGAATGGGCATCACTGCAAGTCTTTGGAGATCCGCTCTATTTATGGACCTGCTGTGTGGAATCATTGGAAACACAGCACTTCACCGCTGGATGCTCCCGTGGAAGTCCTCTGCGGAGACACCTCGGTGCAGCGGAGGTTGTTGGTGAACACGCAACGTCTTCACGCAGTGCCACCCACGTTCGGAGAACGGCAACCTGTGCAGTTGATCAACTGAAAACCAGGTGGGCAACGTTGCAACCGCCAGTGTTCGGCAACCGACTTCCAGTGTTCGCCGGTAGTTTTTGAGGGTAAAGGTCATGTGAACAAACACGACCTCCGTGGGTTTCCCAGGTGGCAAATTCCCGTCGGTCTTACGGCCCAAACGTCGTGCGTAGAAAACTTGCTGACTTCCGACTGGCTACATGTTCGAAACACTGCTCCTCTTGCGACCTTGACACCACGTCTGTCAGCCTGGCGGCTAGTGAGCTAATGGAGGGCACCCAAACATGACATATCTTTGAGGTATAGCTGCTTTAATAAGTATATATCCCTGGGGCTTCAACCACCTCCTGAGAATGTGGTTGGGGTGGTTTGAGGGGTCTAACTACCTTCTGAGAAGGTGGTTGGAGCCCTAGGGTACACGTATAAGTTGAAAGCTGATCGTATACCTGGTTCTATCAATATAGGGGCAGCTCTCGAATCGCGAACGGACGATCGGTCGCGACCATGAAAAGCAACCTCAGCTTTTTCCAGGCACACTTGAGCCAAAGTATTTGGCAAGTCCACAGTTCAATCGGAGATGTCTCTTTCGACATGTCTATTTCCGATGATGTAAGTGTTCACATTACAATTCCCTAGCACAGGATTGACATCCAAAAGTACTTTGACTGAATCCCTCCATGCATGACCTCAAGCCCTTCACTCCATGTCAGTACTCAAAGTCCAGGCTATGGTTTTAGACGAGGGATTTCTTCTCCCCCCTCTGACTCCTGAGCTGCTCGACTGCTTGGGATCAGTTCTGAATCCCGGTCTGTCCAGCTGTTTCGGAAAGCAGTTCGGTACTGTATATGGTGGGATTCTCTTCGGCTTGTGTTTCTGCCATTTCTTGTGCCCTGGCTGAGTGGGGCCCGTTGTGCCCTGTCGGTACATCAGTTGTTGGAACGTCTGGCTGCAAAGCCATCTGTTTGTCCAATTTCAGGCCAGTCCCTGAGGTGTGTTTGGTGGTGTAACCATCGAGGTGCACTCCAAGGTTTTGGAGGGTTTTGGGCCATAGTGCAGGTTCAACTGCTTTTGTGAAAGCATCGGCTTTCTGGTCGCTTGTTCCAACAAGGCTTAGTTCCACGTCATCGCGGTCCAACTGCTCCTTCACTGAAGCTAAACTCACGCGATGTACGCGTTTGAGATGTCTCAGCTTCTTGGAGTATCCAGCTGTTACCACTTTCGCGCAAGCTGTGTTGTCTTCACGAAGTCTCAACAACACGGGACGCCCAAGCATTGCAGAATACAACTCAACCAACAGCAACCCCTCTTCAAAGAGTACATACGACAGTGCGACGGTCTCCGCCTCAGTCGTGCTTCGGCACGTAGCCGTCTGTTTCTTCGACAGCCACGCCAACGGGAACGACGTCTGCGGGCCAGACAACTGTAGCCATCCACCTGTGGTGCTATGAGTGTGTTTGTCGTCTCCGCAGTAGGCTGCGTCTGCGAAAAGTTCAAACACATTCTGCGGTGCATCACGCGCATGACCAAGCAACATAGCGTTCTTGGTGCACTCGAGGTAGCACATGGCACGGTACAAGTATGCATCACACGCTTGCGTCCAGGACTGTACCATGGTCGCCAACCAAGTGACAAATCTCAGCAGGTCGGGGCGAGCAAGGCGTGTCAACCACATAAGTCTCATCAAAATGCTGCTGGCAGAAGCTGCCAGAGCACCACGCTCATCTGCTCCAACAAATCCCTTGCTGAGGAACGGTGATGCAACGGTCTTCATCTTTGGGTTGTTAGCAACCCCCAAATATTCTTGAAAAGTAGCCTCGGCATATGCACGCATATCAAAGCCAAAGAACTCTGCATTGTCAACCTCGACAGTGGAGTGGTGTCGACCAAGGAAACGACCCAACGGTCCAATGTCATCTATCAGCACCTTTTCACCCAACGCCTCCCAGAAAGGCTCGTGCCACTGACTTGGTCCTGAGAGAATCAAGTCGTCCACGTAGACAACCAATGCCAGTCCTCCGAAGATGGGGATGGTGAAGGTGGATGCAAATTCTTCAACCTTGACTGCTCCTAAGAGACACAACTGTTCTTCGAGAAACTGTTGCCAATGGGCCCCAGCCTCTGGGTGTCCGTACAGCGATTTGCGCAATCAAATGATCGGCCTTTTGAAGCGAGGATAGCCACTTGGAGTGAACCAAGATTCAGGCCAGAGCTCTCTGGGGAGTCTGATGTATGTGGCAGCCAGACTTTTCAACTCGGATTGGAGATACGCCTTAACGGCGTCTGCCGACGACAACTTGTGTCCTTCAAAAAGAAGAAAAGTTCTTCCTATTCGGGGTTGGCTCTTACATCCAGGGCTGGCAGAATTTAGGATTATTATTGAGTTAAAACTATTCTTGATTTAGGGTCCGATGTGGGTGAGAAGTTCTCTTTCATTTAGGTTGGCTAGAAGTTCTCTTTGGCTTGGGGTTCGATGTGGGTGGTCAGTTCTCCTTGACTCAGTCTGAGAAACTTACACAAAAAGGACGACCAGCCGTTCTTTTCTTCCAGCTGCTGTGGGAATGAATCTGAAGTTGTTTGCGGTAAACTTGTATGAGCTGGTGCTTACAGAATTTAAATTATGTGTTGCTTTGAATGGAATTTGCATAATGCAGCGTGGGTGGAATTCAAAGTGTTATTTTTTCATGTGTCAATTTGAGCGCGAGGTTGAAGTTGTTTGTGCAAAACTTGTATTGTATGTGGTCTGGGGCCTTACCTCTAGCAACCAAAAAATGACAGATGGAAATCCTTTTCACGATGAATGCTCCACTACCACCCACCGTCTTTAAGCCCTTCAAAGCACTGAGCAGGTTCTGGTCATAGGCTTTTTGGCCAGCGGCGCTGCTTGGCCAGCTCGCCTCACGCACATAAAGAATGCAGCCAGTATAGCCAATGTAAGATTTCGCGACGCAAACAGCACCAAATATCCATTACAACACATGTAAAAATATGAACAGTTATGCTTCGACTTGAAGCGCTCTTCCACAAATTTCATGTAGGAACCATGTTCATCAGTGATTTTCTTCCTGAATCACAAGCAAACCCCCGCCCCACCCCCACCACCCAAGTCAGCAAACAACAAAATATCATAATGTTCCTTGTGACTGCGTCAAAAACACAAGATATGAAAAACTGAACACGCTTGAAGACTAGGTACATCCAAGTGTTGAACGTTTGTATACAAGGTGTCATAGACTCCAAGGTCTTCTGGGTTGGATCATCCTTTATCTTTTTGACCTTACTGCTTGCCCCCTCATTCGACTTCCGCTTTCCCATTGGGCTACGAAGGAGAACCCCAACGGCACAGGCTCGAGCCCTAAAGCTCAGAGAACCTCGCAACTGCACTGGCTCCAAACTGACAAAACGATAAACGTTGACGCTGTAAACCTGTCTGCGCGGAGCGTGTTTGCCAGGCATCAGGCGTGTCATCGAACTACCTAAGTCTTCCTTGGTTATACTTATTTCTGCTCGAGGTAGATTCTGCTCGTTTTGCAGATTTGTGTAACGAACCAGAAGTGAATCTGCTCGTGTTGTTTTTTTCTGCTCGTTTTGTTTTTTGTAGGTCTCCAACACCTTCCCCACATGTTCGCACACACACACACACCAGTCACACTACCTCCTCTTTTTCCACATCGACCAGCATTCAAGTCCTCTTCCACATCATCAGCCGGGATTCCCAGCACTCTTGAGTGCGTCGTGCCACAGCCGACGGTACTCGATCAAAACTTTGGTCATGGTAGTGCAACACAAGTTCAGGTTGTGAGAATGGCGTCTAGAAGACCGGCTAATTCGCCCGATCCAATCCTCATCACTCCAGGTGGCTTGACCTTGGAGGTTTTCAGAAAGAGTTTAGTACCAAAGGATGGGGGTTGAGCCCTCGACTTGCTGGGTTCAAAATGAGGGGGACCCCCTTTTCCAGGGCATAGTGCAGGTTCAACCTGGGCACAGGTATCAAAAACAACCTGAACCACCTTGCCTTTCTGTGCAAACACATGCAAACACCCACTTATAGGTGCATGAAAGGCACACCACATGCATTGCCATGTGGAGTTTTGGCCTCATGTAGAATAATGACCAATCTTGGTCCTTGCGCAAGTGCGCTACTGCAGCATATCCCTCCTTAGCTGGCCAGCATTGTTTGTGCACGCTTCAACCTCAAACAAGCACCCTGCAGTGCAGCATGTGTTTTATAAACCATGTTCAGAAAAGAATCCAACATTGCAAACCCGGCGTTTACAATCGTCCTGGTTACTTCACGGCTCAACCAAAGTGGGCCTTTGTAGATGGCACGGAAGAAAATGTTTGTGTGTTTCATCATCCAGCGCACGATCACAAAGATTCTTTGATGCGTTTCCTCAGGGAGAAGCGCCCCAAACCAGCAGACAGGAGTGTCAGAGTGTCCAAAGTAAGGATGCAGCTGTATTGCATCAAAGTTTCAGGCAAAGAGGATGGGTCAACTGCATCCATACAGGTATCTAGCCAAGCGCCAACCAAAGCCGAATCAGAACCTTTTCCAAGGCCCCGTGGATAGTCCCGGAGCCTGGATTTCTTAACAAGGGGCGGCAAACAAACATGGAAAACACACAACAACCACCCATCAAACCAGGCAACGAAGTTATTTTGAGCTCCTTCTTGCTGAATTCATGGATGGTTGATGTCTTCTTGTTTGTGGAGCACCACCCTGAAAAGGAATCAAAGGCGCGCTCAAGCTGCTTTTCAAAGGGCATTTTTCCCCAGAGGGCACAATGCACCGCAATGAAAATTATACACGACGCCAATTGATCCTTTCCAAAGCCACTGATGGCATATGAATGTGCCAGGTCGATCAAGACAAATTTGGGACTGTCCAACAAATCACGGATGGAGGCTTTGGGCCCTCGCTTCCAAGGAAGGGGCGCCGCCCCATCCTCTGGCCATGACCTGGTGGCCCCAGAGCTTGATACGTCCCACCATTCCTGATCAACAGACACAGCACACCAGATACCCGTGGAGCACACAGACATACACTGATCCAAAAACGCGTCCTGAAACTTATACATACAAGTCTAGGATCTGGGACATCACATATATGGCAAATCCTTTTAGACGTAAATCCTGTTGCCAGACCAAAGCAGGATCTAAGCCATGGCCAATCCCCCTTCACACCTTCAAGTTTGATGAAAAAGCGTTCTTGGCGAGCAGGAGAGCGACCAGGTATCTCTGGAATCTTTACCTAGCTTGCAAGTATCTAGGGTAAACAAGACGCAATGCAGCAAGAACATGAGCCAGGTACAGTGAGGAATCTGCCAAACAAACAATTTGAGTGGATGACAGCAATTCAGACCAGGCCACATCCAAACCTGTGACCTCAAGCATCCGGCAATCTTCAACAAGTGCCCTCATCAAGCATTGTAGTGATTGTCCTGAGGAGCCTCCAACATAATTTTCCGAAGGCAGAAGGGTGTACAAAAAGCGGGTGGTGTATGTATGCCTTAGATGAGAACGATGCGTATGGCAAAACATGTGACAGTATACAATGCATGCATTGAAAACCAACGCATTGGCCTAGATACTTGCTTGAGTTCACATGCTCCACACCAGCCCAGCCGACAATGGGCTGAAACCCAATGACCAATAGTGGACGCTTTCCCTGCCCACGTCCCTCATCCCCATGTAGATACATGGGGATGGTTCGTCTTGGAACAGCTGGTTGGTGGTCATTGATGTACGCATGGTTTTTCCAAAACGTCTCCAGCATTTCCTCTACATCAGACAGCTGGTGAAGTTTGTATCCACCCAACATGAAGAAACCTTGAAACTCTCCATGGTTCATGCAGGTCTTGAACCAATCTGACAAATACAGTACGGGCCAATGTTTGCGAGCAACGCTCCATCGGCGGGCCACTCGTGTCCGAACTGGCGTGGACACATACGAGACTGGCACATCCAAAGTCCTGTTTGTCCGGTGAATGAACCTGTGCAAGTTCCTGCTGACATTCTTTTTTTTCAGGTTCTTCCGGGAGACACGAACCATCTCATTGACTTTCGTGTCGAACACTCCTGGGGTGATCACGCTATGGCGAAAAGATACACGCACATGCACATACACATGCACACTATTAAACCAAGTTTCCATGTTTTTCCAGGAGCTTCTGAGTCTTCTCCATTTGCAGCATCGTATCTTTTGCACTGGCCTTGAGGCAGCACCACTGGTCAAAAAAGTACAAGCTAGGATGCCAATAGCCATGAAACATTATCACCCCCGTACTGTATCTGTGAAAGACGAGGCACCCCCCTCGCAAAGCCTTCAACCGCATGATCGCAGACAGCTTCCGCAGCAGAGTCTGAGGAATCTCCATTGGTTCCTTAGATAGATGGAGCAAACAGTTCTTGTCCAAGCTTGCTGAACACGCGTTTGGGCAGTAATGCGTGTAAAAGCCCTTGGGCCGTTTAAGTCAGTCAATGATTTTCCACACTCTGACAAGCTTTCAGTCGCCGGTGCCATTGAAGGATTACAGACTCATGGAGAAACCTGTACGCTTTGGCTCAGCCAAGTGTCCATCAACGAGGTCATCATCGCGATGACCTGGCTTGAACAGAATCAAGACTGCATGTGCTGTACCCAAAAGTTTACCAAACAGCCTGTGTTTCTGGTTCATTGAAAAATCGCTTCGCTTCTCAAGTGAACATGCGAGATCCTGTCTCAAATGCTACGCCTATATTTTTCTCACTTGTCGCTAGCGTTTCATCCCAATGCCACACCAAAGGTGGTAAATATTGAGTTGCCACAGCAACTTCAACATATCGCACACCAGAACCACAACAAAGTATACAGAGATTCAAAGAACCATACATGATCCATGTGCTAGAAGAAAACAACGTAGACTTCATGTGCAATATGAAAACCCAAGCACGCAGCTGGAACAACTGCGATAACCCTATCAGGCAGTATCGGCGAGCTTTTTGCCCTTAGCCTTAGCCTTTGCTTTCATTTTTGGCTTCACTCCCCCCTTGGGTGCCACGGAAGAAGTAGTCGATTTCATACCCCTTGGTTCAATGCACCATGTGAAACCCACATCAACGTATGTAGATGCAAACAAAAATCATCGAACGGGTAGTTGCATGACCACACATAACAAAGTACTGGCAAGTGTCTTTCCACGCTGGAGAAGGCTATTCATAGCAACATCCAGCTTGGTGCAAGTCACAAAGTTTTGTTGTAGTTCGTCACGAGTGGGCCTCCAAGTGCAAATCTATATATCTATAGGTCATAGGTCCCGTGCGTATGGATTTACTAAACCAATTCAATCGCTCCCAAGAGAAAACCATTGGTATTCCAGGTTGCTTGTCAAGCTTTTCCGGGTTGACAGTCGCTTCGGACATGAGGTCGGCCAACTTCGTGTACATGTTCTGCATCTTCGTGAGGTGCTGAGACATGGTTGACACAAGCCTGACGTGGGCAGGATTTGGATGAGGAAGGGTAATTGATCATGAAATCTGACTGGCACACATGTTGACCTGGCAAATGTAGAGCATAATGCAAGCAGGGAACGTGGTTGCACCCGTGGTTTTGATCCCTTTCAAGCGGTCCTGACATCCAGACTTGTTCCTTGAGGGTTCTACCTAGCTGGTCTTTTAAAAGAGCATTGCATAGCTTTGATTGACATGATCATGACATGAGAAGCAGTCCAACTCAGCTTGAATCTTGTCGATCTTCTTGCCCAAGACTTCAACGAACTGGGGCAGCACAGACAGCGGACTTGCTGTGGCCACCACCGCCGGAAAAGTCATCCTGAGATACACCGTCCCCTCAAGACATCCCTTTTGAATTTGTTGATCTAAGGAATCTATAGCTTCAAACCCTTTATGCATGGGAGCGAGTCTTCGCTCTCAATAGGTACACATAGATTGGAACCACATGCGTTTCATTCTGGCAAGGGTCTTAAAGCTCATGACTTGGCTCGTATCAAGCGGGCTCGGGCCGCCTGAGGAGCTTCCAGCGCCACCGCTGCTGCTGGCTGCAAGCTGACTTGACAACAAGGCTGCCGGATCGGATTCGTTGATGTCAGGAAGATCGCTATCCAACAAAGTGCCAGCTTCATCCTAGACACAACTTCGATCCCAGAAAGGAGGGTTGAATTCGATAGGTTGAGACCCTGCACCAACTTTGGGGTTTTGTGTGCATCAACACGTATGGTGCAGTGAATCCATGCATGTAGTGAGGACAAAAAAGAAAGCACATCACCATCCTCCACCGCGATGTTTCCACATTGCTCCGTCTCTTCAACATCCGTGGATGTCAAAGCGAAACCTTCCGATAAAACTAGGAAGGCTTCAGGTTCTCCATGGATCTTGTTGATGCGAAGCTTCCCATTGGCTTCAGCCCATGCAAACGCTTTATCGATCATTTTCCTTCAGCATGATTGCACACAAACACATACATATTGGTCGGCAATAAGCACATGCATAATGCACATGGTACACTGCATGCATTCACCCCCTCACACACTAAGGCTTCGTCTTGCTCCATCCATGTGTATGTTCGAGAACATGCCTGGTATACCACCCTCCTCCCTTCGTAATCTCTCTGCGGTTTGTGTGCTTTTTCCTAATGCGGATCTCCAAGGTCGCAAAACTCCCATTCTGCTCAAACATCTTCTTCAGCTCTTTGCCTTGGTTATATATTTATGACCCCACAACCGATAAGGCCCAGCTACAAAGAAATTAATATGCGGCTAGTGGGAGGGATCTCTCAAAAGAACTCATCTCCAAGAAGAAGCAAACACAACACGATTGATACGATTCCCTAACTATCACCAAAGCACGTCCGTCCCGGTCTTTCCACATCTTCAAAGCTTCAGGTGAGCATTTCAGTGTGCCATCAGCTTTAGGAGTGAAATACCGGTACAGCCTTAGGGGTGTTCACGACAGTGTTCATCAAGAGAGGTTGCCTAATTCATTTTGAACACAGTTTGCTGTTTAGTAGCTTCCAATAAGAAGGATCCTTTTTGCCTGCATCGTCTGCTGATGATGATGCAACGGCCATTGACACAGAGTCGTCTACATCCACAGACAGGTCGGAGTGTGAGGCTGGAAGTTCTGGTGCCACCCTTTGTGGTGGGATGGGCTTTGCGGCTGCTTGGGGGGCTGTGAGCCACGTTGGGAGCAGCTGGTCCAGGGTTGGAAGGAAGTTGTGGGCTCAAGACACCTGGAGACGGTGCAGCATTGGGGACAACCAGCAAAGGTTCAGCGGTGGCAACTGCAGGTTCAGGATTGGGGGCAACTGGAGGCGCAGGTTCTGGATTGGGGGGAACTGGAGGTGCAGGTTCGGGGGCAACTGGAGGTGCGGGTGGAACTGGGGAAGGTGAAGTCGCAGTTGGAGGTGAAGTCGTGGGTGGTTGGACAAGGTCTGGCTTAGGAGAAGGTGTCTCATTGAAGTTGTACCTTCCAACAGGTGGCCAACTGGCTTGAGAATCTTCGGGCTGATGGGTCGCAACCGGAAAAGACTGGTACAGCCTTGTGGGAGCCGCGGACCCCACCGTTGGTTCTGGCAATGCTTGGGATTCCTCCACCACAAGGGTGTCCGGAACTTCATTGTCAGGGTTTCCGGCACTGAAGTGGCCAGAGGCTTGAGCAGTGTGGGGGGCTCCAGGGACTTCAGGCTCAGGATGAATACCATTGGCTTGATTTGAGAGTTTGCGTCGTAATGCGGCAATCCTCTCTTGACTCGCCTTAGGATACCCCCCCTTCCCTACAGACGACACAACATGCGCATATATGCATGCAATATAGCCGGCATGAAAAAGATTGTTGCAGAACCTTAACGTGTGCAGGTCGCCTGAATCAAAGCCTGCAGCTCACGCTTCCGAGACGATGTGGGAGCCTCATCTCCTCCATACCTGATGTCCTTCATGCCCTCAACCAACGTATTGCTAGAAGAAGGCCGAGAATTCAGTGCCATCCACTGGTTCACTCGTGTTTGAAGCCAAAAGTTGTCTATATAGTTGGGAACTAGTGGAAGCCAATCACCACAACAGTGCACAGTCAGAAATCTGCTCGTTTTTTTCATGTTGTGGTTGTCAAAGGAGCACTTTTTAGATTTGCGCCTCGTTGCGCGTATTTGCGCTCGGTTGCGCGAAATTGCGCTCGAAGTTGCGGCCTGTTTTTGGACATAGGATGCTATAATTTGCCAACAGTGATACTCGAAATCAAAAAGTGCACGTTTTTTGTGGGAGAAGGGTGTCAAGGCATTGTGGAAACCATTAAAAACCACTGCTGGTAAAGAGTTAACATGAATTACTACGCCTTGGGTCTGAAGCTGACTGTTAAAGGATTGCAAAGCCACTGTTGGTAGAAAACTGCATGAATTAGGCACTGCACCTAGGCTGTGCCTAGGCTGAGCTTTGTGAACTTTGAGCATCCTTCAGGATGGTCTCAATCTGCGTGGAAACGTCGTCTTGGAACAACACCTGCGCCAAAAAAATACTCGATCGGTGCCCCTATATATCTCGAAGGTCCAGAGTCCATGGCCTGCTGATCTTGGAATTCTTGCCAAAAGGTCTCCATGGGCTGAACCCAATCAGAAGGAATCCTCCACAAGATAGCAGCTAGCAGCTGGCTAGCAAGTTGTTTGATGCCTGAACATTATGATGAACATGTCATGGACCCCACCTCAACCGCTTTGATTGGAAGCAGTACTGGAGACATTCCCCCAAGGATGCATCTGGCCAGCAGTCCCCAAGGGGAAGTTTCATGAACTGTTCTGGTGGGGAGAGATCTTTGCGTGGTTGTGGTTTGAACCGCAACTCTCTCCGCTCAGGTCTGGATGCCATATGGTTCTCCCAGGCCAGTCGCAGATTTCTTCCGAAGCCGTCCGGGTATGCCCTCAGATCTGCAAGGTTCAAGCCTGACCCATAAAATTAGCCGACGTGATCTAGCTAACTGCAACTAAAGCACTGGCTCATACGTAGGGCGGTTCTGTTCCCAGAAAATCTCTTTTTTCCATCTTTGCCTATATACTTTCCTCGGCTGGTTCAACTATCACCTGCTACCATACAATAGATCGAAATTATAGAGTGCAGTTCATTTAGTGCAACCAGGGTTCGAACAAGAGGAGTTTCAGTTTCAGCGCGTTGTTCACGTTCTGCTTTCGTAAGGGTGCCCAGATCCAAAAGCTGAATATCGTTCATGCAGCTGTAAACCGTGGTTCGCTTGGGTGTTTTGCCACCATGTTTTTGCATCCAAAAGCTGCAAGAATAGACCTAGGGGTACTTGCAGCCAGCGGGAATCCAAGAGATTGGTTGGGGAGTCCGGTTTGCAAAACTTAAAGTGCTTCCAAAGTGCATACATCACATGGTTTACCATCCAATCAAAGCGGCGGTGCCGGACAAGAATCGATCCATGCGGTTGTTCCAGCACCCATAAAGCATTGCGGGAGGCAGTCACCAAAATCAAGAGCACGGTTCTTAGCAGAATCGGCTGAGAAAGGGCTCGCCCAAAAGGAAGGGGGGTAATTAGAATGTTTTGGATCCTTGCATAACTCTCGATCAAACTTGCCCTGCTAGCTAGCACTTAGACAGTTTCAATCACGGGGCTTGGCCTGGGCTACATTCACTTCAAATCCCCCACCGGTACCCCCATAGAAGCAACCAGGAATCCGGGAGACCATACATCCAGATCTGTTTACCCAGCTCAAGAACACATTCCCAAAGACGTTGATGGCGGAGCGCAGACTTGTGCCCCGGGCTGGGACCCCCCAGCTCGAGCAGTCTGGTGCGAACATCGCCAGCCCATTCACAGGAAGCCGCATGATGGCCGCCAAAGCCACCCTAGGCCGGAAGCTGAGTCAGCACAAGTGCTGGCTGGTTGGTGAGACTACTTGGTATCCCTACTAATTCTTCCTAGGCTCAAGAACCCAGAGGCAGTAAGAAAATCCATAGAAGGGCTCAAGTCACGGTCATACGAAGCACAGCGGTAGCCGGCTTCATGCCTGAAAGCTGAATCGAAAAGGAAGACAGTTGGCACATATACCCATGCATATTGATTGGGTACATGTCTCAACGTACAGTCTAAGTCCTGCACATAGCTCTGGTAACAGCTTGTTTTCCCGCAAAAATTTCGACCACATCGAAAGTATCTTGGGATAGGTCCATCCAGCCAACAAGAAGGACCTAAACAACAAAACTCAGAACTCAGGGCTCAGCAGTCACTTGCACATACTTGCACTGCAAGTAAGTTTCAAGCTAAAGCGATGAGTACCTGCCCACACGTCACACGGTACGTGCATATTGTATACATGCACACTTGCATGTTTTTGTTTTTTCCTAGGTCACAACCTGGCCTTTGGGGCTTGCACGTGTTGCAAGTTGGAAACCGGGCAGTAAGAGAACATGGCTAAAACCATGTGGTACTGTACCATGGCTTTTTGATCCACAAAAATATCCTCGATGTTAGAGGTTCAATCACACTGGCATATGTGAAAAGAACGTGCAAATGACGAAGCAGGCCAGGATAGACCAGCGCCCCGCGCTCTCATCCAAAGCATGGCTGACCTACCAAAGCCATGGACACATCTTGATCTATTGATGGCCTACCCTTTCCCATGCGCACTTGAAGAACTTGGGAGCAAAGATCATGCATGATTTATTTTATCCCCTTGGACTTGGACCGCGCACAGCTTCCAACATGGGTCGATTGCCCACTGCTGAACCCCTAAGTAGAAAGAACTTTCTACACCCAGCCGTGTTGGGCCACCAATGGATCTAAATAGTTCACCTCCAAAAAGCTTTCAGCCGATGGTCACGCTGTGGTACGCCTTGGTGCAATAGAGTTTACTAGCGCTATAAGAAACACGCTATGTAGATATGACTCGAGAACCAAAACACAGACTGCATCTCTTCTTATGTGCGCTATAAAATCCATGCAAGGTACTTCCTTGGCAAGGGCTTTTGCCTCATCCGGAGTCTTCCCATCGCGAAGAGCAGCGCGCATTGCGGTGTGGTATGCACTGCTTTTGCGAGACTGGATCTTCTTCTTATCCAGCTCCTCAGACGTGTTGGGAACAGACTTTACCTTTCCATCCTTCTTGGTTCGCTTCTTGCCCTTGCTCTTCCTACAAGCCTTCCCATTGGAGGAAGATGCCGCGGACGGGGCCGAGGAGGAAGCTGGAGTTGTAGCCACTGATGTTGGGCATGTAGTAGTGGCCGATGCGGATGCCGGTGATCGACAGGATGAAAACGACCTCCTTTTCTTCTTGCCCTCAACAGCGACCCCTTCGGACTTTGGAGGATCCTCCACCTCCGCTTCTTGCTTTCTTTTGCCCTTTGTTTTTCTCACTTGGTGACTGGGCTTTGCATCCTCAGCCTGCTTCCTTGAGCGTCTCTTCTCACTTGTTTTCTCCTCCTTTGCCGCCGACCTTCTGCGCCTGCGAGGATGCTCAGTGCAATCGCTCCCAGTTGCCCCAGTCGGAGGCGATTCCGAAGGATCATCCATAGGAGCTTCCTCATCCTCTTCGACCTTCCCCTTTCCTCGCCCTGTTTTTTTGCCATTGCATCCACCACGCCCTCGTCCACGCCCTTGACCAGGTTTGCGCCCACGAGGCTTTCTAGGCTTTTGGTCACCAGGTGCAATTGGCTTGACTCCTTCGAGGGCGCCGTCAGGACGAGGAAAGTATGTCACTTCACCCAAGCTTGCATCTTCACCAGTTGCAAGCTTCTCACCCTCACCCTCCACAGATGAAGCAGGAACCAGCTTCTCAGGATCTTCTGTTGAGGCAGCAGGGGCCTTTCCCACATGGTTGGGAACAGCTTTGCCATCCTCCAGGTTGGTGACCAGAGGCCCACTGACTTCAGCCTTCCCTCCAGGAGCCAACATCTCATCACGTCCAGGTTCAGGATGTGTCATCACCGCCGTTTGCGGAACATTCTGAGGCTCAGGTTTGGTATTCTGAGAAACTCCTGCAGGCTGGCTGATGTCGATCTCAGTCGGGGAAGCTTCCATCTCATCATCCTGACAGTGCTATTCTGAGAGCAGTCAGCCCTTTGTCAATCCCCGCGCCAAAAAGTAAAACAGAAAAACGTACAAACAATCCAGCCTTTGCCCAAATCGAGCCCAACGATCTGGTCTTGGCGTAGAAGAATTCCGGGTTGGGGTCATACAAGCGCGCAACATCCGCTTGAGAAATAGCCCCATGCTCAGCAACAGCCTCATTGATCTCAAAAGGCTCCATCGGCAGAGTATCATGGATATCCATACCTGCCGTAGTGGAAACATCAAATCGGGATTTGACCTATAACATGCAATTGAAATGCACAATAGTTGCAATCAGGTTACTCACAGGTTTTGGAGGTGGCATGGGTTTCTTTTGAGCTGGCAGCTCAGACCTTGCCCCTTGCTCAAGGCGTAGCCTCCTGGCCATTAAGCTATCAGCCTCAGCTTTCCAGTGAGCATGCTTCACTGCTAGGTCCATGTCTCCTCCACCCTCCTTCACACCCCAAATGGCTTGGTCCTTGGTGAACCCCATGTCGGCCAGCCTTTGCATTGCAAAGAGCTCTGAACTGGGGCATGGCATGGTGGCAGCTCCTGGAACTTCCACCTCAGCCACTGCGGGCTCCAAGGAGATTGCAATGGCTTCCTGGAGCATTGCTTTTTCCTCCTGATCCACACATGCCCCAACCACCTTGGGCAAAGCTTCATCCTTTGCAGAGTCATTGGCTTCAGCAAGCTTTTGCTCGGCGAGCCTTTCCTCCTCCTCCAGAAGTTTCAGTTGCTCCAAGGCTTCGCTGATCTCCAGTTCCTCTTGCATGATTTGCAGAGATGCTTGCTCAGCATCCATTGCTTTTTCATAGATCTGATCCATAGGCGCCCCGACAGCCACAACTTTGAAAGGAACGCGTGGGTTCTTTGCCAAATAGTCTGGGCTTTCTACTGGCTGACAGTTCTCTGAACGAATGTAATCCAGCTCCCCCTCCCTCTTGCATGTCAAGCACTGGAACTGGTTCTGCGGGTGCTTGACGATGTAATGCTCATATGGTGCCGCAGGCAAATCCTCGAGGCAATCATCAGGCTCCGCTGGCATACCTCATTGCGGCGGGATGTATGGGACAATGCAAACCGCTTAAGAAAGATAAGCTAGCATAAGTACAGGAGAGAAAGCATATATATAGGCAAAACATAGATCAAGCTGCTTCCATCCGGTTTCTTCCAAAATGGGTGCGGGTTGGTCTTGACACCACAAGCTCCTCAAGAACTCGCTTTAGCTATCAAACTGTCCACTGACTCATGGGAGCCTCAAACCGGCCTGGAACTTCAGCATCAGCAACAGGGTTGGGTGCCAGATCATTGGGCTTCGATACCGCTGCGCCAGCAACATCGCCAACAGGTTCAGGCTCCGGATCCATGGCTGCCATCGCTACATCACCATCGCCCTGCCGTGTTTTTTAAAAAGACATGTTGAAACCACATGTGCATATATTGGGTTGCTGACTCATTGAGTTTTCAGAGAGCCCTGCCTCTCCATCTACAGGAATTGTGGGATCATCTTCACCCTCCTCTTCCTCACCCTCCTCATCGCCAGCCTCCTCAGGCCCAGGGGCCTCGCCAGAATCATTGTGTTCAGCGCCCATCTCATCATCCACAATGCTGGTAGAAGAGGAGCCTAAGGAATAGGAAGTCAACCCAGTGACAGGAACTAGTGGTCAACATCACCAGCAAACTCAAAAACGCATATGGTCAAGTCGAATGACCCCTTGATGTAGGTTCTGGGATAGGAATGTCGGCAGCGATCATGAGACGACGGATGTTGTCCTCTCTGGGCCTGTGTCCCCTCTTCACCGCGCGGCTGAAGACATAAATGAGCGATCTAATCAACCACGCTTCGCACTTGATAATAGACCCTTGGTGGCCCATGCGTGCGTGCTTTGACCCTTAAACACATGCGTGTCATACATAGATGAGACGTTTTTTTTGCACATGCACTCGAACTGAGAGCCCCTCTGTGTGGCAATGGCTTTCCACGAGGTCGGGCAACAACAAGAAACTCTTGGACCGGTTCTTGGAGATCTTCGATGGTTGGTCGGAGTCCTCGGCAGGGTGCCGGGATGAGAGTTGTGTGGGCTGTGGGCATCAAAAGTTTATGGACAAGAATGCTATCTACCCCAGTGCAGTCTATGATCCAAAGTTGGTAATGATGGGAGCCAGCAGGTCGTAGTTGGAATCCACATCGGATCGCACTAGATTCTTGATATTTCCAACATTGGCCAGCTTCCCTGCAGCTGCCCTTTTGAAAAGTGTAGGGACCTTCTCCCATGCTTTGACAACAGCATGGGCACGTTCATGGCGAGGGTCCTCTTGATCCCCCATTTCGTTAAGAGGCGATTGACCACAGCTGCAAAGATTGAACTCAAATGGCTCTAAAGAGGGATGAAACAACTGAAAGATCTTGCATGTTATCATGAAAGCTCCCTTGCCAGATTCACCCATTCTGGCCT
The DNA here is from genome assembly GCA_963970005.1 of Durusdinium trenchii. Taxonomy (NCBI): domain Eukaryota; class Dinophyceae; order Suessiales; family Symbiodiniaceae; genus Durusdinium; species Durusdinium trenchii. Next base: position 368,737 of record CAXAMN010023273.1, on the reverse strand, counting down.
GACACTCTTCTCCTTCTGCTTGTGCCCTGAGGTCCATTCCTCGTGTACCTGCCTCGCTGTGCACAGCAGACAGGGGACAGGTGGAAGGATGTAAGTAAAGAAGGGGCACTACATGTCAAAGTTGAGCATGAAAGAGCAGCCCAGCGATTGAGCCGCTATAGCAATATGGGTGCGGGCTCTTTGAAGTCTAAAGAATGTACGTTTTCAAAAAAACGCTCGTCCTCATAAGAAGTGCTACGAATCAGGAAAAGCGCTCGAATGGTTCAAACAACCACCGCGCCACAAATTTCTGTAGCGAACGAAGATCTAGGTACAAAACAGGTTGGCGTCTATGTCCATCTATGATGGATTCCTTTCACCAGCTGACCCCATTGATCTGCTCTGCATTGGCGTTGGATGGCATGGACCCCCAATATGGTATCTCATAACTCTCATAACGTTAACAACACAATTGCAAGCTATGTCAACTATTCATGTTCAAAGCAGTGTTATATAATTATAGACAAGCAATTTTCAGCGCTGTGCAAAATCTAAGGGTGTTATGACAGTCATCCAAAACGGAAAATTTAATGTACATAAGCGCCGGGTCAAAATTCAACCTCATAAGTTGCGAACACATACTACCCCCTGGACTGGCATTAAAGACCCCAAACATTTCGTTAAAGAAACTGTTCCGGCCCTAAACCAAACTCAACGGGCACAAAATGCGATGAACGTCAATGCCACTCATCAGAAATAAAATCTATACTTTACATTGCCATCCGGCAAGAAAGGTGAGTCCCATAGTTTTCGATACCCCCTTAAACGTCCATGCCGCACAAACTTGTTTAGGAGTTTTTGGCGTGTGGGTGAGCTGTGGGCAACATCGCGAAACCAAAAGTCCGCAAAAAAAACAGTGCCGCAAAGGCCAGATCGGAATCGTTTGTCAGAATCTACAGTCTACTGCACGGCGACGCGCGCGTGGGGGGGTGATTTTGTGATTGTGATGGATGGCACTGGGATTCGTCACAAAATTTGTGTTTGGGGGACTTTTGGTTTCGCGATGTCGCCCAAAACAGTGCCGCAAACGTCGGTTTGGAATCGTTTATCAGAATCTCCAGTCTACCGGGTGACTCGCGCTTGGGGGGTGATTTTGTGATGGATGGCAGTGAGATTCGTCGCAAAATTTGCGTTTGGGGGACTTTTGGTTTCGTGATGTTGCCCACGGCTCACCCACAGGCCAAAAACTCAAAAAAAATTGGGTGCGGCGTGGACATTTAAGGGGGTATCGAAAACTATGGGACTCACCTTTCACGCCGGATGGCAATGTAAAGTATAGATTTTAATTTGCGATGAGTGGCATTGACGTTCATCGCATTTTGCGCCCGTTGAGTTTGGTTTAGGGCCGGAACAGTGTCTTTAACGAAATGTTTGGGGTCTTGTGTTCGCAACTTATGAGGTTGAATTTTGACCCGGCGCTTACGTAAAATAAATTTTCCGTTTTGGATGACTGTCATAACACCCTTAGAAGATTTTGCACAGCGCTGAAAATTGCTTGTCTATAATTGTATAACACTGCTTTGAACATGAATAGTTGACATAGCTTGCAACCGTGTTGCAAACGTTATGAGATACCATATTGGGGGTCCATGCCATCCAACGCCAATGCAGAGCAGATCAATGGGGTCAGCTGGTGAAAGGAATCCATCATAGATGGACATAGACACCAACCTGTTTTGTAGTTCGATGACACGCCTGATGCCTGGCAAACACGCTCCGTGCAGACAGGTTTACAGCGTCAACGTTTATCGTTTTGTCAGTTTGGAGCCAGTGCAGTTGCGAGGTTCTCTGAACTTTAGGGCTCGAGCCTGCGCCGTTGGGGTTCTCCTTTCGTAGCCCAATGGGAAAGCGGAAGTCGAATGAGGGGGCAAGCGGTAAGGTCAAAAAGATAAAGGATGATCCAACCCAGAAGACCTTGGAGTCTATGACACCTTGTATACAAACGTTCAACACTTGAATGTACCTAGTCTTCAAGCGTGTCCAGTTTTTCATATCTTGTGCTTTTGAAGCAGTCACAAGGAATATTGTATTTTTTGGTTTTGTTTTTTTTTGCTGACTTGGGCGGTGGGGGTGGGGCGGGGGTTTGCTTGTGATTCAGGAAGCAAATCACTGATGAACATGGTTCCTACATGAAATTTGTGGAAGAGCGCTTCAAGTCGAAGGACAACTGTTCAGATTTTTACCTGTGTTGTGATGGATATTTGGTGTTGTTTGCGTTGCGAAATCTTACATTGGCTATACTGGCTGCATTCTCTATATGTGCGTGAGGCGAGCTGGCCAAGCAGCGCCGCTGGCCAAAAAGCCTATGACAAGAACCTGCTCTGTGCTTTAAAAAGCTTAAAGACGGTGGGTGGTAGTGGAGCATTCATCGTGAAAACAATTTCCATCTGTCATTTTTTGGTTGCTAGAGGTAAGGCCCCAGAACACATACTATACAAGTTTTGCACAAACAACTTCAACCTCGCGCTCAAATTGACACATGAAAAATTAACAATTTGAATTCCACCCACGCTGCATCATGCAAATTTCACCCAAAGCAACACATAATTTAAATGCTGTAAGCACCAGCTCATGCAAGTTTATCGCAAACAACTTCAGATTCAAGCCCACAGCAGCTGGAAGAAAAGAACGGCCGGTCGTCGTCCCTGTCTAAGTTTAACAGACTCAGACTGAGTCAAGGAGAACCGACCATCCACATCGAGCCCCAAGCCAAAGAGAACTTCTAGCCAACCTAAATGAAAGAGAACTTCTCACCCACATCGGACCCTAAATCAAGAATAGTTTTAACTCAATAATCACCCTAAATTCTGCCAACCCTGGATGTAAGAGCCAACCCCGAATAGGAAGAAATTTTCTTAAAGACCAAAAGAAATAACGTTATTGGCTGCAACGATTGAAGCGGGAGACGCAGCTAGCGTCTGGTATAGAGCGCCAGCTTCCCTTCAGCCGTCTTTGCAGAATCGCCACGGTAACACACTCGACCTTTCAGAGCACGCAGCTCTGGGGCCAACTCAACATGCTTCTCACTACAAATTGCAAGCAAGTCTGCAATGTGAATGGTTTCTCCACTCTGCAGTGCAGCTTCCTTCACGCGGAACTCTTCATCAACCGACTCAAGTTCCCATGTTCCCATGGAACCACAACCATCAAATTCCTTACGGATCGCCTGTAGTCTAGGGCATAGACCCCAGCTGCTGCATCTTCCGGTGGGACATATCCCTCTGGAAGTTCATCAGGAGAGTACTCCGGACCCTCCGGCTCAACCCAATGCTCCTTTTCTGCTGCTCCTGTGGAAGAGGATGAAGAAGCTTTCGCTGAACTCTTTGGCATAGGCGTTTTCAGTGCTCCGACATTTGGCACCGGCGCAGGCGGCGCTGCTGCTTCTCTGGGGAAGATGGCATCAAATCGCTCGCGACGTGCCTTGTTGTGGCGGTAGTGGCCACCATCACATCCAGGGCAACCCTTTGTGAAACCATGCTCCAACAAACGTGAAAAAGTAATGTATGCATGTCTTGGGGGTGCAACTGGTGTGTCTTCCGGAAAAGCCTCAATGTCAATGTCATATGGGAGCACGCCCGACTCAAGAGATCTGTCATAGATCTTCTTCTTCACCAACATCAGGGTCAGACATCTCCTTCAATGCCTTCATCGCTGCATTGGACAAAGGAAACTCAACATGCTCAACAGGAGGGAAAAACACCTCCTTCTCATGAAGGTCCTTGGGACTCCAATGCAAATTAAATGCGCTCTTGCGCGGACAGCTTCATAGTCAACAATTTGAATGACATTGCGGTATCGCAAGCCTGAGTCGACACGCCATCCAGCAAACAAGCCTGGCCTTGTAGTTGGAGCGGCCATGCCATCACTCTTTGCCCTGTAGAAGACTAGTGCACCAAGTGGGTACTTGATGCCAAAGAAGGGCTCACCTGTGCAGACCTCCCAGCGGGTCTTACCTGTCTTGAACTCCTCAATCTCTGTCCCACGCTCATGCTCACGAATCACGCAAGGCGACCAAAAAAGCACGAGACTTTGCGGTGTACACAACAGAGATGGGCCACATTTTCTTATTGAAGCCCGCTTGCAGGTGTATCGGTCTACACAGTTCTTTGACGGCACGAATTTCTCTCTCAACATGCGCGGCGTGCGGCCAGTCGCGAGGAACACTTGGAGAAGTTGTCCAACACAAGCGCTCTGCCGCTTTAACCAACTCTGTAGCGGCGTCCGACTTGAAGACAACATTTGGATATCCATTGAGGCGGTGTCCTCCAAAGTGCTTGAGTGCGAGGTAGTTGGTGTCCTCTGCACGGTCCTTACCTGGGTAAACCATACTGAGCCCAGTGTACAGGTCCAGAACAATCAACGCGTTCTTCTCGCCCTCATGGCCTGAGCTACCTCCTGCGGAAGATGTGATCGGCCTCAAGCACCCGACCAAACGCCTCAAAGCGCTCATACGCCCTCTCACCTTCATCCGGCTCTGGGCGATGCGAATGAGCGTATCTTTTCAACATCCGACCACGAACGCAATGCTCACAAAATGGGTTCTTCTTGGCGTGCGTCGTGATGTGCTCGAAGCTCTTCGCTTCACGCCTTGCGTCTCTCGACTCTGCCTCTTCAGCTTCGTCGTCCGCAGGAGCAAGGTCATCTTCAAGCTCGGCGGGAGTTGCAAAGGTATCAACCGTTTCAATGAACAACGGTCCTCGGTAGACCTGTTCTTTTGGCTCCTGTGCAACCGCGCAAACAGCTGCCTCACAAACGGGCATGGCGGGCACCTCCTTGAAGACAAGCTCAGGAAACAATGAAGAGAAGACAACCTCACACATAACCTCTGGGTATCTTGCAGTTGTGCTTGTATTGGAACCTTTGATGGGTGCATCTTTGAAATCACTACCATGCTTGCAACAACACTCGTTCAGGTTCTTTGCGAGGTTCTCATTTGTTGTTGCTACTCGCCACTTCTTGAGGAACGGCGTGCCCTGCCGATCAACAAGTCCAACCGCACAACCATCAAAATTCACCACTGTCATGCCAATGTCTCGAATGAGCTGGCACAATGCAGCCTGCTTCCAACCCAATGCATGTCTGGGCCATTCAAAATGAACATCGCCTTCGATGCTCAACAACACATCTAGCAAGCTCGCAAAAGCGGTCAAGCAGCTTCAACGACAAGTCTCTGGACTTGGCCAACTTCTTTCTGAACTCTGCCCCATAGCGGTGCGCGTTGAGGTATTGCCATTGGCTCCACGGGCCACAAGGAAGGCTTGCCCACAAATCAATACCTGGGTGTTCACGAATGAAGTTCTTCAGGTGTGACGTGGTACTTTCATACTCTAAATTGTTCACCTCCTTGGTACAACGTGTGACCTTGACATTCAACCTCTCACCAACAACACCTAGGTTGGAGTCCGGCCCGGTGCACAACTCAATGAGCATGCCACGGCCCTTGAGGCCAGTCTGCCTTGGACGCTGCTTCGCAGTGCTTGCAGTCAAACAGGTCGGATCAGTCTGCATTTAGGTTGTTCAAAACCTTCGAGCTCCTTCATCACCTCAACGGCCAGTGCCTCAAAGCGTTTTGCTATCTTGCCTTTATTGGTCTGGGCCTGTGTGGTGTAGAAATCGCCATGTCACGCATCATCACAACCATGGACAACTCACCACGCGGAAGCCTCTTCTGCCCTTTCTCAACAAGACGGGTCTTCTTCATTGCCTCCCACTTGCGACGTTTGTTGTCTTTGCGATGCTGCTTTCTTCTATGTTCTTTGTTTGTTTCTGCTACAACCAAACCTTCAACCGGCACCTCACACGCGCTTGAAGCTGCGATTTCCTGGTCTCCAACTTTCAAGCCTGCATTCTCCTCCGGGTAGGTGGAACAAACACAAGCAGGAAGCCGGTCAAGGCAGTCTCCGCAAAAGCACGACTCAGGACACTCAGCAACAACAGCGGGCTGGTACAGCTTCTTGTTGTGGTTGAAGTTCAGTCCTTGTTGTGGCCCCCCTGACGCGTGCAACGAGAAGATGGGCACATCGTTCTGAACCCTTCTCGCATACCAGCGGTAGCGGTGTTCAGTGGGACACCATACCCTGCACTTCTTGTGGTCAAGAGCAATGAACGGCACTTTGCCATGCTCCCACACAAAGGTGCGGCCTTCACTGACCTGCTTGCCAATAGACATGGCCAACGGACAGTTCTTCAACAAGTGGATGTTCAAATCACCCACGCTCTTGGCATAGATGCGAAGTGCCTCCGAGGAAGTTTGGGGTCCTCCTCCCGTAGAAAACCTCACTGGGTTATCCAAACAATTCAACCAAGGCTCCAACATCTCAGGGTCAAAACCCTGATCGGCAAGCGCCTTAAACGGCCCAATGTCATGTGCAGCGCCCGTGTCACCACTGAATTCAAGCGACAAGTTGCGGAAGTCCTCAACCGTCGGATGCAACATACCTGCAGCTTGCTCAACACCAATGCTCGGGTTCTCGACGATGGAGTTGACAACGGATGCAAGGATGGGGATGCTGACCTTGAGGAAGACGTTTAAAGCAGGAAGTGCCTTCCGGGCAAACTCACAAAAGCTCTTCCAAGTGTCCATGACCTCCTCCGCGTTCACCTCAGTGATGGTCATAGTGGATGCGGCTGCAGCGGCTGCCGCTGATGGCACAAAAACGATGAAACACCATCCTTGCCCTTCTTTCCCTTTCCTCTGCTATCCTTACCCTTGCCCTTGCCGTCCTGTCCTTTGGAACCCTTGTCACCTTGGCCTTCCTGAGACCTCATGTACGCCTTCTTGGCGGCATCACTGCCGGCGTCACCAATGTGCGCGTTCCTACAACGCGAACCAAAGCGACACAATCCAGCAGCATGCATGGCACACGCCGTGCTCTTCCCTTTGCCTTTGCCACCCATCAGGAAATCAGGAAGCGCACTGCTATTTGGGTTGGTGCGGTTGGGATACCACTCACGGATGAACCTTAACATAAAACATCGTCAAACATATCAAAGTTGGTCCCACTGTCCTCCCCCTCAAAGACCACGACTTGATTGGAGTTCAAGTACTGCTCATCATACTCTCCGCGCTCGGCATCAACATTGGGACGTTCTACTAGATCCCACACCTCGCTCCCAACATCACTAGCCTTAGTCGAGATAGCACCCCTACCCTTTCCTGGGATGTGTTGCGATGCAATCATTTCATGAAAGTTGACAAGCTGACAAGTAACATTGTCCGAGTCCATGTCAGGGTTTGGATTTGAAGGTGGAGTGGATGAACCATCGTGTTCCACCACATCCGGATTACTCCATGCCTCGGGGATGCCATCTGACGATTCAGGATCGCTCGCAGCCTCGGACTCCTCTTTGCAGGAGCGGTGCAGTTGGCTCCTCAGCGTTCCTCATCAAGTCCTTGAGCCGCTGCACCCAAACGGACCTGCCGCTGTGTTTGGCATTTTGCCACTTCCTGCGCACAAGTATAAACCGGCGGAAGAAGCTGCTAGGGCGCACACGCATTGAACTTGACAGGAACACATGTTTATACAGTTTGGGTCAGACCAAAGCTTTTGGCACTTCTTGATATTAGCCTTTGGCATGAAGGCCACATCCTGAGACATGTACACCATGTACATCCCTATGTAGGAGGAGTTGACTTGAACACACTGCACGCCGCAGACTCCATGCGCAACCCAGGCGCATATACATCCACACTGCGGATTGCCAATCCCTGGTCGAGGCAGGGGCCCGCAGTTGAAAGAGGTGGCTTGGGAACCAGACTGACAAAGGTTTCAACATTTGTCAAGGGTGCCTTGAACTCATCGTTCAGGGAGGTCATTACAATGGCCAGCTCTTGCTGAGAGGGGCGCCTACCCTGGAAGCATTCAAACTTGCACAGGGCGTGGATGCACCAATAGTTCTTCAGCCTCATTTGTTCAGATCCCTAGACACCCTCCCATATACAATGGTTCACAACTTGTGGCGTTTATGGAACATATCAACTTCCCATCGCTGCTGAGTGGCAGCACCCGCTCCTTGATGATTGCTGAAAAGCTCCCCACAAGAAGATCGCTCTTTTGATCCTCCCCAAGTGGTGTGACGACAGCCTCGCGCAGCTTCTTGGGAATAGCCCTGGCCATGTCCCTTCCAAGACACTGCAGAGCCTGCACGTAAAGAGCAGCTCCATGTTGAGGATGACACTGTTGCCAGTTCCACGAATCGATCGGGTCACGCAGGGTCAAGGACGACTCCGAGTCAGAGGATGGCATGGCAACAAATTGGCGTGTGCAAAGCAGGGCCTCAAAACTCATTCCTAATTGGCGTGTGCACCCATGAACCAAATGCCAACGGCGCATCGTGGGCCCCCAGCTAGATCCATTATTGAATTTCAAGGATCCCCTTCACTTTTGCCAAATTCTCACCCTCCGTGTTATAGCCAAGGGTCCCACACATGGTATCGAGCCGCAGCCAAGAGGCCGTTCACGAGATCTTTTCGATGAAGCCTGACCGTGAGCAGCTGGCTTTGAGAAGGAGTTCTGGGGCCGTGGGTTGAAATAGTGGTTGAAACCATCAACACCACCTTTGAACCTTGAACTTCTTACGGAGCAAGTTTACACTGCCTGTTGATCCACACCCACGTTGAGCAAACGGGCGCCAGCCAAAGACAGCCACCCTTACGTGAGGCAGTGGCCAGGGGATGCTGGACATTTGGGTAGTGTTTGGACATGTTTGGACTTTTGGGTAGTGTTTGGACATGTTTGGACTTTTGGGTAGTGTTTGGATAGCGTTTTGGCGTACTTCAATCGTGGAGACAGTTGCAGGGTATGCCTAATCGAGACCGTTTCACAAGCTGCGAACATGTTTCACTTTGCGCCGGGGTGCAGTGTGGCATAGCCGGGCTGCAAGCCCAAGAGCATATGCGAACCCCAGGCCATCCATGAAGTTCTCATACAAAGGCCGATCGTTAATCTCAAAGCTGGCCGCGGTGTAGCCCAGCTTCCTGCCCAAAAGAACATGTTTGGATTGATCTTTCAGTTCAGCCCACCCGTCCAAGTCTATATAATGCCTCATTGTCATGTTCTGATATTGTCATGTTCCTCATTATCATGTCCTGAATAGATTCCCCAAAGAGCCACCCCCCAGCGTTCGGCCTAAACCCACGAGTGATGGACTTGCACCCTGCAAAGAGCTCCGCTGACGCCAAAGCCTGAGCAAAAATTTGGTGGATCTGGGGGAATGTGTGTGGGGCTGAGTAAATAAGTGAAACATATCATGACTGGTGGACCCTGAGCCCATCAAGTGACTCTTCTTTGGTCTGGGAGTCCTCAAGGCCATCGTTTGGATCTAACCTAGTAGTCAAAGGCACAACTGCAGGTGCGCTCATGCTGGCAAAGACCTCATGGCACAACGTCAGCAGGGAGAACGGGAGCCCTGCCATCATGAGCGCGTGAAGCCTCGGATAACAGTGGTTTGGAAAGACTTCCCGGGTATGTTCCCTATACATCGACTCTAACCTCTTTCAAAACACCTTTTACGAATACGATGCTAACTATAAAGCCGGAGAACAGGGTCGAAAGCATGGGGTGCAAGTCGGTGCATTTCACCTGAAAGGTCTTTTGCAACCCAACCACTGGCGCCTTCGTGGATCTCTTGGCTTTGCGGCGCTGCTGCTGGGTTTTTTCTTCCCAGTCTTCAGCACGGTCAAAAAACATTGCTAGTCAACCCAAAACAATTAAGCTTGAGCACAGCGTACGCAGCGCACATCCCAAAACAAATGCTTGAACACATGCGTATGCAGCGCACGTCCGAGAAGGCTTGGGCACATGAGGAAAGAACGAAGATTGGTTCGATCAGTGACATGTCGATCGTTCAATGACGTGTCCACTCATTCAATGACATGTCCACTGGTTCAATGATCGGTCCCTGGATGTCCCTGGTAGCCGGAGCAAGGCCCGCCTTGGGGTCTTAGATCCTGAGCCGCGCTTGGATCTCAAAGCCAGCAGCTCCAGCTCCATGTTGCAGCTCTAGCTCCATGTTGCGCGGATCGATGGATTGAAAATCTCTCCACATGTGGGCCATATATTGTGTGCCAATAACGGATTGCGTTACAGCGCTTGTTACACTTATATAGATGGTAAAGACTGTGACCGTGAAAGTGAATGTATAAGCGAACATACCAGCAGTCAAGAGCTATATATAGAAAGTTGAACCTTGCCCACTACTCACGTGCGCTTGAGAGCGCTGTCAGGAAAGCACGCGAAGCAGCAACGGTTGTAAAAGCACAACCCAATGCCAAAACTGATCGAGTGCATCAATCCCCAACAACTTTCTTCAACCATAGTGTTCCACAAGCTTTGCTGAAACCCATGTTCCACGTATATATGTGGTGGTGTGCACGTCGGTGGCACCAACAATTCTGCAAACAAAATGCAAAAAGATTACCTTCAACTTGGAGTGATGTACCATGACGCTATGTTTTCTTATATGCTGGACAAGATAAGCCTTCAAGGCTTATCTTGCCCCAAGTGTTATCTTGTCTTCTTTCTTGAGCCAACATAAGCTTTACCGTGGGAAGGCGTGTTATATAAGCCTCTCGGCTCTGTAGGTTTGGAAGGTTCTCCAATTCCTGCTGTCGTGCAATCTCCGCCTGCTCGATCTTTTCCTTGCTTGGAACCGGAGGTGGAACCGGGAGTGCTTCCGACTCACGTCGAAGTCCCGAGCCCGACGATCCTTCACCTTCGCGCGCGCGCGATGACGACTCACAACCAAGTGCACGCTTCAATGTATCAACGGCTGAACCCTGCTCACGCTCAATGTCGCCAGTCTCACTCGACTCCTTCTTTGTCTTGGCCTTTGCCGATGTAGCGCTTGGAGGCGGTTTGACTCTCTCTTCAACAGGCGGTTTCTCTTCTTGCTCACTCACGGAAGGGGGCGGCCTGCTGCTGGTCGGGCGCGCCGGCTTCGATCTCAACTGCCTTGCACGCACCCGTGTATCGTCGACCGACGCTGATCTCTCCTCTGTGGCCGGCTCGGTCGCCGCTGAAAAGTCAACAGCCGACACAACCTCCGGAGAACCTGCAGGAACCTCTGGTGGAGCCTCAACCGGATCTGCAAGTAGAGCTCGGGGTTCACCAGTCTCGGTATCAATGGATTCACCCTCAAGTTCAACCTCTTCTTCTTCAGCGTCGCCCGCTCGCGAATCCTGATCGCGATGCGGACTTTCGTCCTGCACCGGACTCAAACCACCTTCCGGCACCCACACCCAAACACTTGGCGGCGAACGCGACCTCTCTTCACGCTCAACGGGTGCCCCGATGTCCTTGGAGCCGGAGTGGGCGACTCGGATTCTGACTCTGTAGTAGGCTGCGGCGGCGGCCTCCTCGTTTCCCACGTCTCAGAGCAACCTGGAGGTGGGAATCTGGGCTGTCTTGGGGCGGTACACTTCTCGAGTTCGTGCACGCTCACCTCGTCCTCGTCCAGCTCTTGGCCAATCTCGACTATCGCGACTCCCACGGTCGCGCACACGCTCACGCTCAACGCGACGGTATTCAACACCACGTTCGCGATGATACGCTTCTCTCTCAATCTCTCTGCCGCGTTCCTCCGTAGGAAGACCTCGTTCCCTTCGACTCAACTGCGACGGGCGATCTGGATTGCCGCCGCGTGGTCCACGTCTCCTCCTCGATCTCTCACGCTCACGTGGAGGCATGCGTCGCACCGCGGGCGCGAATGGAATGAACACAAGTCAACAAGTGATTGCCCTCAGTCCAACAATGTATACTCTCTCAACCCTGTGGCTATGTGTATGCAGTATGTCAAGCCTGACACGGTGCTATTTCTATAGCCAAGTTTCTCTTTCTCAACCAATGGTCTCTTGTAGCCCTTGATGCGGCTGATAACCAGTTGAAAGCTGATCATTATACCTGGTTCTATCAATATAGGGGCAGCTCTCGAATCGGAGACGTCTCTTTCGACATGTCTATTTCCGATGATGTAAGTGTTCACATTACAATTCCCTAGCACAGGATTGACATCCAAAAGTGCTTTGACTGAATCCCTTCATGCATGAATTCAAGCCCTTCACTCCATGTCAGTACTCAAAGTCCAGGCTATGGTTTTTAGACGAGGGATTTCTTCTGTATATAAGACTCTATTGCTCGTTGCTGGTCCATTCTAAAAAAGCCATCGCGTCGCATTGGTCACTCTTGCTGAACTCAATCTCGATCTTTAGTGAAGAAAAGCAAAGAATGCCTACAGAGCCACCCCTTTGTGGACTTCCAAACTATTCGCCATCTGCAAATCATGAGTGCCCGGCCTTCGCCCGGCCGATAGAGACGCAGATTCTGAAGGTCCAGTCGCGCCGCAAGAAGAGCTACAACAAATGATGCGCCAATACGGCCAATGCGCTCAATGAACGGGCCCTCCTGTGCCGTTTGCATGAGGAAGTGATGTGAGCTCGCTGACCAATTCTTCTGACACTGTCGCGACACAGGGGTTGTTGCGCATGCGAACAAAACGACCTCTGACGGCAGTTGTGTGACAAATTTGCGATTCCTCGTTGATAGAAATCAGGTGTCAGACTCAACCCCGGTCAGTCCCCCGCCGACCAAGCATTGCGCCTGACCCGTATAATCGGAATGGAACATCCATTCCGCCTTCCCTGCAAGCCTTGCGCACAGCTGTGAACATCCATTTCGCAATGGGCTCTACTTTTACTTTACAGGTCTCTTGTTGGGTAGCGGGATAGATCGAATCTCTGCAATGGAGTGGAGAATCCTATAGAGTTCTCTGATTAGCGAATGGGTCACTAAAGTAGAGCTTGACTGGTTTAGAGAGAGTCCAAAGGTGTTTGATGATGGACTGTCAGGGACAAAGCTTCTTCAGGAACATCCATATTCCTTCATCGTGAATTTGACCTGGGGTATACCACGTCCTCAAAAACCTGCCAAAGTGATCTATTGGGCCTACTACCCTACTACCAGTCACAGTGGATGATGATGGTCCCAAATAGTGATTTGCTGAACGAGGACCCCCAGTTCTCAAGCCCTTCAAAACGAGGACCGGTCTTGCCGCTAGCGCCAGTCGAGCGCAGGTCTTGTTTTTCCGTGTCCCACTTTTTCAGTCAAGGTCTTGCTTGGTAAGCAAAATGATTGAGAAGCCCGAGTACTGTGATTTTGTTAAAATGGTTTTGTTCATTAACACTTAAGACTGTTATGGTGATGTTTACGCCAAAGCATTTGTGTTATCGCATCGCCAATCTGCTGAAATCGTTGAAAAACCTTGTATTTAGAAGGCATTCATCAGGCTCAAATCCGCTTGGTTCAACTTCTTGGTTTGGAACTAATAAACTTCACTAGCATGAGTGCGTGAGAGTTTGCATGTCAAAATGGGTTTGAAGACTCGCGATTGTGCTGTTTGCTTTGGACGTGCGTGGGTTGTCCGCGATGTGGCTCCCAACTTCTGTGTTGTTGTCCGCCTGTCGGCAAGGTACCCACATATAGCTTTCTGTTTGTGGAGAACAAGTGAACCATCAAGGCATTTGATATGGGATTGCTTGCAAATTAAGGGTGGAATCTAGTACCGTGCGGAAGTTCTTTGTGATTCCCGCCGTGTTGCAGCCCATCGAAACAGTGATACAAAGTGTATGGATTCCGATTGTTTGGGGCCCCGCCGGGAAGGAAGGCAAACACCCCTGTTGGATGAATGAATTCCACAGATCAACAAAGTGCTCGAAAGTGTGATATGGTTTTCCTGCTCGATAGTCTAAACGTGCGAGAGATGGGACTCTAAACAAACGCCCTGGTATTGAAAAAATCAACTTGTTTTGCCATCCAAAAGCCCTGTTGTTGACATATACAACACAGATTCCATTGCCCAAGCGGAAACGCCTCTGCAATCTGGCATCAGGTGGCATGGCTGCCACTCGTATCGCTCCCAATTGTAAGAACTTTGACAAAATCAAACATCATAATGGACTGCTCACCCATCAAGAATGAACAATCCCACCGCATGTGAACGACTCGCAACTAATTTTGACTGCTCAGTATCAATTCACTCTGTATGATGTTTGCCAATCGTTGATGATTCGAGCTCGTCCATGAACCCGTTCTGGAGCCAAAATGATGCGAGTTTCGTCCTTCGCCTTCGCGAGTTTCGGTGGACCCGACGAAGACGGTGGACCCGACGAGGACGGTTGGCGCGACGGTTGGCGCTCGACTGGATTCCATCCCGGTTCGCTCGAGGCACAATCGAACTCCGATGCCTTGTTGGAGGTGTTCTCGATGTGTTCGCGATGGCGAAGACGTACCCAACCGATTGAAGTAGAAACAACACATGCGCTATTACCCAGTAAAAAGGGTACTCTTCATTCTTCATGGTCTGTTTTCATCTGTTTTCTATTCTTCCAGGAGTTCTGTACCCATTCGTCGCCCTGTGTGACTCTCCCAGCCACGGCGTGGCAAAACGCGGCGCGGCCACCGGCCTTGCTGGGCTCTTGGCGGATCTTCTCCCACTTGATGCGAAGATCGGACCTCGGTGCCGGGGCCGCGAGGCTTGGGGGCCTTGAGGCGAGGAGTCGAGGCTTGGGCTGTCGATGATATCGACAGCCTGGGTCCAGCAAGTCCAGGACTTGAAACAAAGAAAGCTGTTCCAGGAGTCACAGAGCTCGGGGTGGTGTTTAGTCTTCAAGTGAGTGGATGTGACGTTCGGGCACTCCGACTACCTCCATGAATCGCACCCCTTTGTGACTGCTGGTTGAAGTGTTTAGTTCCTGATACCGTCTGATACCGAACATGAAGTGTCCAGGACTCCCAAAAACACGTGGAGAAAAGTAGGTGGTTAGCCAGGCTCGCCTGGTGGTTAGCCAGGACTCCAAGAGCCTGGCAGAGAGCGGGTGGCGAGCCTGGCAGGTGGTTAGCTGTTCACCAGGCTCTTTGCCAGGCGAAGCCCACCCGCCATCCATCCGTCTCTTGGGCCCCCAAGCGGATCATCGACATCTCGATGAAGCTCGATCCGGTAGATCTGCGGAGGCTGCGCTGACCGCGCACCGCGCCGGTGTTTGTGACGACGTTGTCCCGGGTAGCAAACATCAACCCGCCCGAACGGCATCCAGTCGTAACGAACCGCTTCGGTTCGGTGGGACCACTGGGGGCCCGGGTGCCAGCCAGTCGGGTCCAGTCATACCGAACCTGAGGAGGTACCTGGAGGCCTAGAGCATCAACTGTCCGGTGGGTCCGGTCCAAACACAAGTCAGTCCTGATGTCCGAGCCGGAAATGCTTGGAACCTAGAGACGGCTCGCCGCCGCACGGATTCCACCATGAGCCACCTGTTTCTTCAGGGCGTACACCTATCACCAAAACAGGTTGAAGGGTATCCACTGACTGGGTATAGGAGTCCAAACATACCTGGTCAGGCCCACGGAAAGGCAATTCTGCCAATTAAAAAGCAAACGTTTGGCAACGGGTGTTCACCTATTGTCTGTACCACACAACACGTCAGAAGTTTCTGGAGACACGACATGATTGAAGTTCCATCCCGCAAAAAAAACCGCTGTTCACCGTTCGCTAGTGAACAAAGGGTGCCCATTGGTGCATGCACTGTTGGTGGTTGCCAGGTTGCCTGGGGGAATGTCAAGTTTCCTGAGCCCTTCAGCCCGGGCTGACGACACAAAATTCCATAATACCCAAACCAAACCTGCAAAACAATAAACCGATGCCTGAATTCCCTCCATGCTGCCAATCCGAATAAAGCAAGTCAATACCGGCCTCGCCCTCCTGCGCATCGATCTGCCACAGCCTTGCAGCTTTTTGTCCACCAGAAAAGGTTTGCCGACTGCTAAAGGGTTTGGCTGCAACAAAGAAACTACCTCAGAAGGGGGGGACAGGAAAGCCAGTAGAAGTGGAGACGGTCCCCCATCGGCTGGCTTTCGTGATCATTGAAGCGCGGGGTGATCTCACCCAACGTTACCACCAAAATCCCTCAACCAAATGTTTAAGTGCGTCTGTACTGAGCTGCTTAAACCTCTTGCAGGCTTTTCAATATCTTGGATTCAAGGAACCGTTGGCATACTCACCCAAAAGGGTGCTTCACAGGGAAACCCGTCCACCCGTCGACCAGGGAAACCCAAACCACCGGATCCGACGGACATGTCGGACACGTCGGACACGTCGGACACGTTTCGTGAGCTGGACATAGGTGGACCAGTGACCGGGAGTCACTATTTGAGGTGGCAACAACCAGCAGCTCCTCTCAACTCCCACCAGTGACCCGAGTCGTGAGTGAGTACCTAGTCGTGAGTGAGTACCTCGGAAAACTGGTTCTACTCTTGTTTCTATCTCCTGTTTCTATGTCCCATGTTCTTTGTTTCGGGTCCGATCTCCAACATCAACCCCCCACGATCGACGCCACTCATGCTCTCCGATCCCCAGCGATCTGGAGACGCCCGATTCACCCACCAGCAGACCCAGTCCCAAAGGGGTGCGATCCATGGAGGTAGTCGGGGTGCCCGAACGTCACATCCACTCACTTAGACACTAAACACCACCCCGACATGTGACTGCTGGAAGATTCATGACCAAATGAATCCAATGATGATGTTCATACATACAAGTCATGCGGAGTCATATGGTCCAGGTCAGGCCTAGTTGCAGCTTGCTGCATGGGCATCATGCAGGTCTTCACAGCATGTTCCCGCTTTCGAACCGGCGTTCGCAACGGTCGTGAACGCGAACCGCGCGGTGTGTCGCACCCGACCAACACGCGCCTTCCCGCGCTCTGCTGCCCAATGGGAGCCACCTGCCGGGAGTTCACGAAACCCACGGTGCGACACAAAACAGATTCAAAAAAAGACATGTTCACACAAGGCAGTGCTGGATATTGCAGTTCTCTTGGAATATTGTAGTTCATTGTAGTTCTATTAAAATTCTTCAGTACCATTCCTTTGTGTTGCGTTTGTTCCTGCACGTGCCAGCTTCAGCACATCATGGATCTCCCATCTCCCCCCCACGAAAAAGAGCGAACATGCCCAACATCGCCGAGGGGCTGCACTGTACAAGCTACCGAACTGACTCTCCTCCACCAGAGGTGCCAAGTTTTGACACACGTCCTCTCGCCGCCACGAGCCGTGCGTGAACGAGTTTTGCCACAGACGTGGAGCCATTCACATCCCATGACATGTGTGGAAGAAGGGTTGTGGTTGAATTTGAGAAAGCGAGGAGGCCTTGGAGTGCAATCTGAAGTGCAGTAGATTGACCCTACTGAGAAAAGTTGGGTCTTGTGCCAAAGCTACCTTGCATTGCCTGCTGCGCAACATGCAAGAAAGAAGAACACAACACAAACTCCCAAAAGATCCCAAAAGTAAGACGACCCCACCAGAAGTGACACCTATTCTTTGGTCAAGCTTGTTCTACAGCTGGGCTTGTTCTATCGTGCCTTGTGCCGTAATTCCCTGCAGTTCTTCACTTTTGTGAGTCCACCATGCCTCTGCACCCAAACCCAACCAGTGCACTGCAGTGCATTCCGCAGTCCAGGTTCCGCAAGAAGTGGAACTTGAGGCCCAACCTGCTTCAATTCGACAATGGACAATTCAGTACTTGGACTGTGAAGCATTGGTGAAAAAGCACTCTGGGAGAACAGTTTGATCTGTTGAAAGCACATAAAGCAGCATCATCAAATCCAGACTCTGTGAATACCACTGTTTACTCGCTTGCTGGGGCTTGACTGAGTATGGGCTCATCATGAAACCTCACAGTAGCTAATGAAGCCGACTGCCCCCCTGCCTGTTGCACTGCACTTCTGCAGTATAGACGCCCGGCCTACCGACTCTGTGGTGCATGACATGCGGTTTCAGAGCGTATTGAAATAGGGAGATGTAAACAAGACCAGCTTCTTCAGTTCGTGACCTTTTTGGAGTGCCATCCAGTGACCTTTTACAGGCCCTTTTGTGACATCAAACAGGGATATCAAAAGGTCACTTTGAAGAACCAGGGACCTTTGCTGTAAGGTCTTTGAAGGCAAATCGGTTATGGCTTCGAACGCCCGCCCCATATCCTCAGGTTCGGTGGGGTGGTTAGACCCGGCACCCACCCCTGGCCCATCTTCGAAACGGAGGTAGTTGCCCCAAGGGTGGAACACTTGAACAGATTGTTGATAAGCGACAATCTCTCACCGCCTGCATGCGTCATGTCCACAAATATTGCACTGAGTATCTCTGAGAAATAAATGGTGGTGCAAGCGGAACCATCTGTAAGTTCTGTGGATTACATCATGACACTCCTCTGTAAAAACCTAAACACATACATCTTACTATAGCATTAGCATACTATACCTATATATCCGCCATAAACGAATTTATGTTCTTTTACTAGGACTTTGCTTTTGTTTTATTCGTGGAAAACGTATGTGTTTTGTTTTATTAGTAAGACGTTGTTTTTTTTTTCTGAATGTTGTCTCTTGACGCTTTCTTTGTTTGTATATAGATTGCACAAAAGGAAAGACAACTGCATCATCCTCATGTTGCCGGAAACCAGGTCGAGTCGTCCGAGTGTCGTCTTCGCGTCCACATCACGCGCCTGCCGGAGTCGGCGAGCATCTCCTGGGGGTCGAAGCAAGACCAAGAGCCCAAAATCTGATACCTGGGCCGCTCCAAAAAACACACCAAACGCCACACCAAACACCCAAACATTGGCACATTGATCGATCAGGCCAGGGCTGGTTGATGTCAGGCTACGACAGTGTAGGTGGATAGATATTCCATATATAACTACTTCATAATTATATGTATATGTGCAGTGTCTGGGGCCAATGCAGATGCGCCACAGGCAGTGGAAGCGTGGAAGTGCCATGAAGCACGACTGAGCAAATTTAAGTTCAGTTCGGCGGGCAAAGTGTGTCAGGCATCAAGCTACCTTACAGGGAAAAATCTGTCTCGGAAGGGACAAAAGAAGGAACCATGAAAGCCATGGAACCATCTATCCCTGTTGATATTCAGCTGGTGTGGTTGGGATCCCTATTTGGTAGAGCATTTCTCTACTTTGTGGTTGATAATACTGGCAAGGGAGGGATCAGGCGATTCGCATTCCCACTATGCATCCAGTGCTGTTGTGGCAAAGCCACTCGAAGAGAGACCTCGCAGTTCTTGGACAGTGTGGCAGGCAACACACCCAGCTCTAGGGACTCTAGGGTGGCCAGTAGCTTGCAAGGAAAGGGAAAAGAGCTCACTCCTCTTCAGTCTTTGTTCTCCTACAAAAAATGGTCCAACATGACTCTTCATCCTCAACAAAAGATGCCCTGCCACGCCAGAGCCACCCGCCAACAGGGGCGCCACCTCATCCACCCGACCGCCCAACACCGAGGCGCGTGGAGGCGTCGTCGGAGACCTTCGCTGGCTCCTCCTCTAGCTTCTCCCAGGTGAGGCGTTTCACCTGGCCGCCGTTGTGCGTAGCGGTGTGGGGCATCCGTTCCACCAAAAGGGAAGGGATTTATAGCGATGGGAAGAGGCAGAATCACTGTCCAATCGAGGGTGCGTCATAAGATGCTGGAATTTTGAGAGTTAAATAGACTTTCCATATAGAAAGTGCTTGCATAATAAGAGGCTGATGTAATTAGTTAATGCGTTAATACAAGTGTTAAATTAAGATAGCGGCGCCGGCCTCCTACTATATATAAATATAAATATATATATATACTCTTATTGTGAAGAAGGCTTGGGCTGGCTAGCAACACATGTGAATCTCAAGCGGCCCTTTATTTAATATGCACTTGGACAATACCTTTCAGCAGTTCCTGAAGTGTACTTGCAACGCAGACTCTCTATGGCAGGACGTGTATCCCCTCTCATACCCTTGGCTCAGTTCTTCAAGTGGAGTGTGGTTGGAGCTCTTCCGGGCCGGATTTGAAGAGGGCGGGGTACCTAAAAGTCTGCTAAATACCATAAATATTTACTAGTCTGCTTAGA
This sequence comes from Durusdinium trenchii, assembly GCA_963970005.1. Lineage (NCBI taxonomy): Eukaryota > Dinophyceae > Suessiales > Symbiodiniaceae > Durusdinium > Durusdinium trenchii. The sequence goes on along the minus strand of CAXAMN010023273.1, from coordinate 348,767 downwards.
GTGATTCGTGATTTCATTCTGTCAGAAAAATCCTAACTCTGCTAGATCCGCGATCAAATATCCCTATAGCAGCTCATTCGGGCTACATCATCAGCCTGAACAGAAAACATTCAGCCAAAAACAGGATCCATCAGGGTGCCACAGGCAGAAAAGAAAGCAGCCTTCACGAGCTCCCAGGACTTTAACATACCCAAACGCTCGATGGGACTGCCGTACATGCCGATCAGTTGGGGTGGTGTCAGAGGGGTCAATGTAGGCATATATTCCATACGTTACATGGAGTATCATGGAGTGTTTGGGATATGTTTAACCGTCAGAAAGAACTCCCAGCAACTTCCTGGTCACCCACGGCCGTTCCTCCACCCGGCCGCCTTGCCGGGAGTGAAGGTGATGCAAAACCTGCCCACGCGCCCACGCCACGCTGAACGTCCTTTCTCAAAGCCGGCAACAGGTGAGATGTTTGGGGCATAGATTTGTCCAACTTCTCAACTTCCGCAAGCTATTAGCTCACAGCTCACACCTAACTTGGCTTCAAAAAAAAGCATTTGGAGGATTCTGTTTCACTTGCATTTAACCGGTGCACCCCTGTGCAAAGCTCTCAGGTTATTTGGGAGAATTCTTGGATGGCGTCGTCGCACGGTTTTGTCATGCGGAAGCTTGATTCGTCATCTTTGCGCAAGAATGTCTTTTTCATGAACTCCAAGAAATCTATAGAGCAAAGATGAAAGCCCTGACATTCATGAAAAAGACATTCTTGGTCATACTTGGTTCATGAAAAAGAAAGCCCATACTTGGTCATACTTGGTTCATGAAAGCCCTGACAACCCGTCCCCCGTCCACGTTCGGAACGCACCACCACTCCCGACGCGACGGTGAGGACGGTGACACCGGCGCCTGCTTCCGACGGGCGCCTCGTCGTCGCCGGGCAGATCCCAACTGGGTCGACCGGAGAGCTGCCAACACCTGGATCGCTGGGAGGGCTGAGGTTCATCACCGGATCGTTGGTTCATACCCAGCTCTGCAGAGCTGAGACGAAACCTACAATGGAGCAAGAAGTCGAAGACAGGCGACATGCAGCATCAATATTCTAATGAAGCCAACAAATGGTGGTCAAATGCTTCACATAGGTGGGTCTGATGGAAGGCCAATCCACCAGACATGAACGCTTCTAACTTCTAACTTCTAACTGACCAAGAACCCGTGGAAGCCCCAAAAAATCTGCCCGTACTGCGTGCTAACTTTGACTGCCAAGGCACATTGGGCGTTCACGGCCCTTGTGGGGGCCCACACATGGCATGTCCTGCCCATGGTCTCGACCATCTGCCCAGCGTTTGGACGAATCGAATCGCAAAGCCGATCTCTCGGGCTGGGCTCTTCCAAGAAAAACTATAGGCAGGTGTAGGACTCCTGAACAAGATAGAATTAACGATCACAACAAAAATAGGACTCTTGAGGTATACTCTTTTATTGTACTGAGAGTCTGGTGGAAGGGTATGACATTCAAAGAGAATCCAGGGGTCCTGGTAACACTACCTTGCACAGAATCGGGATGGTGGGACGTACTCAGAATTGATCTCTCTTCTCCCCAAAATTTGTCCTCTTGGCTATGCGTTGACCGAAAAACGGACTGTGTCGCATGACGAACTCGCGATAGATTGACATAACATGGGCCCTATAGATCGCCCCTCTCGGTTTGCTTATGAATGGGATGGAGTTAATAGCCTATATAGGGCTAGAGCATTGCTCAGCAATGTGCTCAGCATTGCTCAGCGTTTATGATCATCAATCTGGATTCTTTCCTGGGCTTTGGGGAGCTTCATTGCAAAGAACTGATGACCTATCGTGACCTATCCATGGTCATTCAGTCATTCATGCAGTTGACAAAAACAAACAACCACAAAGAAACTCTTGAACTCCAACAAATGCGGGATGCATCTCGGGGACTCCAGATACAGTCCCCCTCGAAAAGAATGTTTCTATTTTTAGTTTTAGCTACCAGCAACTGGCTTCAGGTTCTTTCATGAGATATGAGACAGGACCTCAGCAAATACTCTGTTCCGCTTGTGACCGGGATTTCCGATGTCACTGGATGTTGCCCTGTCCTTCCAAGACTTGTGCACGGCCGGGTAAATCTTCTTGGACCAATTGTTGTTCCGGAGCAAGTAGAACCTCAAGGCCGGGCTGCAGTGCTGCAGAGCAGCCCCATGGAGTTGGCTGCCCCAAAAGAGAGGAGTTCCAGTCTGCACTTACGGGTGCAAAAGACAGCCTCAACATGTAGAACTCCTGGGTCACATCACGCTACCTGCACCATGAACATCTCGACAATGTTTAATGAAAGACCAGATTCGCGAAAAAAAAAGGTATAATGATGGTATCCCACGCTCGAACGAAGTAAACAGCACCCTCCATGCAGGTCCTCCCCCCCATCTCAAACCCCGGTTTGTGGGATGACCTAGCCCATCCCTAGATCATGTGCTAAGGTGTTCACCTTCAAATATGTTAAAGAGTTTTAGACAGTACACCACAGAGGCCAAGATAGTAATCGAAACCTACCACAGGTCCGGCCACACGTCTAAGAAATTCGAGAACACCTGGTCAAACACTTCCTAGTCACTCCATCGGACTGCCATATATGCTGATCAGATGGGATGGTGCCAGGGGGGTCAATGGGGCGGCAGTCCTATGCCAGTCCCATTAGTCGTGTTTGGGCTTAGTATCTGGTTCACATCCTTCCCTTCTCCACCCGCGTTCGCCCCATTAGGCGCCCCCGGCTGCTCCCAGCCATTCACGCCCAAAGAGACCTCCAGCCGGTCATGCGTTTTTTCAGTCGAAAAACAAGAAAAAGAGCTTCACCTGGTCAGGACACCCTTTTCTTCTGCTTTAAGGCAAGCCAATGAACAGATTTCAAGAGGCCATGGATTAAGATTGACCACAAGATCTTCTATGACTCATGTCCTTCTTCTGAAGAGCCATGACCAAATCAGTGAACAAAAACTGAATGAGTGAATTTACCGGCTGCAATGCCAGCTCTCTCTCTCTCTCTCTCTCTCTCCGACCCGTGTCACTATGAAGAACCATGAGAAAATCAGCTTTTCGGACATCTGCTTAAAATACGTGGCAGTGTGGGACACCAAAGCATCAGCTGCTTTTCTCCTACCGTAAGAACCCCTAGTGTGTAAACATATACACCACTCAACTCGACCTCCGTGACCTGAAGTCTTCGACTCGACTGGACCACACCACCGCGCCTCGTAGATGAACCTTGGGAGCGATCGTGGCGCAAGTGGTGGCGCGATCGATTCTTTTTGGACCAATGGCAGTATAGGAAATCAACATCTACGAGATCCCCATATTCTGTGACGCTTTTGCGACTTCACCCCATGATCGACTCCTCCAACCCCATCTCAGTGGCCGAATTAGGCCGAGTCGGCCAGTCGGGTCGGGTCGAGTGAAGGAGGCGGGGGAAGTGGCGGGGGTCGGTGAAAACCACCGATCTCGGAAAGCCGAGCAGCTTGTCCTCTGACTTCTTCATGTCTTCCGCCTCCTTGAGGGCTGTCCAGGTGCCTGGTGAGAGGGAGGACAGACGGAGACGGACCAAGCGGAGACCGGTCGCATGGGGACCAGGTCGACTCCGGTGGGAAAAGGCCAATGGCTTTCCAAACGCAACAACGGTCATGGCATGGTGGTCATGGTATGGTGGTCATGGTCATGCGAAATGCACCGGAGCATGGCGGCTGGGGTCTGCATGAGAATAGTACTGGCGCGTACTGGCACGTTGGAAGGACAGGTGTTGGACACGGATGAAAAAACATGTGCATAGAATTGCATAGATGTGTATCACGTACTGCTACAATATTCTAGGTCGTTCTAGGTGACCGACCCGTTTAATAAAAACTGGCCTAACCGGAAACATGAACCCGCTAGTTCATGAGTCTGACCAACGATGCTTAAGCAATAGAGATCTTCTGGGGCCATCTAGTTGCTGGGGTGTACAGTCAACTTGACGGCCCAAAGACTTCAAAACTCAACCCGTGAAAACCCTGCGAAAACCCCATGAAAACCCCTGAAAGCCCTGTGAAAACCCTGTGAACACCAGGCAAACGTACTACCCTTTTCGGAGTTTTCATGGCCACTTCTTCACGGCACCAGCCACCCTACAACTGGTTGCCCGGAAGCACGCGACACATGCAGAGGCGAAAACACACACACACACTCACACATTCACATGTCATCATGCAGCGGACGAAGCTGGCCTACGATCTGGTAGCTGGTCTCAGCGCCTGGAGAACAAGGATGAGAAGAAAAGGGCTAAGGCGCCCATGGAACTGGCAGTCCTGACTCCCACTCAGGTCAGGTCCTGACTGGATTGAAAAGGGGTCAATGTATAGATCAAACTCTTCAAGAATCACACATTGACCCCATTGTTTATAAAATATGACCCCATTGACCCCTATCAGGTCAATGGGTCTTGAAAAGGGGTCAATGTATGTTTTTCAAGAATCACACATGGAGTGTCTGGGCCTGGCTCAATCGAGGATTCAAGAAAAAGGTGAAAAAGCAAGTGCCACTGGTGGACAATTGTTCATACAAGGCTGCACTTAGCTCTTCTACCTTTGTCCGCAAAATACACATGTTCTAAGCTATAGTTCTCTACACCGATCTGGAGGTTGGCTTAATCAAGGCAAGTATCTCACCCTTGTGACAAAATGTGACACATACTTCAGGTAAACACAAGTTTATGCTTGCTAACCATGTTCAGCTGCGGATCGAATTACCAAGTTTCGTGGCAGGTGTGGGACGGTCGAGTATCACACCGTTTTAAACTTATCGGTGTGAAACATGACCGCCCACCTGGCCCCGGGTCTTCCAATTGTAGAATTCAAGGGGGTAAGAGGGTTGACATGAGTTTGTGTTTCAAGAAGCGCAACTTTTGTCTGGCCAGTGTATGCCCAACACTTTTCATATCTGTTGAGTAAGACCCTCCAGAAACCTTCTCCGGCCTTCTTCATCGTCATCGTCATCCACAGCTCCAATCTGAGGCCGAGCGTCTGCGGAGAAGCATTGCTGATAGCCATTAAGCCAGAAGACTTACACGGGTTGTGTATCCCAGACACGACCCATGGGACTGCCATATATTATCGATCAATTGACCCCTCTGACACCATCCCAACTGATCGGCATATATGGGTATTGTACTAGGGAGACCCCGACGATTTGGTGTTGGGTGTTTCTTGCACTATTGTCCTTCTTGTCCAAAGTCTATGGGAGGTCTGCCTGCCTATGCTTCATACACAACAATGTTCATCATGTCACAGTCCGACGTCAACTCATCTGAAAATACAGGAACCACAAATTGCCACAGGCATCTGTTTGACTAGTGACAACACCAACATTTCAACGCAAACTCACCGTGTGCCCATGATATGTCCTCCTCGAATCGTAGGGTAGGGACCAACCCCACAAGCAGCTTCGAGGCTCAAGACATGGAGGTATGTCACTCACAAACCTTTACACACCATCCCAGGTCGATCCAATTGACTGGCAGATTTACCTATACATTGGTGTGGTTTCTGGGATCAATGCAGGAAATATGATGCTCTGGGAATAGACATCAATAGACCATCAGCACCACAAAAAGACCCTTGGAGATCCCAGGAGAAGTCGGTCACGACGAGTTCGCCCAAACGAAGATGTCGCAGACAAAGACTCTCCAGATTAGGATCTTCACTTCACTGAAAGTCTGGCCACACTCTCGGTGGTTTTAAATAATTCCATATACCCTCCCTGGAAACAATCATGGAAGTGGAAGTACAGCCTGTTCATAGAGGAATTCAGCCTTCCAAGGGGCCTTGTTCCACGTAACCATGTTTGTTGGATGGAGGGTAATTCCTAATTAGTGACCTTTATAACAACTTCTCGCGCTAGCTCGGTCACAACTGGGCTCGGTGTTCCTCATGCCAACAGCACGTCTCATGGCTTTTCGCTTCGTGGCCACCACTTCGTGGCCACCACCGTCAGCGCGCCACGGGCACGTCGCCCGTTCACCCCGCCCCACCTCGCGCACCACCACTTTGCGGCCATGCGCCACCTTCTCCGCCACCACCTGGGTACTCCAAACGCAGCGATCAGGCGACAGCTTTGGTCCCGATCAGGAACTGACCTCATTCAGTTCTCAGCTCAATGAGGTTTCTAGGACCAGGTTTTGCTGGTGCGTGTGTGTGTGTCTGTGCGTGTGTGTCCTTCTTTTGGTGCACACATGTGCACACCAAGGGGGTTCGATGTTCACACCTCTTTTCTTCACTGCTTTGAAGAACCACAGCCTAAAGTCATGCGCTGCAGCGCAGGTGTTGCAAGGCAAAAGGCAAAAGGTCGACCTAACAGACAATGTTCTCTGTTCCTCGCGTGGCTTCTGATTCTGACGCACTGGGTGTTCTTAGATCTGGGTGTGTGTAGGATTCTGTTCTCCTTGCGTTTCCATACTTTCTGATCATTTCCAAATCTTACTCCATATGTACGTGCCAGATCATCTCCAGGGTCAGAGAGGGTCTTCTCCAAGCCAAAGCAATCTTTCAAGGACCAACAACGCTCCAAGCCAACTCAGTGCTCAACACCTCCTGCCATCCCTTTCGGCCCAAGAAACTGCTGGCTGGCCATCAACCTGAACATCTGGTTCGAAGGTCATCTCTTGTTCGATTTCCCTGGCGGCGGAAGGTGCCACAACGAGGAGAAATGGCAGCCGAATCGGAGACCTTCTGGAGACCTTCTGGATGGGGCGTAAACTGTGCAGTGGTTAATCTGAGTAGATGTGAGTAGACGCCAAAAAAGACATGTAGACCACTCATGAGATGAGGGCTTTGTATACAAGCCGGTCTTTAAAAAAACCACCTCTTCAGATTGCTGTGCCAGGCAACGAACATGTCGGACCTGAGGTCAACTGCCGTTGAATATGTCACGTATGTAACTATACTGTATAACTCGCTTGATAGAAGTGACTATAGGGTCAAACATCTGCAAGGGCCACATCTATGATATCTATAATTTGAGTGTTTTCAAAAGGCCTGCGATGGTTGTACCTCGAATAAGCCTCTACGTAACACAGCCATAGCAACTTTATTTCATAACCTTTTTTTGTTTGGCAACTTTCAACTTCTGTTGATAACTGTCAACTTCTTTCAACAACTTATTATTAAAGTTGCAAGTTTCTTTTACAACTTCTTCTAGAAGTTACACTGCTCAAACAAGGAAAGAAGTTTACACAAAATGTTAGTGTTCGGTCAGTGTTCGGGCGACAAACGGTTGTTATTTATAAATACAAAGAACAACTTGTAGCCTTATATTAGTGTTCGGCCAGTGTTCGGACATGCATGTTGACAAGTTCTTTTGAACATTGTAAATTTTTTGTAAAATTGTTTAGAGCTCTTTTTTAGTGTTCGGAAAGTTATTCCTTTAATCCAATCTTTTAAAATGTGTATAAAACAAGATTGTTGCTGCGGAAAGAACATTGTTGATGCGGTTTGTGTGCATGCCTTTGAAGACCTTCTTGAAAACGCCCAATCTATAATCGGGTCTATAATCGGGTACATCTGCCAGGAAGCGCCACATCTGCAAGCGCCTCATCAATCCTATTTGTTAGTCCTTGTTCATCCACTGCTCCACGGTTTCAGCGGATCTCAACAGATTCCAAGAACCAAGTCGTCCGTCCGCCACACAACGGGGACGCGCACGCCGCCACGGCCTCCAGGTATCCTCCAACGATCGAGCAGCCTTCTCTTCCTGCGAGACGAAGAGACGAAGAGACGCAACACTCTGACTGACACATGACTTCCAAAAGGACTTGAGTCAGTTGAAAGCTGAAGAAGTTTTGAAAACCTGGACTGTGCTTAGTCTGTTGTTGGAAAACTGTCAGTCCGTTCTGCTCATAAAAGTATTTGAAAAGGTGCCTGGAAAGACAACTACCTTCATGAACAAGATTTTGTCCACTTTTAAGTGACGTGTCCGGAGTGTCCCCCCATCAACAAGCGGTTGGCTCACAGCACTCTCCGTGCCCAGGCTCTTTTGGGGGGGGCTCGAGACTCTTTCAATCTCTCAACAGACAGTCTACAAGTTCACAGTTGACGGCATCACCCTCGGTCACTCTCTTCAAGGCCCCCTGCCCAACACCTAAAGGGTCATACTGGTGACTGGAGACTCAAAGAGGCTCAGATGCAATTTGGATATCACACTTTGACGCAATCGGTCTCGGCTACGGCTAGGTAACGTGTCACGTCGGTGCGAGGCTCCTTGTTTTCTTGCTTCTCCCAGGCTTCGCCATTGGGCCTCAACGACAGCATCAACATCGCCGGGGAGACAACAGTGCTGAGGAAGCCTGACTTTGGAGGTTGACATCAAGTGTTGCCTCGATGCATCTGTTGTTTGGCCCTCTTCCTTATATGAAAACTATATTCTCACTATGCATCTGTGCTGGTCAACCACTGGTCAATGTCGGTCAACGAGTCGAAGTCGGTCAACCCATCACCAGTCGGACCACCCCCGTCCAAGCGGCGGAAGCTGTCCGAAGTGCTCTCTCGTGTGGCGGTTCTCGACCTGCCGGAAGACCCGAGCCGGAACGGTGCGAGGCTCGGTGTGCGACCGGGGACCAAGCTTAAGCGACCGGGGACTGGGGTGATGCAGTGACGGTCAAGTAATGTAAAACTCCAACAAGAACAGGAATAAATTTGAATATCTACATCATTGAATTGCTTTTCGTACTGGCTATCATCTACTTCAGGAGGATTTTGACCGATTGCCTATCGATATTCAACCATCCCCACGTGGAGCATGAAGGCCATCTGCTTGGTATCTTTTGCGTTTCCAGGTAGAGTAGAGAAACATAGAGAAATGGGTATAGTATAGATGAACTCGGCAAACCTGTGCAGAACTACTCACACAGTATCCTGAAGGACAGAGTAGTTTCTTCAGTCGTCCAATCTTGACGATACAAAGTTTTATGCCAACATTCCACTGCTCTATCTCTTCCGATCACTCGAATGCTTCCTATTCAAACACCTCTGTCCAGGAATTTATCATATTGTGCCAGAATCTGCATTGTCCGTGAGTCTGTGAGGTGCTGTGCTAATCCATGCTAATCCCATTTCCTTCAGACATGACCTGGACACCTACAAGGTCCAAAAAGGATGCTCTTGTGGATGGTCCCCTCACTAGCCAAGGAGTAACTCCCGGTGTTTTGCGGACTATGACGCAACTGGGCGTTCACTCACCGGTTTTGAGTTTACTTGCTTTCCGTCCGTCGATCCACTCGTGGATTTGATGTTTTCTGGCTCATGTTCTCGGTGAAACAACTTTGATTCCACTTCACTTCCCATTAAACTAGTGAATTGATAGGAACACATAGAATTTGGGTCTCCTCAACCCCTATGTGCTTCGCCCTCCCCACCCTCCGGCGTAGGAGGCAGCATCAGACCCCGCCGCTCTGTGTCGCCTTGTCGTAGTTCAAGGCCGTGGCGTTCATCACCTTCCGATTCATGGGGCCTCGCGGGGCAACGAGGCCATCCCTGATCGTGACAGGCGAAATATGGCGAAATGGCAGGCCATCCATGTGAGTTTGAGGACGGAATTTAAAAATGTTGCCATGACCCGACCCAAGTGTCCATCGAACAGTGAATAGGGTGATCATGTTTTCGAGATTGTGGCGGTTGCAGAAATCGTTTCTAGTTCAATTGATTTCTAGAACTCAACATCGAGGAACGCGGAGCTCGATGTATCAATCAGTTGAAACCGTTTATCAGCTAAACACCCTGTGAACTGGCGCATAGTCTGAGCTTGTGATGGTGAGGCAACGGAACATGATGGACAATGGACATGTCCATAATGCCAATGGCAAAAATCCTTCGTTGTTGAGGCAGATCGTCCCAAAGAACTGTAGTTCAAAAGCTAACGGCTCACATGTGTATCTGTATCTCGTATCTCTGGAGAATTGGACATGTTTAAGTGGTCAACACCGGTGTCAGTTAATGAAATCCGTTTCAAACAGCGGACAACCTTCTGGGATTCCACATTTGCGCTGAAGGTTCGAATGCTCTGCCCAACCATGGTCCATCAACTAACATACTTGAACCAAGGCCCTCTTTCACCACACAAGAACATCAACCCTCCCAAAAACAAATGGAGGAACGAGCCTTTATCTACTTTTTCTTCCAACGAAGCAGCTATGCTCTCCAAATTCTCCCAAACGTGGTCCACCTTGCTCCTTGACCACTGACTTGAACCGAAGACCGCAGATGAAACTGCCCTGCTGCTATGATCTGCGGTATTGAACTCCAAAGCCACCAGCACAGTGTTGTCTGTGGTGTATGTTTTGCTGTTGTCCAGCCGCTCCAGTGACATCATACAATCAACATTCACTTGAGCGAAACGCATAGGAACATCTGAGTAGAAACAGCGCCCTTGTTGAGACCACAACATCTTCAGCACAGAATCTAAGTCAATCTCAAAGTTACCGTGCCACTTGCCGCGTTTGTGTCTGCCACGCGCATGGTTCAGCATGCTTTGGACGTGACCACGTAAAGTCATTCGACGGGACAAATCGTACTCTCTCGCGCATTGCTTGCATTGGCCCCGGTGGCCCCAAATCCTACGACTGTCCAAGGAGAAACAGCTGGCATGCTTCCAAACCTTGCAACTCCAACACCTGAAGTGCCCAAAGGGTCCCGCAACTTGACATTTGGAGGCTGCCATTGCAACAGGGGACCGGCGCTTCTCTCGGGCACCCTGCATCATCCCATGCAAGCCTTCCAAATCAACGTTCAACTGTCGCAACCAGCTCTGAGCGTTCTGAACTTTCTGCAGGGACCACTTGGAAGATCCGAACGTTGGGATCACTTGGCACTCGTCTGCTGATCTTCTCCGTTGAGTTAAACTCAGCTGCAATCAGGACACAGTTTTCTGGGACATACCCCACAGCATTATCCAGCCTTTCCAACGACATGCGCCAGTCTGAGTGCGGCAAAAGAACCTCCATCTGAACGCCAGAATATGCACATCTGCCTTTCTGTCGCAGGATTGTGTTTAGGATAAAGTCAGGGTCCAAGCTGCACGCCAAACCTTTCACCTTTGATCGCTTCCTCGCATTACTAAGAAGAACAGCTACATTTCCGCGGAGAGTTCGCCTGTAATCAGCCACTCTCTCATTGTGGCATTTCTTGCAGTACGAGCGCATGCATCCAGTCGCTCTTACATAGAAATCTGCCAGTGTTTTCTCATCGCCGCAATCACAACATCGCCAAGTGCCGGTGCCATCGCCCAGGGCCCTTGAAGTTGGCGGACGTCTTGAAGTATGTTGAGGTTTCCTAGGCGTCTTCGCGTCTTCAACAAGGTACTGCAGTTGCTCTGCGTTTAAGGCAACTCCGGCAAGCTGCTCTACTGAACACCCCACGGACCCCAAGCTACGCACAGCTAGGCTTAAGCGCCACGAGCGGAAAAACATCGGCAACACGCTGAAAAGCATGGCCCTCTCACACGTGCGTGAGAGTACTGAGTACTGAGTAGTGGAAGCTCCTTGAGCCAGGTGTATTGTTTCTAGCAGGCATTCAGTGGTTGCATGTAGCTCCCCTCACACTGTCTCAGAAACCTTTCAACACCTTTGCACAAAGTCTTCAAATGGCGACATGTAATCAGAGCTGGTTGAACGCAGGGTTGCTGCATGGTCATTTGGTCTCCGCGTACGTGCACGCGATGAACACATTCTTAAAACAATGGATTCCAGCTTCTCAGGAAAAATCCGCGCCTGTGCGCATGCCGCCACGATGGTAGAAGCGGCGTCCCCACGGATCAATCTCCAGGAGATAGTAGACATCCTGGAGCGGACGCAACGACAGCGCCTCGCCCTGTACCAAACTTGTGGCATACATAGGTTTGCCAGGAAAGTCTTTGGCAATTGACTTAAAACACAAAAACGTTGGTCCCCAAATCTCACTACAGTTTGGGGACTTTGATAGAATCTGCTACTAGTTCTCTAACCGCATCGAGACTGGAGAACAACAAGCTCATGAAACGTTGTTGTTGTTTTTTTTTTTTTTTTTTTCGCATTTATTCTTCATTTGCCCACAATCTCCAGCTCGTAGGTGTCATAGCCGAAGCCAAAGGAGATTCGTCCATGAGGCCTGTCTGTGGAACGAGCCCAAACAGCGTGACTGGGTTGAGTCTTTTGTTGAGGTGGCTTTTGTTTTCAAGGTAGCTTTGCATGTACATGTATACATACATCGACTGCAAACATTTAACTTGTTGTCCTCTTCTGATAGCGCATGATGTTGTCCTATCATGTCCTATCTTCATCATATGTGATCAGTCTATCGGCCGTATTTTACTACAGTATGTTGTGAGTTCACTTTGTGGCTCTGCATCAGTCTCTTGAATACAGGCTTGGCTTTCTTCTCATTGACACTGACACCACCTAGTTACCATCGCATGGTAGATCCGTCGGTGACCTAAGCGCTTGTGTAATCCCTTCAGTCTCATGTTCGTGACATACTTGTTCGAGCTGAATAGGAAAATAGGAAGCTGTTCGAAGGCACCAGCTAGAGAGACATCCTCCTCATACAAACACCTGCCAGTCTAGCTTGACAAAGTTTCGACTTGGTCTCCAGATGGCGATGGGAGCCCTAATGATCCTAAAGGATCCTAAAGACATCCAGAAGCTCTGGAAGGCCAATCGCAACAACGGATTGAGCATGTCCAGCTTATTCAAGTTGAAAAGCGAAAGCTGACTGCATGTCTGTGAAAGCACTGCATATCTGTGAGATCGAACACACTCAGTCCGGCGCCTGTAGTCGAACTTCATCCATGTGTCGATGTAGACCTGCGCAAACCAAAGGGGCTGTGGAAAAGAAACATGCAGTTGAGTCTGTCCTCAAATACCATTCACAAAACAAACAGCAACTAGGATACAACTAGACATACTTCATCCATATCTCCTGTGAGAATTGCAACATGTTCTAGGCCAATTAAAATGAATATATATATATATAGTGTAGACTCCAGAAACCCTATTTGCACCGATGCGACACTGATTCCGCAGGGTAGAACCCACTGCACAACGACCAGAAGGCCTCTTCAGGTCCATGATCTCAGGTCAATGGCGCTGTAATGCGCTGTATTTATCTATTCCATTAAGACTGCTGGGTCGTAGTCAAAATACCCAGCTTGGAGCGTGCGATTCTTTAGCTTTGGAGCTCGTGACAGCATCTCATCCAAACTCAACATTCTCACATTGACCTATTCCATACTATTCCATACAAAATCAACCAGCCAGGAAGCTTCATAAACTCACTGCTTGGATCTGGTTAAGGAACCGGGAAACACCACTCCCAGTTTTGGGGATTCACCCCGGAACCGGGAAATGGTCAATCACCCGTCTCCCACCAAACCCAAGAAATCCGTCTCCCATGGAAAACCCATGGGGTCGGTCGCACACCTGATGCATTCGGAGGTCTGGCTGCACGTTGATGGCCTAACGCCGTGAACCCGCCACGAACCCGGGGGGCGGCCACGGCCACACGAACCCGCCACGGAGGGCGGGGTAACGAAGGGTATAAGACCAATGGGCCGTGAAATGTATTGAAATGTAATACCCTTAAACCCGCTATTGACCTCTAGCTCATGGAAGTAAACATAGATGAAAATAGCCAATAGCCTTTGGAAGACTCTTTTCAACTACCATCTACAAACAGGGGGATTGTCCCCTTCCATGTATCTCGCAGGCAATGCAATTAGTACTATCCCAGAACAAGTTTCATGGCTGTCAGAATTCTGGAATATCCTGGACAACCTGTCGGTGTCGTTGGATCCTGGTTGTCGCCATTCCACGGTTTCATCCTGAAAACATGGTGCGAATAATGTGCGGAGTGGAACTCCCAAAAGACACGCAAATGATTGTTAACATCATGTTTTACTGACATTCCAACCGAATGGATCGTGTCTAAATTGGCCGATCTGATTCTTTGGGGGCCGCCATCCTTTTCTCCATCACTTCAGCACCACGTCTGTTCACATCTCTTCAGCACAAAACTCCTTAGCCATTCATGTAGTATAGCCATATAGCCATATAGCCCAGTCTACTTGGTGCTCAGGGCTACAATGCTACACAAGTGCAACAAAAAAAGTGACCAGACTTCTCCTTTCAAACCGCTCGCCAGTACACTACTATATAGTATACACCTATAGGATTCCGAAAGATACCTACTACCTGTGCCCGAAGAACTGCTCTTTCTTCTGAGCATTCCGGGCATTCCGGTAGAACTGCTTCACCTTCCAAACCGCCAATGGATCGAACCTCAGATCTGATCCGAGCGCCAATGGATCGGTGTCGAGGTGCTCTGTCTCTAAGCACCCTCTGCTGAGCCGTCCGGAGTCGAGGTGCTCAGTCTGATGTGTTGGGCACTGGCTGGGCACTGGTTGGCAGCCATCTGGAGATCTTGATTTGATTTTGGTCTTTGAAAGAAAAGCTGAGCCATCTTGAGATTCTGAAGACCGAACACATCCATGTTCACCAGCTGAACACTGAACACGTAGATGATGGGTGGTGACCGTGGTGTTGGTCTGATCTTCAACATCCCTGATTTCAATTGAATCACCGGGGCTCCAAGTACCTCCTCAGAAGGTATTTGGACCCTCTAAACCCACTCCAGACACCTTCTTAGAAGGTACTTGGAGCCCTAGGGATTTGATTGGAGAAGCACCTTCACCTTCACCTTCACACCCCTTGCTGATCCGCCATCTGCTGCTGCCTTTTGCAGTTCTTGGGTGGCTCCCCCAAAAAAACCCTTTCGCACCGCGTGGAACGCGCGTTCGCGCATGTTTCTGGGTCGTTCTCCAAGGGCTGAGACCAAGCGATGTCATCGAAGCGAAGCTGGTACATGGAACCTAGGCTAGCGTGGACAATCGCGCTACAGCGACCGTATTAGAATCGGTGTGAAGGTTGGAATCGGTTTGGGTCGCGAAGTTGTCCCAAGAACATGGGTACAAATTGGTACAACATCTATCTGATTTTTATAGGAACATGTCCCATCTTCACTGGTACTTTGGAGGGTTCAGGAATAGATGTATTAGCATAGGGAGACCTCCGAAAGACACCCTGGAAGGAAAATAGACCACAGCCGCCACAGCCCCATTGGTGGGTCTCTATCAATTAAGAAACACACCCACATGGCTGCAGGGATGTTGGTCATGAACACTGCCAAAGATTTCCAGGTGCTTGACATATCTTGAATTCAGCATGGAGCATGTCTTGTGTATACCGATTCCTCAAATCTTGACAAGGCCAGTGCTCGACTCATCTTGGCGCGTTGGGTAACCATGCAAGCTTGCACGGATCATGATTTATGCATGTTTAGGCCCACAAAGTTGTTTCTTCAACAAAGCTGGGCCCTGCAGGTGCTAAAAAAACGCAAGGCTCGCAAGGACCCAGTCAGCGACGCTAACTGCAGGTTGATGCTGTTGGTATTGGACAGCATCCAGTAACCTGATAACTGGACGTCGATTCGGAGGACCCACCATGTTAAGCTTGATCACATAGCGAAGAAATACGATCAAACACCTAACACTACCTAACTCAAAGATACTCAAAGAGACTCCAGCGCCGAAGAAACCACCAGATCTGGGCCATCCAACTGGCACAGCCCGAGCCATAGGTGAAGACCAACAAGATCTTCCCCAGCGCCTGACTCACGCATACTCACGGCGCTGTGGCGTGGCGTGGCTCGTCCAACGGGGTCCGGTTTCTTTTTCTCGACATCGCTCGACGAGGTTGACGAGGTCATGTGAGGTCCATGGAACTGCTAAGGCACTAAAAAGAAGGAGACCTGCACTCCAGTCACATTGGCAACCATGTAGGTCATGCTGGTCTGGTCATGTAGGTACACAAGGAGAAAGTGACGGAAATCACACAGAAATCCGAGCACTTTGAAACCGATCAATTGGTTGTAACTTTCCTTTTTGCTGGTATACAAGAGATCATCTGCACCTCTTGAATCGGACGCGCACATGGTTGGCGTGTGAAGAAGTGGTTTGCTTTCAAACAAAAAAATCTCAATTCGGAACTGCTGCAGCATTCTTCTTCGCTCAGTTGAGGCCCTTTCTGGTGCCTCTCTCTCCTCAAATCCCCAAGTCACTCACACCATCTCACACCCTTTGGGTGTGTCAGGCCTCGTCCCACTGTGTCATCACCACCGAACTGATGTTCAAGAAGGATGACACCTCAACTCGCACAACTCGCGCTCCGTGCAGGTTCTTGTCTCAGGGTCTCAAGCCGTCCACTTGAGGCCATGGGTGAAGGTTCCCAACCCCTGCAACTCCATGCAACTCGCACGCAACTCGCGACCCAAACCTTGGTTGTTCATCCTCAGAGCCTGGTTGTGGTAACTGTTAACTTCATGATTCTTGGGTACCCTTGGCAAGATGATGGCTCGACTCCAACAATGGGTGAATCCAAGGCTAGTTGCTGGAAATTACAATAGAATTTGTGGTTCTTGCACGAGTTGACAACATCCTACAGGTCCTACACCAACTCAAATACCATGCAAATCTCAGCAACACACATGTTTGGCAGACTCTCTTTGGGATCCCTCGACCACCAGGCACCCGCACAGTGTGGCACGGACCGATGATCTTCAGCAAGTTCACCTCGCTGCGAGAAGCTCTGCGAAAGCTCCGAACAGAAGCAGGACCCCGCCCGCGGCTGAACTGGCTTGGAGTATACAGTATCGAATATGTTTTTCTCAGGTGGGAAGCCACGAAATTCGAGTGGCTCACATGGTTTGGGGAGTTTTCTCACATGGTTTTCTTTCAATGATCAATTCAAATGGCTTGGCCTTGCTGCCAGGTGGCTGAGGGAAGCAACTTCTCTTGCACATACTTCTCTCGAACGTCTGCCTGGCGTCGCTGACTTTTAGTCGTTGGTGAAACGGTGGTGGCTGATGATTCCCGAAACGGACTGAAACCTTGTATATCGTTGGGGTCCAAAACCCTCGACCATGTCATTTCGGTGAGATCTCTGAACTGCAGGGGCTTAACAAGTCTGGGCAGGCGTGGACAGGTAGGAAGTCCGGCTGTTCCCATGCAGTCGATTCCGGTAGGCAGCGGCATGAATGTTTGTTTTCTCTCCAGTACCTGAACTGTTGGATTCCGTTCGTCTCTGCTTTGATCCCCACCCAAAAAACAGAACGGCTTTGGTCTTGAGTCTTAAGGCAAAACATCAGGGCCCTTCGTTCAAAGGGTCCACGCTTCCTGACTGGTACAGAACACTCGAAAACTCCAATAGCTCAAATACAAACAAACGGCCGCTTTTTTTGCTGTGGGTCCGTGGATGAAAACCAGGGTGCCTTGGTTGACCTACCTAGGACCTAGAAGGTCAAGCTACGTGGACCAGGGCTCCAGCTTTTGTAGTACCCTTTGGGCGCCTGGGCGGTGCCCGTCACGATCGCCACGATCGCCACTCCGTCGTTCCGCGGACGCTCTGATGAAAAACCCTCTTCCCCTGGTCGCTTCCTTGGATACTTGGACCCAGGAACCGAGAAAGAAAACATCCAATCATCCATCCAAACACCTCCTGGCACCCACCCAGTCCCACCTTCTCAGAAGGTACGACTGGAGCCCTAGGGATCCTATTTTCCGCCACAAAATCAAGCGCCCAAACGCTCCGTTCACAGCCCGACTGGTCCCTCAAAACTCTAGGGAATTGAGACCCCAGACCCCTCCATATCAGGGGCCCATGAACGTCGCGTCTGGGCAGGAACCAATGCCGGTCCGCTCTCTTCCGCCGCCTTGGTCTTCGGATCCTCCGCACGGATGCAACGCTCGAACCTGCCGGCGCTGCGGTACCACCCGCGCTGCGGTACCGACCGCGGAGGGAGGTAGGTGGTGTCGAAAGTAACGAATAATTGTCATCTGTTTCATCTGTTTTGCTAGGACTGTTATCTGTTTCTGTGTCCTGTTTCATCTGTCATCTGTTTCATCTGTCTCTGTTTGCTTCGAACTGTCCAACTGTCACCAGGACTTTAAAACGTTTCGAGTTGTTGCGGGCAACGACGGCAACGACGTTGTCCACCCCCTGAGTCCATCTGCTCTCGTGTTCTCAACAACATCCATCGACCGTCGACCGCAGCGGGCGACTGGAGGCCCGGGCGCTTTCTTCACTACATGATATCCTCCACCTGAGCAGAATCAGCGATGTGAAAGCGAATTGGTACAAACCCATAGACCATCATAGACCATCATAGACCACTTTCGATGAGATAGTTGATTGTGAAACTGCTGGACATTTGCCGTTGCAATGGCCTCATGTTTTGGAAGATAGACAAATGGAGATTGAATGTCTGCGCCACTTCTATCTTTGCTAGAGGGTAAGCCAGGGTCAGCTGCATGACCCAAAAATCCATTGGACAGGCTTTGTAAATTGCCATATTCTTTGTTTGATGTTCATTTGCAAAGCCCGGAAACTGAAGATTGGACAGCAAACACTCAGGCAAAATCTTGAGTCTTGAGGGTTCACTCTGTAGTGAGGACCCCTATCAAAGCCTCCAAACGGCTCCCATTGTCATCTGACTTTCAGCTGCTATGACACAGTCCATCCCTGTTACTTTGCATTCGATCTCCTCCGACCGTCGGAAGACCGCGCCGGAAGACAGCGTCGGGCGCCGCCCTCTGTGAGCCCCCGCCCGTGTGGAAGACGTTGTAGTCCGTGATGGTCAGCAAAGGCCTTTCCATCTACTTTCAATCCGCAATAATCTAAACTCTTGATTAATAATACAACCCCTATATGAAGAGGATGTCCAACTCAAACGTGGGGGGTTCTTAATGAAGAGTCTATATTAAGTGGGGTAACAGGGTAACATTATATGTCTCACGATCTCTCGTACATTCTGTCTGTCCAACCGTTTTCAAATGCAGATGACCTGGGCCTCAATCCCAGGTGCTACACAATACTTCAGTCCATCGCGCGGCGTAGAATACGCATTGAACGAAGTGCATCAGCCCAGAAAAGGACTAGATTCTATAGATGAAGTTCAGAATGTGTATTTTCTGAACCATTGTGAGTCTCTTTTGTTGGACAGCAGCCGAGTACAAACAAACCATCCAAAAGCCGATCAAATTGAGGATGATTTCAGACCCTTCAGAAAAACACATGAATTTAACAACACATTACATTCAATTCAATTTGCAGTGTCTTACGTAACTAACCTCAAGCAATGTTTTAACTGAATAGTGAATAATAGTGAATATACAAAAGCACCGTAGAATCTAGCCGATCTAGCCTTTGCCCATCAGAGAGCCAACACGTGCTAACAGCCTGTCCAGCTATCCATGTTTGATTGAAAAGACCTGGGCCACACCCATCTTTATTCACAGACCACACCTTGATATGTCAACCACTTCACTGAAGGTCCCGAGGTTCAAAGGTCCCTGGAGGTCTGTCAGAGGTGGCGCCCCGTTTGATGTCCTAGACCAGATTGGGTCCACGCCCGAACCACCAAAGGGGTCGTCACTTGTGCCATCCACTCAGTCAGATCGATCGAATCGATCGGATGATCCACTCAGTCAGATCCTTCAGCCAGCCAGCAAAACACGCATCGCCCCAACGGGCCCAAACGCGCCCAAACAATTCTCTGCAATGGCATTTCTTCTCAAGCAAGGGGCCCATGTCTATTTTTTAAGAGTGGTATCATAGAGAGAGCAAAAAAGGGGAGCATATTTGTGAGTTGCCGATGGTTGGGACACTCCTTGACAGGAACCTCTTTGGGCTACGAAGCTGGGGCCTGCTGGGAGCAAGCTGAGTGGTGCCTGCCATTCATCTTGTGCTTGAGGGTCTGGTAGCAAGCATCCACACAGTTCATGTAGGCATCGATGCTGTACCTAAAGCCCCGCAGCAAAGGCCATGCGGGGCTGGACTGTCGGGAGCAGGGACGGGGAACTTACATGATGTGACCAAACCTCAAGTAGACTCTTGAGCCCCCCATTTGGATCAAAAGATTATCTTCACATGGGGAGGTTTCATGAGTCTACATGATTGAGCTCTCTCAATTTCAAACAAGGCCACTGTCCACACAGATTCTTCGCCCTCACATGTTCAGCAGTCGCAACGGTGGCGAGTGGCCATCCAGTGGGGGGCTTCATTCATGACTTAAATAGCCGGGCTCGGGATTAGCATATTTATTGCAAAACAACTAAACAGTGTTCTTGCCTGCCATTCCTTGCAACGTATGTTTTAAAAACTGTCCTTTGAAGCACGTGGCGACATGTAGCCAAATGGACTCCTTTGAGTCTCGTTCCAGTATCGACCTGACCTAGGTAGTCGAAAATCCAATATAAAACAGTGGTTGTTTGCTAAAAAACGACTAAAACAATGGTTGTTGGAATGTTGTTGCACTCCCAAGGAGGTTCATCCGCACTGAGTGCGTGCTAGATATATATGTATAAGGCTTTGGTCAGAGTCCATGGTGGCATAGAGTGGGTGTACATGTCCAACGCCTACGCCGGGATCTTCTGGCGTCGCTTCGCCTCGTTCTTGAAAAGAGGGCACCATGATTGACTTGGTGCTTGGAAAGAGAAACTTGAATTTCCTGTCCAGGAACCGGACTGTCTATGGTCTATGGCAACATACAAACGTAATCATACATATTCCCCAGGGTTGGGGATTCACCACCAGCGAGAAAAGAACGTCCTTTTCTGAAACAAACAAAACCAGGTAAAATGACGTCCCTCTCTTCCCCGCAGGCTTCTATACTCTCTTCCCCCATCACACTCCGCCGCAAAAAGCCCATGTCCTCCGAGCAACTTGCCATCCACCACAGGGCCCATGTGGAACCAGCCGACCGGCTTAAAGAAGTCAAACCTCGACCGTCGAGGCCGGGCGGAACCGTCATGCTTCGTCATGTGTTTCAAGTGTTTGGGGTGTGAACAAGTGCTGCCATCGAATGCCGTTGTGGTTTTAGAATAAGTTCTGAAACATCTTCTTTGGGAATTGTCCCCGCAAGCTGAACAAGATCCTGCTGGATTTGGAAATGCTGCAAGTGAAAGATGTTGGGGGCCAAGTTTTGGCGTTCCAGGCGATGAGAACTCCACGGGGCCTTTGTGATTAGATGTGATTAGACTTATCAGTTAGGCCTCAGCTGTGAGCTTAATTCATCAAAAATAGCTCAGAATGTCAGTGGATTCCAAACCACTGCTCATGGATTTGTGTCCCCCTGTGGTTGGTGGATAGTTAATGTGTGTTCTAGTCTTATAGTCCCACTTAAAAGCATCAACACGATCGATTTGGGTCGCCGTGCCGATGCAAAATGCAGCTAGCGCGGTGGGAGTGGTGTGGCAACGGCGCATCCTTGGGAGTGGGGAACTGCGATGAACGAATGCCGCATTGACCACTAGAGCAGGGTGATCAGGAAGCCTTCTAGCTATCACTTTGGAGAATTAGTGGAAGTCAGTTACCACTCCATGTTAGATAAAGGTTTCATACTGCATGTAATTTTGACCAATTAACAGTATAGGTGTATTTGGGATAACAGCTTCTATATATGTGGATGCATTGTTCAATACTTGAAACCACTAGTCATCAAGGAACGGCTCCGCTGCACCCAAAGTCGATTGGGTTCTTGGCGACTGGCTACAATGGCTTCCCCGAGTAAACCTAAAACTCTGCGGCTCTACCGTAAACCCATAGCCCTCATGTGAGTGCCACCGACGAATACAGCGTTCGCAGAAGCACACCCTTCACCCTCAACAACATGTCTTTGGTAAAGACTACTCGATATCGTCGTTAAACTTTGTACACTGGGTGCCTGGCCGTATTTGTTCAGACCTTTTGTTTGGCACAACTCTTCGGACCAAAGCTTTACGCTTCCTTTTTGTTTGTTTTTAGCCGCACGAGTGAAGCTCAGCTTGATTTTCGCGTTGCTTGCACCTGGTTGCCGGAGTTTGTAGGGAGGGACACTGATCTTGGAAGACTGAAAATTGGAGAGTCAATCAAAAAAAGATCTATGTCAATACAAATTGCCTCAATCAATCAACCAATCAATCACACAGTTGGATAACTATGTCGATACAGTTTGCATCTTTGTCGCAGAATAGTGGATCACTGTGGTCGACGGATGTTGATGTTTGGTTTGCTTCTGTGGTGTTGAAGCCTTGGGGGTAACATGGGGTAAGCTCTTAAGACACAACATACAGGAGACTTTTGAATATGGTGGCCTCAACCCGTACACTCTAACATGATGTAGAGGGTGAACATGCCGACATATGACTACGTCAGTGTATGTCATTGGCCAAGCGAGCCTGTACATCAATGGAGCATGTTTACAATCCAACGTTGTGACATCAGAGCCCATTGATGTTCATAGCCGATTGCAATGTTCCTGAGCAAGCAAGTCTTCCAGGAGTCCTATAGGCCCATTCATAGCCTACAATTCAGTTGGGATTGGTTGAGAAGGTTTGGATCAATTTCTTCAAAGACCAGTTTATGCTTTTCCCGAATGTGTCTTCCCAGTGACACTTCTGCCGCCGCTTTTCTGGGTGAGCAGGCCAGGCCCAACTGCTCGAAAGCCCCTTGTGGCCTGGAACGGCTCGAAGGGTTGGCACGGCAGATTCTCGTGGAAGAATTCCACAGATTCTCCTTGGCACGGATAAAGTGTGTGGATTGCGCGTCTCAGTCCCACTTCTCAGCTGCTCAAAGCTCCGGCAAAAGCTTCGTTTCCCGTCCAAACAGCTGGTTTGGGTAAGGCACTGACACCGCCCAGACTCGGACTTCGCCAGACTGGCGATCTCCAAAGGCTTCTGGTGGCAATTCATGTCCAGGTGTTGGTGGTCACTTCACTCCTGCAATCGTGCAACGGGGGGTTCGCGTTCACTGGATTTTGGAGGGCGAACATGGAGCCTTGGGCTCCGATCCGCTACGCGAAGTCATGAAGAGTGTCTCCACATGGGTGTGTATTTTTAGTATGGAGGCCTCCAACCAATGGGTCTCGGTATAATTGCCTTCTTCGAACCGGAAGCTACATATAGCAGTGTTTCCGTCCTCACCTAACCTGAGGTTCGGTACGACCGGATCCCTAGGGACACCATAAAACATCGGTCACACGGTTTCCCCCCAGCGGAGAACCGGCCTTCTTCGTTCGGTCCTGATGGCTGGACTTGGAGCTCCACTGCCACGCTTGGAGCTGAACACATCGCCGAAGAGCGTCGATGAAGCACATCGCTTCGTGCCCAACCGGCACTTTTCAGAGCAGGGAGTTCCTGAAACTGACCTGCATGGCAGGTGAAATCCAAATCCTCAAGCTACTATGCTGATGTAGATGGCGAACTTTCATGCCAATGAGCCTGAGAGACGTCTCTCAGCAGCTTCCCACGTCTCTCAGACTTGCTTTGTTGAATGAAGTTTCCTTTTGGCTTCGCCTGGTCCATCTGCCATGACTTTAGGAGTGCCGAAAAAAAGAGGAGTGCACTGCTTTTATTTCGAACCGGGAACCGTCCTCCTCTCCCCAAAGAAGGACAAAACCCATCTGAATGGTTTTCGCTGTGATGTTCACCAGGTGAACATCACACGGCACGGCACACACATGGCTGTGTAGATCAAATAGGGAGACCTCCCAGTTCAACCCAGTGGAAGAAGGGAAATTAGACCCAAACCTTTTGATTGGGGTCCCCCTATTGAACTTGAGGCCAGAGGGGGTGAACGAAAGCTAGCCGGGCTTCCGGTGGTCTGCTGCTGGTGCTGCTGCTGCTGGTGCTGCTGCGCTGGGCGCTGCTGCGCTGGGTGCTCTGCAGGCGCCGGGTCGCCTGCTGCTGCTGCTGCGCTGGGTGGTCTGCTGCGGCTGCTGCTGCCGCGGCGTTGGGTATGCTGCTGCTGCTGCTGCTGCTGCTGCGGCCGCCGCTGAGTGGTCTGCTGCTGCTGCTGGTGCTGCGCTGGGCGCTGCAGATGCTTGGTGTGCTGCAGCTGCTTGGTGGTCCCGCTCACCGCGCGCAGGGGGGAGTCGAACCGCGGGGGGGGGGGGGGTCCATAAGATTGATTTAATCAATTATTTGAGGTTTCTGAGGTGCGTCCACCCCGTCACTTAACTTGCTAAAGCAAGAGCAACTCCAGCTAGCTAAGGCTAGCTTTCGTGAATACACACACACATCTTTCTTCCAAATCGGTTGGACGGCAGTCTTTCGGAGCAACCGGTTGATTCCGGCCAGAAGAGACTGAAAAGACATGGGTGACTTGATGGCGTGTCTCAACCGAACCGGAGGGCTCGCCACCAACTTCGTGTCCCAGTCGTTTGCTACCCAAACCGGCAGGTCGGTTCCCCAAACCCGGAACCTGGACCATCCCAGACCTGCGTAAAGTAGTCTATATTGTTCAGCTTCGGTGGGACAAACCAGGGGTCCCAAGCACGCCGGAACTCACAGGGATTCACAGGGTCTGTGTGCGTCCGTGGTGCCCGGTGCATGGAGCTCTGAACGCGGGAGCTCTGGTCAGCGGCTCCAAGACTTGTACCTTGCAACGGGGAAAGGGGGTGGAACATGTGGTGGTGCTCTTGGCCCTGTGAAGGAAAACATCCAGAAGAGGTGATACCAGAAGAGGTGGCATTTTTTTCCTGAAAAGGCAATTATTTGTGCCGTTTCGAAGATCCAGGTATCTTTATAGTAGTGAAACAGTAAACAGCCAAGAAAAAAGCCTGCGTGTCTTGCACTGCCCCTCGACCGACCAAGTCGTCATAGCCCCTCAGCCTATTGAGATAGGCCCATTTCAAACCATTCATGCCTGCAACTTTAGTGTTCGCGCCATATTTTGGAAGAGGATACAGTACTTCTAAATGCACAACGCTTGAATTTCGATAGAACTATATGCAAGCGATGTTGTAAGAAAACAACCTTATTCGATCCAGTGAACTGACTGACACATTTGGAATACACACATGCTTACTTCAACCCACCAAGGAAGCCTCTGACCTCTGACCTCCCCCGCACAAATATTTTCCAAACTGGTGCCAATCCTGGTTCCCTTGGCTTTTTTCATCCAAGTCTCAACTTCGCCAAGGTCTCCGTCTGCGTGCCCGCGGTCGTCGCGCCACCACGTTGGAGCTCACTGGCGCGATGCCGGGCTTCGGCGAAGGCAGCGGCACGGGGGCACAGCCTGGCAAGGCTGGGAGGGAAAGACCTTATATAAATTACAGTAATTTGCGGGTGTGTTAAAACGATGAACTGCATTGAATTATATTGGGTTCCGTCCAACTATCGGATACTATATAGGTACATACAAAGTTAGCTAGTCAGACTCAAAAACGAGAAATCCGTATCGAGCACACATGCAAACAATTATACAAACGACTGGTCAAGTCAGGCCACCTCAGCAAAAGGGGACCGAGCAATGTGATTTCAATGTACCACAATCCATTGTATATGCAACATATTCCAAGCTTTGTTGGCGGCATCAAACTTGCCATAGTTTGGCACGCCAAAAGTGATGGGACGAATTAAGTACAGTAGTTGTTGCACAAGTTGCGGGGGAGTTGCTTTTCCATGGCCACAAGTAGTTGTTGCTCAAAGTGTGCATCGGTGGCATTGGTCGGGGCATCGGTTAGTCTCTTTGAGCCACAGCCTCGGGCCAGGCCAGAAACGGCCGGAGAGCCGTGGCCCGAAGGAAAGGCAGCTAAAGGCTGACAGGCAACTCCATCATCCAGTTACCATTGGGCCACAACAAATTCGTTCAACTCTGCTGCAAAACAGCTCCACTGGTGTAAGCAACTCAAACTGAGAAGAGCTATAAATATATACCAAGTGTTTGTGCCAACTAAGCAATGTAGCGTCACAGCGTGCTTCCTCAAGTGGTTGGCACATCGAAGAGGCATCGGTAGACGGGTCGGCACCGCATCAGGTAATGCAGCATGTTTGATGTAGGTTTCCCATCTCTCAAGACCACCCTGTGACTACTTTAGTATGCGCTGGACTTTGTCGGATGCGCGTATTAGGTCGGATTCCGTCGAGTTGTTCGTGTCTGGGTGAAATCTCAGCCTGTTGTTCGCCGGCTGCTGCAGCAATCGCAAGGACACCGCGGGCGCCCAACGCCGTCCCAGCTGCTCGTGGAGCTCGCGACACAGGACACTCAGCACCTGCGTGAGGCTCGGATCCTGGCGCGCCGTTCCTTGGCACTGTGTGTTCTCGAAAGGGCAGAAAAATCTGTGCATGTGTTGATTCTGGTTGGACTTGGAAGAAAAGGAGCTTGTGGAGTCTTAAGGTGCCAGTAGCTATGAGAGCCGCTGGTAGGAGTCTCTGCCCCAACGATCCACCGCCCTTCGAGGTGTCTCACATCCACTGATCGCCATGGTCCCGCAGGCAACTCGATCAGTCCTCATCGCGTTGCCAGGTCCTTGGACCAACGCAAGGAAGAAAACAATCAATTTCAACACCTGAAGTTTCGTCCTGAAGCCCATGAAACCAGAAAAATAACACGTGTATATCATGGCTTATTGAACAAAGTTGAACATCGCTATTGACAAAATTGAAGGATTGATCATAACCAATAAAGAAGGGGTATGGAAAACCCAAAACCCCAAAATAACAATGAAACAAACATGTTCACTATTGTCCGCCCACAAATGCCACATGTTTGGACTGTAAGATCATCATTCTGCGATTATACCTTTGGGTGCACGGTAAAGCCAATTCAAACAAAGGCGTTCTGGTCTCTAAGTGTCATGTGGTTTTTGAGAACAAAACCATTGTCCGCCAGTTGTTTCCCAAGCGTCGGCACTGCAACGTAGATCACCTGCGGAATGATGCACACGGAACAACATCGAAATGGATTGTCACAGAAACGACTCAACATGACTCAACAAAAAAACACATGATGGATGGAATAGGTGCATTGACGACACAAACCTTTCATGTATTTACCGCCACATAGAGATTTTGCTGCAATTTTCAAAGTTGGTGTTCCATTTGGTGTTCCTTATGGCCAATTGCCAGTGGTTTCTTGAGGGTCTCCTCATTTGGAAATCAACTATCGCTTCGTTCAAAGTGCCTGGTGGTATTAAAGTTGGACGGTTCAAAACACTCCCCCAAAAATCAGACAATCAAAACATTGTTGTGGAATCCGCCGCCAAAACCTCTCCAACCACATGTTCCCCCCCAAAACCGCCATTTTTGCATGTGCCTGCGGGTTCAAAGGCGTCTGCGGGTTCGACATCGTATGGCCCACACGCACCACCACCTGAGGAAGGAATCAAGTCGTTGATGGCAGTTCTCTGTTTTGGGTGTCTTCATCTCCCATTACGACCCATGGGACTGGCACATTGTCGGATCAGTTGGGGTGGTTGAAAGGGTACAACCCCCTGTTCGATGAGGAACTTTTGTGCTTGCTGGCTTTATGCTTATCATGCACCTTGACGTGTGAACATCCCAAGCCCCACCCCCCAGTGTGTTCATTCGCTTTTCATTAAGTTGATCTACCAAATGTCTTAATGTCACATGCATTTGCTTTGTCGCACGGCCTGGACTAAATTTACGGAATTTATGACCTCCATAGAAAGTTCCTTCGGTTATCTGCGCAGCCAGCACTTAAGCCAACGAATGAAAAATAAGCAAAGATCAAGCCGCTTTGCACGCGCAAGAGGCTTCCATGTTGAGTGACCCGTCAGGCTGCGCGATGTCAAGTTTCACAGGATGAAGGGCTGCGGGAACCCTTCAGCGCAAAACCCTGGGCAGTGGAGCAGCGCACCGACACACATGCCTTGTGAGTTGAGTTTGCTCGTGTCGATTGCGAAAAACATGGCCAGGTGAATTGAAGCATTGTGGCGTTGGAGCGCACGTAAACTGCGAAGAGTAATAGGCATGCTGAGGCGCGAAACCTTCACTTGCCCGTCCTTAGATCTTTTGCTAAAGGGTTAATCTTTAGGGTTCCTTAGGGGTTTAGTAGTATACCCCTTATCCCTCAAGGCTAAGGCTACGGGTGTCAGAACAAAACGGATTCAGAAAGTCTCGAAGCGACTACTGTGGATGGCCGGGCACAGCATTGCTCGCCATCCAAGAGCCCTTCATCCATTGCTTCCCTGCTTCCCTTTGCTTCATCATTCCTCCCCACAACGGGGAGTTGCTGGCGACACGTAGCGCACCGCACTGGCGCCTTCAAAATCCGTTTGGTCTCAAAGACTCCCGTTCTCCTGTTTAGTGGGGAAACCAATCCCCAAAACTTTGATTTGTTGCCTAGTGCTCTGAGCTGCTGGGTATGGAAACAGCGTGGCATGATGGATGGGCGGTCGGAGGGTGGTTTCCTGTGGTGTGGAGTTCAAGCCGGGTTGCAACAAGAAGATTCTGTGTTGAATCACCCGTCAGGCTGCGCGTTGTCAAGTTTCACAGGATGAAGGGCTGCGGGAACCCTTCAGCACAAAACCCTGGACAGTGGAACACACATGCCTTATGAGTTGGAACTTGGTTGCATCGATCGCAAAAGCCACGGCCAGGTGAACGGCTTCGTGTAAGTAGTGAATTTGTGTCATGGGATATTGATGCGGGGCGTGTCGCCATGGAACTTGGTGGAGTTAACCATATCTCTGACCTATCTGATGGATTTCGCACGAGGTGACACATCATGACACATCAAGGGCTCACTGTGACAAGTCCTCCTAGAAGGATATCCCGGCAAAATAACTGCAAAAACAGGTGTGAAACCTTCACTTGCCTATCCTTAGATCTTTTGCTATCAGTATGACCTTTAGGGATTTAGTTATATATTTATCCCTTATCAACCACAGGGGCTGAGGCTAAGGGTGTAAGAAACAAAGGAAGGTATATAGTATACATACTTCAGAAATACTCCAAGCAAATGCTGTGGTTGGCTGGGCACAGTATCGCTCGCTATCCAAGAGCCTTTCAAACACATCCACTGTCCAGAACTAGAACAGTCAATGCCATCATATGGTCATCCATTTCCATGTGATATGTTCGTCACTGTGCTTCCCTTCGCTTCACCAACCCTCCCACCGAGGAGTTGCTGGCGACACGTAGCAGGGCAGCGCTCTTGCGGAGGTCGCGGCGGACACCGCGCTGGCGCCTTGAAAAGCTTGTTTTTTTTCAAAGTCATTCCTGTCCCGTTTTAGGGGGAATCCAACCCCCAAAGTCTTGGGTTTCGCAGACTATAATGTCAACCTAGGATTAATAGACCTTTTCAATCAATCCGAGCCCCAAAGCCTCGGAAAATTGTCAAAATTAGAAATAGTATTCCACCTGAATTTCAATCAGTTGTGCACTAAAACCCTCCCCCAGTCCATCCGAGCCCACACAACCAGGTCATTTTGTCATTACTATGACAATACTATTACTACTGCTGCTACTACTACTACCTACCTACCTACCTACCTACCTACCCACCGACCTACCTACCTACCTCCCTATCCACCCTACCCTACCTTACCTTACCTTACCTTACCGTCCCTTGCCTTGCCTTGCCTTACCTTACCTTACCTTACCTACCTACAACTCACTACTGCCTACTGACTACTAACTACTAACCGCTAACTACTACCAACTACTACCACTACCACTACTACTACCACTACGACTACTACTACTACTACTTCTACTACTACTACTACTCCTACTCCTACTCCTGCTGTTGCTGCTACTGCTACTGCTACTGCTCCTACTCCCTCCCTTTGCAGATTATTCAGGGGTCGTGGACCTTATGAGTGGTATCTCATACCTGGTACCCCTGAAGAATTGAAATGATCAATCTTTGGGGAAGTCGGGTGACAAAAGCACTCGGGAATGAGAATAGTTGCTCCAGAATGGTTTTTGTTCAACTCCTGCATACCCGCGGCATGGCGTTGAATGGGCAGTCGCTAGGCGTGGCTCGGCGTGGCTATGGCTCTGTCCTGACCTCTGCTTTGGCTTTCGCTTTGTTTGGGGGGTGGCTAGGGGGCTTCTCTCCCAACAAGGTCGGACTGGAGCAACCACGCCAGAGGAAACCACGCTCTGACGCTCCGAAGTGTTCCCCAAACTCTAACCAAACCAGGAGAGCACTGCAGGTGTTGCTACAAGGAGCAAGGACGCTACTAGGGGCTCCTGGCCGTACTACTAGGAACAAGAAGCTATACTAGGAGCTCCTGAAGGTTCTTCATCTTCTCGGCAAAAGTCGTACTTTAGAGATCTTCCCCAGTGGATTGGCAGGGTGCTGGTGGAGTTACTCTATAGCTATAGATTGTAGTGGGAGTCACAAGCTTGCAGTGGGTGCGGCTGGTCAAGTACGTCTTCCGATCTTTTCTGGTCCAAATGGACTGCATGCCTGCATGCATCTGGATACAACATCTGGAGGCATGCAGTTAGTCAGTTAGTCATGAAAATGGACATCGTTTGTTCCCGCCGTCGCGCCCAGGGACTCATGATGAGGATGTCCATCATACTCCACGAAGAGGGCGGCATCTCTGTCCTCCCGTGGATATCGGAGCGGCAAGAATCTGCCGATATCTGGAAGATACATGAAGATACCATCTGATCTGCAGTTGATGGACAAAATAGAACATAGTCCGCATCAACTGCCATGGCCATAAATGGTACCTTGTCAAATGGCAGTTGATCTCGCCATTTTAAGTGACGCCTGGTGCAGGATGGGTCTAGTCGCCCACCACTCGAGAATCAGTCGTCCGGTGTGTTCCTCGCGTGCTCAAGTGGCTGAAGCCAAGGACGTTCCAAACAGTGGTTCCAAAAGATTTTTCAAAGGACTGGATAGAGATAGAGGATGGAGGATGATCGGTGCCCCTTATCCACCACGACGAAATACCATTCTCACATGGGGTCTTTCTGTTCTTCTGCTGGATCCACTCCATTTGATCGATGATTTTGTCTAAAACAGTTTGGACATGTTTTGATCCTTCTATATATTTCGCCCGATCATTAGAAGGACAAACATCAGCTCACGGGGTCTCTCAGGTGGCCGTGGTGTTGTGCCGTTCCCATCCAGCCCTTCCACCGGCTGAGATGGGAAATAAATGGAAAAAATCATTCCCTACTAGGGATCCACAAACCCTCTGAGAAGCTGAATGGACCCTCCTGGCGCCTACATAGTCTCCTTCCTCACCGTACCGATAGGAGGGTGCCAGTGGATCCATAGGGATTCCCTTTTGTGCACTTTGACTTGGATTTGCGGCGCAACCAGGGTTTGCCCAACCCAAATCCATGAAACATCATCAAACCACTTTTCCAGGTTCGAGGATTGACCCAGGAGACTGGAATTGTTCGACCATCGCCTGATCTGCAGGTCACCAGGTTGATCCACTTACGGTCACCAGTGGTTCTAGAAACCACTCTGCGAGTCTTGGGTGACGAAGGTGAGGGTGAACTGCCCTTTGACGGGAAGCGAGGGAAAATGCATTGAGGACAAGCCCGCCTCAGCACTCAGACCTGCTATAAACGATATTTCTGTTGATGGTGCGGTTTCTTTTAGGTCTGAAAAAAGTAATTGTATATAGACCACTTAGTACACCATCTCACAAGCTCGTAAAACTCTCCAGACCTGCCGCTCAATTCCATCCCAGGAGTTAGATTGCCTTGAGCACGCCATAGGCAGCCAAGTCCGGTAGCAACTCCTGAGGAAAGTGGTACAAAAAACAAAAAAAAATTGTGCTTTTGACGGTCCACACATGTCCATGCACATCCTATACTAGTTACTAGTAACTAGTAGCTCATCCCCTTGACTACAAGGGACAAAATCCTAAAAACAACATGGAAATGGAACAAACTCATTAAATTTGCAGCTTCCAGGACAAATGGTCTTCCGGACCCCATTGTTGTGGGCTGGGTCTCTAAGAGAAAGGCTCTAAAAAGGATGAAGAGCTCTACCTCCTGAGGATGGTCCGCGAAAAAAACTGAAAAAACAGGCGCTCCGAATGATGATGTCCTGCACACTGGCAGTCAGTTGTTCGTGACCGTGCGTGTGAATAGCTGGGTCATGGCACCCGGGTTGACTGCGGGTCAGATGAACTGATTCCTCGAGCTGTTCGGGATGTCGACCTTCCATGGTTGGGTGGAAGAGGTGTTGCCAGTGTTGCCATGTCTGAAATAGTCCGAATCCAACACGACCTGAGCTTGTACGCAGAAGCTAAGAAGCTCAAACAACAACAACTATATATACAACCTTAGGTTTCAATCACCCTGCAAGCCAACGTATCAACTCACCATGTGGAAAATGGGCAAGGCAAAGCTTCATCGGCTTCATGACCTTCATGGTTAGAAGCTTTTTATCAAAGGAGCACTGAGCACACACAACTTTCAACTTCTGGAATGTCTCCAAATTGAATTGACTTTGACTTTGCCACTATTCTGGCAATCTTTAGGGACCTCCCTTACCCACACAACACGGCCGCGCATGTACGCCAAAGCCATCCAAAGCCTGCGGCCCGCCTCGTGTCCCCATGTGCTGCCCTCAGGAGTTGGAAAGCGTCGGAAGAGCTCCTGCAGTGCCGCCACCCTTATTGAAGTTTGCGGCAGTGGCTCGAAGGAGATCACACGGGTCAACCTGTTAAGCATCTGCTCGTGATCTCGAGTCTATAGGCATCCAGTCACTGAACTCCTAGGCCAAATCAACAGAAGTAGGGAGGGCATGTAGTAAAAGATTCTAAAAGCCATGGGAGGAGAACATCCTGGGCTGCAAGTTTCAACCGTCAGCACTGAATTCCAAAAACTGATAGTTGAGCGAAACCACCAGCAGCTCGCTCTCCTCGATGGGCTCGTCTGGCATTAACAGCACCGCTAGCTGTGCCAAGAGCTCCTCATGTGCCAACGACACAAGCGATGCGACAGGCGTGGTCGTGTTCTCCAGAGACAGAAACATACCCATGTCCCATGTCGGTCCTAGGATGGACAGTTTATAGCGCAAATGGTCCATGAAACTCAGGAAGCACGCTTATGTAGGCTGTAGACTCTTGATTAGTAACCCAACGAACATCCACGATAGAACCCACGACAGCAAAAAGCGGTGGCGCCCAAACCATGACCCACCAAGCCCTGGGTTTCTTCAGTTACTTCATGTTACTTCAGGGATCAATGTAGGAATCTATTCCAGTCGCATGGATGGCCCGCAAAACCCTACAGGTCAAAGACCTCCTTTTACTGGAGTTGGTCATCAAAATACTACTCAAGGAGGCAAAGGACCAGGTTTTACTAGGTCTTTGGACTTGTAGGGAGAAGTCACTTATTTGGGAAAGGTCACGTATTTGAGGTCACTTGTAGGGAAATGTCAGTAACTCTTCCAGTTCCATTTGTCTGGTCTGGGGATGGTCACGTTTCTTCCAGTCCGGAGTACCACTCCACTCACTTGCCCTCGCTCGCGCCGCTCGGCTGCTCCAGCTCGCTCTTGGACTCCACGTCGACGCGCAAGTGGCTCGCGCGCCACCAGGCCGGAGCGGCAGCCGCTGCCGTCGCCGCCGTCCGCGACGCGAAGAACACGGACCAAAGCAGGCTCGCGGTCGCGAGCGCGCGCAGGGTCACGCGGGGTGTCATGCGCATGGCGGGCACGTGGGATGGGCGGTACGGCGGTATGGGGAAGTAGACTTGAAATGGTTGATGGATATACATAAATCGTGAGAGTGGTAGAAGTACAGGGGTGAAATTGAAGCCATATGTTGTTCAGAATGCTTGTAACAGCATATCTGCAGCCAAGCAATATGTTGCATATCTTGTCGTATACTTGTGGAACGCTTGACAGGACGTGGAACTTTTGAAATCTTTGAGTCTCTTGACCAAGCTGGAGTGCTTCTGCGTGCTTCTCATGATGTCTCAAGCTCGGTGCTGCGTGCGTATCTGAGAAGGTGCGAGTGGGAACAGGCGTGACTCTTCGCACAGCGGGAGTGCTCGTTCAAACCCCACGGGTGATGCCGGAAATCTCTCTCTCTTTCTGCTTTTTCTCAAAGATTCAATTCCAGAAACATGCATTAAGTATTCGGTGGAGTGCGTTTCGTTTACCACCACATGCCAATTCTGGTGGATGCATGGTGGTCGGAAGATCATCCCCACACAGGCTGAAGGCCACCGAAACAGGCTGAATGCCAAACTATATAATTGAGCTGAGGCTCATTCAGTAAACAAGAATTAGGTGTTACACATAATCCTCCTGTTCGATCTTTATTCTGTCTCATTCATTTGCTCATTCAGAATGAGTCGTAATTGACTTGCACAATAATGTTTATCAAATGGGATAACCCAGCTACGCTGTTGGGAAATATGAATCATACTTCATATAGACTCAATGGGGCCGTTCTTATCCACAAAATACCCCAACAACTAACAATGAAACATATGAAACATAATGAAACCCTGCTGCATGTGTGTTTGTTTAAATCATCTCAAGGAAAACGGACATTCGCTGGATTTACTGTGAAAAGGATAAGTTCTCTTTTCATTGAAATGCGTTCCTTCAGAACACTTTCACCCGGTCGACCGGTGATCAGCCGGTCCGCTACCGGGCGCCCCCACTGGGTAGTACAATGCGGCGGTACACGCGGCGCCTGGGCTCGGGCTGGGGAGAAGCCGGCGAAACGGCAATGGAACTCCTTGAATATCAGCCACTGGCTTGTACTCGACTGGCTTGGTAAGAATCCAGGACTAGCAGCTAGCAAGATTAAACCACTTGGAGTCTAAAAGCACCTCGGACAATGGGTACCAGTACGCAAGTATGGGTCATGTCACCCTTTCGGAGGGGACCCCACGGGTCCAGGGAGAGAGAAACACATCACCAACTCCGCCACGGACCGCAAGCACGGACCGCAACCACGGACCTTCGATCGCCCTGGTCCGATCGCCCGCGGTGCCGATCGCCTACGGAGAAGATCACCTCGAAGGGAGCGTCCGAAATGTCCGTGGCCTCGGAGCGAGAAGAAGCTCGACGTGTCGGTCGATGTGTCGGTCGGTGACCGACGAGAGGACGAAGTGCCGGGGGCGCCGCGGGTGGTTTTCGCATGGTTGAGCCTCTAATCCCAGTCAATACCAACACCCTCCAACAGGGTGTTTCCTGGGGACAACAGGTGTCCAGAAACCACCTCTTAGGGTCTCCAAATAGCCTGTCGGAGGGTCCTGGTATAGGTCGTGTTGAGCTATTTTGTGTTTAATCCGGTGCAGACTTGAAGCTACAAAGCTACAACCGGTCGGGTAGAACAAGAAAGATCGTCAGATCCATGCGACATCGTTCCTGACCTGGTTTTGAAGGCTGCTCAATCCGCTGCTTTCTCAAAAATGGATATGGGTGACCTTGGGTGACCATTGCTGGTGACCACAGTGCCTGGGGTGATTCAGCTATTGGGTTGCCAGCATCGAGTGAGTCGCCCCAAAGCTGTGATCCATCTATCTGTAGGATTCTGTAGGGTTTGAGAACTTGGATGTGATTGAGCAAGGACATGGGTGATCATGGGGGGTACAGTGAGATCCAGTTTGAGACACAACCCAAGTTCATGGGAAGCTACAATAGATCTCGAGCATGTTTAACGTCTGACAGCCCAAGATGGGACTAGAGGCAATGTAGAGCGAGCAAAAAGTTATTGTTTCAAAGTGACCTTTTTTGGAGCCCCTAAAGTGACCTTCAACAGGCCCCAGCAACGGGGCCTGAAACCAAGAGTCTTCCTAGAGGTCTCTTCGAAGAACCAGGACCATGGAATCCAACTTGTGGAGACGGCTCAAAAGGCCACTCAAAACCAAAAAAACATGTTGTTGTGTGTTTTTAGTTGTTTTGGTGTTTTTGCTATGGCGTTTTTCTGGTCCGAACGACGCAAGAGGCGTTGGGTGGGTCAGGCCCGTCTCGGTTGCGCCTGGCTGTGGGGGTCATGGCACTGGAACACCCTGCATTTTTTCCCACCAAGCTGGCCCTGGCTGGATAGACTGAGCTATGTTGCCATCATTTGCTATCTTTCTCTCCACCCCAAGAAACCCATCTGGAGAGAAGAGAATCGACTACTTGGGCTCTCCATGGCAGGGGTCCGACCCTCTTAGCAGGGGTCCGGGCCCGAACCAAACCCTATCTGTTGGTTCGGGCCCGGATACTTAGGGCACCAAGAATGAACCGAACAGACCACCTGGGAGGTCAACCTACCCTGGTCGGGCTCCGGCTGCCAAGCGCCACAGATCTGAGGCCCCCGAGCAATGGCGATGGCATAGCGGCCATCCCAACGGTCCGATTCGACCTCGGAAAACACGGGTCTTTTTCACCGGGGCCAAGGTGGCTGACTCTCCGAAACGTGGGTTCCACACCCAGTGACATGCATGTGAGCTTTACCACATCTACAGCATGCCCTATGTTTCTGTCCAACATCAGGATTCGCTGGTGAACCAAATAAGGCCCCCACAGAAATGAGATATTTTGTTGATGACACTAAAAAAGTCTGAACGAGATACTATGACATGACTTCCTAAAACAGTCTAAACAAAACCATGCATTTGAGTCTAGCAGTAAACAAATGCGTCGCTCATGTGTTGGTGAAAACAACATAAAACTTATCAATTGTTGGCCATATTTGTTTCTGGGTCTTCCCAATTGAACCATAACTTGCATGTTGTTTCCGCTCCAAAAAACAGGTGCTAAAACAACCCACCCATGTTCCACCGAGTAACCCAGTTCTGTGCGCACAAGCCTGCCGCCTGGCAAAAGCAGCCGGGCTTACTTGTTGACGGGCAAAGTAAAGGTCAAGGGGCAAAGTGGCCATGGATGGGCAGTAGTTACAACATGTTACAACCTGTAATTAATTCGGAGCCTTGATGGTTCCTAGTAGCATCCCAAACCTTTTCAGTATGTACATCAATGCGTGGTGATCCATGTGACACGTCCTCTCACCTTGGTGAGGAGGTTTAGCAAAGTCCCACAAGACACCATAACCGAATCTTGAGAGAATCTAACGTGTGTTTGTCGCATCACCTTCTTCAGCGGGTGTGCCAAACCTGATGCAGCTGCATGCGCAAGTCCATGTCTGATCTGCTGTTCCCAACATGTCCAAGGGTCAACCACAGGGACGGAAGGAATTGTGGGGAAATCGGATAACGCCATTTCGATGTGTTCAATGTTCACATCTGGCAAGAAAGAATGGGCTTCCCTTTCCCTAAGCCTATCCACCCCTCGGTCCGCCCAGCCTGTCCACCGTAGCAAGCGTTGTACATGTCCACCCCTTCGATGTTGCCCTGCAAGACCAACATAACGACCGACATGAGACTTGAAGCAGGTGGTGGTGCACAAGCAAGTCCTTTTTCAAGCGCCAACCTGCCCACCTGCCGACCTACTCAGTCTTCCACTGGATGACCTTAAGCGGGTAAGCAAAATATTTGATGCAAAAGCCACGCCAAGTTTTGCGTGCAGGAGGAGCTTCCACGTAGGATTGCCAGTCCTCTGCCTTAAGCTGCGGGATGTGAAGTTTCACAAGGCGGCTGTGCGAAGCCTTCAGTTCCAACCCGTTCGCAGTGTGTCATGCAGCCACATGCGTCACTCGCTCCACGGGAGTTTCATCTGATTCGTCCAGATCACAAAAACCAAGCAAGGCATTTGCCCTTGGCGGAATTGCCGTCTCGAATAAGCATGCTTCGGTAGTTGTTATCTAATAGAGAAGATGGTCAAGCTCAGAGTTCATTGATTTGAATCATCATAGTGCGTTACAATAGAAGACAGCAGTGCATTTCATCTTGCAAGGCTCCCTTGCTGTTGTCCAAAAATAGCTCTGTTTACTGAACAATACACGCGCTCACAGCGCCGCCCTCTCCAGAAACCAGCAGGTGGGTGGGTGGCCCTCTTTATTGGCCTGCCTGTGTCCCATCATGTGCTGTGTGGGCTTCTGGGACTCTTTATGCATCAATGGATCAATGACCGTGTATACCGTATACCCTATAATTAAGCGTATACCGTATAACCGTAACCGTATACCGTTCAATGCTATGTCAAGATGCTGAAACGGCGACTTTTGCCCACCGCTAATTTGGCAACCTCTGCCAAACCAGTGAAACCTACTATTAATGACATGAAACGGCGATTTTGAATGTTTTTGACGGCAACCGACAGAAACTTGTGCTCCTTTGCCAAACGGCAGGAAAAAATACACCCATATATCATATACACCCGTGGAAGGTCCAGGTATGTAAACAGCACAAGTATATAGTTGTACTTGCTGAGATGGCGTGTGAGGCTGCCCCAGGACCATCCATCCACAGAAGATTTCTAGCTTCGTTCGCTTCATTCATGTGCATGCCATGTCGGAGGTAAACGTGAAGTAAACGTGAAAGAGCGGATAGATTGGAGACCGCTACTTGCAGTGTACAACCTTTAGTGGTCTCCAAATAGATAGAAACGGTGTCCAACACATGTTTGGTGGGGATCTATGTTTCTAATTAATTGTTTCTATCTATTTGGGGGTCTAGTCTAATTATACAATCGTATGTAAACATGTTCGACCACCAAACATTCCTGTGTCGTGGCTTGGGTGGCACCACGGAGTCTTACCGAACCCTTGAACGTCCACCGGTCGAAGAAGCATCCTTAGTGCTGAGAACGGTTGGTCACGCCACAGGACTGGCGCTGCCATGTGGCACGTCAGAACCTGGCGCCAGTCCTGTGGCGCCACAGGGAGCACCTCTCACAGTCAGAAAATCCCACTGCGGTGCGCGCCGCGCTGGCAAAACGGTGCGCGCCGCTTGATCGCTTGATGGGGCACAAAACATGTTGGGCACCGCTTCGCCGAACATGTTGGGCGCAGTTCATCCAGAAGTTCAACTTTCACACAACGACAACTTGTTGCTGCCAAACTATCACAATGATCATTCAATTGTCTTGCCTGTGAACTATACGAGGCACTAAGCTTCCGAGACATTGTTGACACCATCTCAATTGCACGGTCTAACATGCTTGATCCCTTCCAACCTTGGCCTTTGCCTCATCCCCGCATGAACTCATAACAATCACTACCGCCACTACCACCTGTATACTGAACAAATCTCAAAAACTGTCAACAAATGCCAACCTGAACTAGTCAACTAGGGATCGAACAGAGTATCGAAATTGGAGTCCCAGCCCAACAGCGAAGCAATGCTTGTGACCTTCAGTTGCTCCTCACCTGGGCCATAACCAGTCTCAATCTTAGTCTGAAGGTGGAATATGCTCAAGTTCGCAGTAAGAGAAAAGGCCGACCTGACCCTTTTTTTCCATCCGTAGCCCTCGAAAGAGTCATGTCCCGCAAGACTCTTCGTAGACCGATTCATACACCCCGTCCCATGTAAAGAAGGCTGTTCAATTCAACTGAGGGGGGTTCTGAAGACCTCCTTGGCCGGACTTTGACGACCTCCAACCTGCCGACCTGTCTCTCCCGGTCCGCTCGCCTCGCCCGAGCCATAACGCTCAAAGAGGTCCATCACATACGCCTACGAAGACCAATGGACCGAAAACGACACAGGGTATGAGCACTTAACGAGCCGCTCCGGTTGATTTGCCCGGTTGTGGGTTGGATTTGTTAGTCTTTCCTTGACCTAATATCAGTTATTTTAAGGGTCCATGTTAGTCTTCAAGGCGGGTAAACCCAAAACAGAAGCATTTTGAAGCGTCACAAGCGGTGGGACAGGCGTTTTGGGACTCGTGGTGCAAGTGGCAGAAGGTTCAGCCTCGGAACTGCTTCAGGCTTCGGATGGGAGGCTTGGAACGACCCAAAGAGGAACTTGTGGAATCCCAATTCATCCATATGCCTCTCTCACAGTAAAGCTGACACATGGTGCAACAGTTGGAAACTGAAGACCCAAGAAGCTCCGCTATCGGAAGTGGTGCTCCGGTGGTGTTGCTCTGAAGTTTGATTGATCTTGACCCGGTGAGGTGTCAGGGTGAGGTGGTACAAAATGTTTCTTGTTTCTCTGGACATGGGATTTGACTTTGGATGAGTGAACATGAGTAGACTGAGTAGACCAATGCATAGATTTACTTGGAATGACACAAAACGGTATGATTCAGCTTTGCCAACCAAATTTTTGCGGGCAGGTTCGATCTAAAGTCACCATAACATGTCCAATAAAAACAATAATACTCATTAAAACTTAAGACTCTTAAGTCAATACCTTAAACAATCTTCCGGCAGACACCCGGACGAAATCCACCACAGCAGCTTCGAACCAAACACACCACACTTCCGGCGCGAGCGAGCTTCAGCACGCGAAACGGCTTCCTTCCCTTCGCTGAAGACCGGAACGGACACCAGACCCAGGCCGTTCGGAACCGTTCAAGCTGAAGCCTTCATGGACTTGGATCGGTCGATGAGGCTCTCAGAACCTCAGATCGGTCGCGGAGACGCGTCGTTCGCGGCACTTCGCGAACGAAGCCTCCTAGACGTCGGGTGATCGCTTAGAAGAGGGAAAAAAACCATCGATCCGGATCACAGACCATCAGAGTCACAGAGTATCACAGGCTTATAAAACATCAGACCAAAAAAAAAAGGAAAAACATGGCCGGATCCTTGGTTTTTTCGTAGGAACGGGGCGCCACTAAGACGTACAACACCAGTTCTGGTCCGCGCCACGTCCGTCGTCGGCCCCAGGAACGTCTGGGCCGGCGCGCCGATGTCCAGTCGCCCCACCGAGTTCCAGCAGGGCAAGCGGTTGCCATCCTCGGCGTCTGGGGGGGGGAAAAGGGCATAGAACAACAGCCCAAAGCCCAGGCCACAAAGCCAAGGTCACTTGAGACTGAAGGTGTAGCAGTTTTAGGGGGCATGGACAATTTGTTTGACAAGAGAGACATGCCGCCATGCCTAAGACGTCTTGTTTGCGTGGCCAAAGGATGGGACGCACCACGAGCAACTAATGGTTTGTTTTCTTGAAATTCGACTGAACCCGAAAAAAGAAAAAGATGTGGGTAAGCCTTCATTCATCTCGGGCTGCGGGTTTTTTGCGACAGTTTTAGGGGTTTTTTGCAACGGTGAGGTGTGAGAGGGTTTTTTTGCGATGGTGACCGCAGAAAGGGTTTTCTGTGACAGTACTGTCCGCAGGGGGTGTTTTTTGCGACGGTGTGGCGAGGGTTTTTTGCGAGGGATAGAGAGGTGGCAAGCGTTTGTGGGGGTTTTCTGCGACGGTAACCGGGGTTTTTTGCGACGGTAGCGCATGGACGGGGTTTTCTGCAACGGTAAGCGGGGTTTTTTGTGACAGTAAGGGGCTCGAGGCGACGGTACTATAGTAGTAGTACGACGACGACGACGACTACTACTACTACCACTTCTACTTCTACTTCTTACTACCACTACTACTACTACTACTACTACCACTACTACTACTACTACCACTACTACTACTACTACCACCACTACTACTACTACTTCTACTTGTTGCTACTACTACTACTACTACTACTACTACTACCACTACTACTACTACTACTACTTGTTGCTACTACTACTACGACGACGACGACGACTACTACTAAACAAAACAAAACAAAACAAAACACAACAAAACACAAACAAACAAACAAACAAACAAACAAACAAGCGCACAAGCGCACAAGCGCGAGTTCGAGTTCGCTGCTGCTGCTTCTACTATTCTGACTGACCACTACTCACTCCAAGCCCAGGGGGTTTTTTGCGACAGTAATTTCAGAACTGTGGCAGAAAACCCTGCTTTCCAGCAGGACCGTCGCAGAAAACCCCCCTTGCAGGTAGCACCGTCGCAGAAAACCCCCTTAACTGTGCAACTTTTTAAAAAACCCCCTAAAACTGTCGCAAAAAAAACCCGTCCCATTCATCTTTCCAGCTCAGACCCAAGAACAACTTGGGATGCCACTCTAGCCCGATACGTTCCACCAAGCAATGTCCGAGACGCTGATGCGCCTAGCCTATAGGCCCCTATAGAGCACTGATCTTAGCAGGATCTCAGGTAAATGGGTCCTAACATGTTGGCTTAAACAGATTCCAGGGAACCCCCAGCCTTAGCCTGTTTGGAACCAACCTGAATTGGACGAGCCAATGACGCCCCGCCCTCACCTTCAAGTTTCCTCTTGACCATAATAGACTTGGAAGCCCCGGCGGAGCAATTGAACGGGCCCTGAATGAGGAAAAACATGAAGCTCCGCAAAGAACAAGTGGACCCCGAATCTTCCAAAGGAAGGTTCACGTTGAAGTCCAAAAGCCACCCAAAGCTGTTCACTGTTTGTTCTTTGTGGAACACACATATGGCCACAGCAAGTAGGTCATAGAAACATCTAGAAACATGTCTTGTATATTGATTCATTGAATACCTTTAAAATCCACTGAAATGCTCCACAATCACAGCTCTGAAGCACAGGCATGATCCTTGGGGCACCCTGCAGGCATATATCTATAGGTCTCGTTGAAGTTCTCCTGGCCGACTTTGACAAACGTGAGTGGTAGATCATGTTTGTCTTGATGTCAAGCTCTTTTGAGACTGGGGGAAGGAAGCTAAATTACTGTCAAATATCGACAAGAGTATAGGAAACCCCGACCGAGTGAATCGAAAGAATCCCCTCTGACCGGGCAATGTCAAAGGACGGACCTACCCCTGAGGTGTTGCGGGCCCCCTTCAGGTCCGGAGCACAGGTCTGCGTTGGCGAGACAGCCGCTGTCCGAGCAAGTTGACCCCGCTGAGGAGCAGTACAGAGCTAGACCTGCTTTCAAACAAAACGAGTGAATCTTCCATCGGTTCATGTTATTCGCACGCACCACCAACAGATATTGTAAAGCGATCCAAAATCTGTTCTATATAAGAACAAAACCGCCTGCACTCTTAGTGCGCCATGTCACAGGCCGCAACAGATTCATAGTTCACCTGCAAGTTCACCATCT
The DNA here is from genome assembly GCA_963970005.1 of Durusdinium trenchii. Lineage (NCBI taxonomy): Eukaryota > Dinophyceae > Suessiales > Symbiodiniaceae > Durusdinium > Durusdinium trenchii. The sequence goes on along the minus strand of CAXAMN010023273.1, from coordinate 305,967 downwards.
TGACAAAAAGATTCAAACTTTGAAACCGGTGTCGCGCCGTCGGAAAGGACGCGATGACGCTACTAGTAGCTCCTGGGGGCTAGTAGCCAACGGCTACTATACGTTCGGGCGATCGGGACGCCAACGTAGCGATCGGGACGCGAGGATCGAACTCGATGGATCCCGGGACCCGGATCCGTCACGCCCCCACCGGTGGACACCGCCTTCTCCATCCTCTCGATGAGCCGATGCGTCACAGTCATCGAGAAGCTCACGGGGTCCTGGCGAGCGAAGGCGAGATGCGAAGAGGATTCTATATGGTTGTTCAGAAAGGGTTTGAACACCCTAGGCTTCCAACAGCGGATTTTACACTACGCAACCAGGTCAACCGAACTCTTTGAATGGTCGAACGGAAGCCTAGGGAAAGCAGTAAGTGACTCAATGTAGAGATCGATATATAACCTCAGCACCCGACGGCCAACAGATCACCACCTGTGACTTTGAAGTCAGTAAAAGCCACCAGTGGAGGAGACCTGTTGGAGGGTGCTGGTAGAGATCCTATAGAGATGTGTTCATGTATCTGGCAAAGTTGAGATCGGAGACTTTTGTGGTTTCTGGAAGAGTCAGGGCTAGTCAACCCATTGTTCTAGCGATCCCGGTGAATGTAAAAAAACAATACACCCATTGATGTAAAAATATATTTAAACATAACACATGGTACGAATACCACCCTCCGATCTCAGTCTAGGATACCACAAGTTTGTGTGAGTCTCCCCCTCACAAGTCCAAGGTTGATATACACATGACACCTTGATTTAAAACGTTGAAAAATAACATCATGTCCTCTCTCACCTACTGCATAAGTGGGATCATGATTGAAAGCATGTCCGAGTTGCAGTGCTAGTATTTCGGGTGATTTCTTCGGCCAAGGACTTCCAATCTCCCGAGATCCCTGGAGAATAGCGGTGACCTGTCGGCAAACATTTCACCTGTTCATGCTTCGTCTGCCGTCTCCAATTCCCTAAGCAACAAGCTTGGGCAGGATATGCACATATATGCACTGACCTGGTAGGATATCGTCCTCACCTCCGCTCCCGCGCGTATCGCTCCTCATCGTCGGTGGGATATCGGGCCTCGATCATGCCGATGCCTCGATCGGGCGCGCACGCGCGCGCGTCGACCGACCCTGGGGCCGTCGCTCGGTCGCTCGGTCCGACCGCGGTGGGTACCATGTTTAAACCCGAACGCTGCTATAGTAGGGTTAAACCCTAGCTATAAGGCTTAACCATGGTTTAACCTGTAAGGTATTGTAAGAAATCCATGTCCAAAAACCAGACTAAGATAGACTCAGATGGTCTGGCAGTACCGTACGCCTTTTCGGACAGTCAAGGTTTATGAGCCAAGAAAGAACAGCTATTGGTCTTGGCCGAGCGGGCCCTGAAGGCATCGAGAATGCCTGTCTCAGATATTCCTTCTCTGACCCTCCTCATCTTGACCAAGTCCCCAACCGGAAACAACGAGTCACAACTGTTGCACATGGCTATATAATGGTTGCAAATATATTTCTGGGATGTTATTCGTTTTTTTGGAGATTTTTTTGTTTTTCATGTTTCGTGGCAGGTGCAGTACTTTGTGGACCTTGCAAAGCACATTTCGTGGCAGGTGCAGGACTTTGTGGGCCTTGGAGTGCAGAGTTTGTGGCAGGCGCAGGACTTTTTGTGGGCCTTGAAGTGCAGATTTCGTGGCAGGTGTAGTACTTTGTGGTCCTTGGAGTGCAGATTTTGTGGCAGGCGCAGGACTTTGTGGACCTTGAAGTGCAGATTTCGTGGCAGATGCAGGACTTTGTGGGTGTGGAAGTGTAGAGTTGGTGGCAGGTGCAGGACTTTGTGGGCCTTGGAGTGCAGATTTCGTGGCAGGCGCAAGACTTTGTGGACCTTGAAGTGCAGATTTCGTGGCAGGTGCAGTACTTTGTGGATGTTGAACTGCAGAAAGATAGAAAGATACATTGATAGATAGATTAGATTAGATTAGATTAGATAAGATAAGATAGATAGATAGAGGAGGCATATTTGCTTGGTTAGAAAGTTTTGCACCGGGGAGTTCACCTTAAAATATTGATTTCGTGGCAGGCGCGGGTGTCGGGGATGAAGTGCAGATTTCGTGGCGCGGAGGGGGTTGGGGGGGGGCAGCGCCCCCCCCCCCAGCAGC
>CAXAMN010023273.1:254803-303680 GCA_963970005.1 Durusdinium trenchii | reverse complement strand
CCCCCCCCCCAGCAGCACACCAGATCCAAAGGTGAGCAGCTCGTGCTTGCTTGCTTGCTTGCTTGCTTGCTTCCTTCCTGGACCCTGAAGAGTTTACTAATTTTTGAACTGTTGGGTTTGTGAACGCAAAAAGACGCAAAAAGCCGCAAATCCTGAAAAGCGGGCTGAATGTTCCAGTTGGTCCAAACGTGAAGAAATCACTGAGTGGAGGACAAGATCATATATCAAGAGCAGATTCTTCACCACTCCATGCTTGGCTTTAAGATACGCATGATCTCCATTGTAGAATCACCTCTTAAGAAACACGATCGACGATAGATGTGCAAATCCATGCTTAGCAATTCTTTTTACACCTGTCCATCGTGTCACAGATTTTGACACCTAACTTGGTGTTTCTTTGGCATAATTATATAGATCCATCATGATCTGTCAATGAGCTGCCAAATGAAATCCCACATGCCATATGCATGTGTTTTGGTGTGGATTCAATATACTATTGCTTTCAATATATTTGATACATGGTCACACTTTTCCCTGCACAACCACAAAAGAACCGTACGCAAATATCCGCAAAGAATACGCAAATATCCGCAAAAAGTACGCAAAACCCCGCAAGAGTGCACAAAGTGGGATTTCTGTGCAGTTTCAAATTTAGCAATTTAGTGGCCTAGCATCATGAGAAGATTTGACCTGGAGCTCGTGGGATGGAGCAAACTAGTGTGAATGCTTGCCACATACGGCAATCTTGAAGTTTCACCATATCCTGTAGGTTGACAAGTACCCAGGGTGGCAATTGGCTAGAAGTGTACTACACACTCAAAGAGCCGAAGTCATGATATTGTATCGTACAACTCTTGATCAACTCCTCGTATGGCTCAAAGATTCGTACATAGGTGATCATGCACCAAGCATAGATGTGCTTGCTGGTGGGAGTCATTTACGAAAACGTCCAGTTTTGCTTTGGAGTGTACAGTTTTGGCTTGAATCGTTTAGATTGGCATTGAAGTGTTCCAAACGGCCCAAAAGGATAGAAATGCCAAACGTACAGAAATTATTGCACTTTCAAGGGTTCAGGTTGTTTGGTTTCGTCTCTGCAACTAAAACAACAGGAAAAGCAAATACAAAAAGAGAAAGGAGAACAGCTGCCAAAAGAAAGAAAGAAAGATAGATAGATAAATAGATAGGTATAGACAGATAGATGGATAGGCCAAAAAGACAAAAGCCACAAAAGCCAAAAGCCACAGAAGCCACGAAAGCCACGAAAGCCAAAAGCCACAAAAGCCAGAAGCCACAGAAGCCAAAAGCCACAAAAGCCAGAAGCCACAGAAGCCAGAAGCCAGAAGCCACGAAAAAAAAAAAAAGAAACAAAAAAAAATCCAAAAATAAATACCCCTCCCTATATAATTAAGGCTCACAGCCAACTCGGGAAGAGCTGGTTCCCAAGCTCACAGCATCTTGTTGGCAGGCAGCAATCTGGAGGAATGGCATCCCAATGGCGATCACTGCCCTTAATTGGAAGAAAAGACCATTGACCATTGATGCCTCATCATGGCTCCTGAGAAGCCTCTTTCCTCGCTCAAAACATCTAAAAACCCAGCTCTTCCCGCGACAGCCCGGGCTGTACGGAGCTCCCGCGGCGGAGCATAGCTCGCGGGCCTTTGGTGTACTTGCCGATCACCGAGGGACCATAGCGATCCGGCCTGGCGGGAACGGAGGGATGAAATCCAAGCTGCCCAGACCGTCCATGTATGGAATACATGGACGGTCATTAGACTAGGCTTAGTGATGGTTAGTGTATACTATTCGGATTACGTAGATCCCGTCCAACACCTCAAAAGTCCCTTCAGCCCAGCCTGGAACCAAAAGTGAAGCTGGCAGCTTCACAGCTGGCAGCCCCATCGTTTGGATCTCGGGAGGATCATCGATGTTCGGATCGTGGGTGTTGGCAGCGCGTACGCCTGGCATCGCTTGGACGCGCCTGGCATCAAACTCTTCCATCTCGGTCTGCTTGAAGTAAAACTGCGGGTAGTAGATCCTCAGAACGCAGAAAAAACCACCAGACTTTGATCATGACTGGTGCTGGAATATGGGAATATGGGTGGCTGGATCCTGATGGGGCCTACAGGGGTGGTTCATTCCCTCATTCCCTACTAGGCACGAGTCAGCTTTTATCATCTTTTGTCTATAAAATGTAGAGCCCCAAGGACAAAAAATAAAGCCTCATGGATCCTCACAAATCAAGTCCCTTAACTCAAAAAAGCAACGGGCACATTCCAATGCTCTTTAACAAAAACAGATGTGCATACCCTTTTTCTTCAGGCATTCTCCTATCTTCCCCATGGCACTCATATAACATTACGAGCCAGTGGTTCGTAGCCCTGGCTCAGCAACCGCACTTCTTCTTGCACTCATATAACACACATTGCAATGGATGGGAAATCGTCGAAAGATCCATGTTCCCTCCGCTTAGACCATGCGCCTCCATGTTCCCCGGGAAGGAAGGATCTCAGCGGTATAGCAGTGAAGCTGGTGAAGCCAAGTTCCAGTGGGGGACCATCTGAAACCTCGTTTATCCCAGACACGACCCATGGGACTGCCATAGGACTGCCGATCAGTTGGGGTGGTTTTGGGGGTCAATGTGGCGGCATATATGGCAGTCCCATGGAGTGTCTGGGTATTATATGTGCCTTTTCCGTTCCGTATACAGGTCCAAAGACCCGAATAAAACCTGGTGCTTTACCTTGTTGCACTGAGTACTGCTTTAAATCAACAACTCTAGATTAAGATGAGGTCTTCGAATGTCGTTGACCTGTTCTCTAGAGTGAACTCAATAACCTGGAGAAAAACTCTGGGGCCATCCCAAGGCCCACCAGTTGTGGACCCGCTCAGGTTCTTCGCCTGCAATCCTTGATGTTCATCCCCAACCTGCCAACCGCAGGCTGCCTTCAGCGCAGCATGAACGAAAAGCACACGGCGCAGCCGCGAGGTCTGTGACTCCCTGCTCGATAGTGTGGAGACCCACGTTCCGCATCCGGTTCCGACCTCGCAGTTTCGCCGCATCGGGTTTCCAGCTTCGACGGCACGAAGAATGGTCCTGAAAACTCTCTCAGGTTGCTCGGGGTGCCCGTGGTGTCAGTGGATCGTGCTGGATCCCAGTTCTGGTGTCATAGTCAGTCGGTGAATGCCTCTGCTGTGGCCTGGACATAGCTGGTATAGACATGGTGCCCTTCTAAACGTCCGGACAGTGCTTCGTTCACTCCCCGCATAGGAAAAACAGAAAGACCGCCAATATCAGCCAATTAATTATAGGCTGTTTTGCACCTCGTACCTGAATCCACGGCATGAAATTCACATCGTAGTGCTCTCGACCGGGGCAACGATCACGAGGACAGCACAGGACGATCGCGAGTCGACTCGAGTCAGCGGAAACCCAGGGTTTCGGCCGGAGGTGCTTGCAAGAAACGCCCGCGGTGGAAGGTCGAGGTACTCAGTCAAAATCTGTTCGTGTCGCGAGTTGCAGGGTCGACCCGAAGCGGAGTTGCTGGGGTCTTGTGGCCTGAACACCGTCAGTCGCCCAGACTTCCCGCTGATTCAAAGCCATTCACCACACGACCAGGAAAAGCACGCCGAGCCGGACGCCGAAATCGGGTCGATGGGTCGGTCGGCCGGCCCGGAACTGGGGTGCCAGCAGGACTTGACGCTGGCTTTCAAAACTATCGATAATTAATGATAGGTCGACAAGTCAGAAACCAGGTTTTGTTCAAAAAACCTCTCTTTTGCACCAGAGCTGGTGCAGAGGGCACGTACTAATTAATCTATACCATCCGACCATCCGGTCCCTGAAACCATCATGGAAGTGGCAAACCGGTTTGGGTATTCGGAAAACTGAACACTCCAAGAGACCATGTTCCACGTCACCATGTTCGTTGGAGGGTATACTCGTACATCACAAACCTGAAACATCAAACCTCACCTGACTGCCTGACTGGGTGGGCCAAACCACCCATCTGTGGGCGGATTTGTTGCAGGTAGTTCCCGGACTCGTCCACCAACTCCACCTGGATCAGGCTGAGTCTGCAGAGTGGCGGGCGTCCAGAGGGTGTGGCAGTGCGGCAGTGCTGGGTGTTTGGCGCCCACTTAAATCGGTGAAGAGCAGGGGCTTCACTTACCAAATAGCAACTCAGGGTATTCCAGCCCTACAGGCTGCAACCGGAAGATCAGGAAGTGATCATCCAAACTCATGTTGTACCAGCTTTCGAAGATTACAAGCTCTACTTGAATCCCACTAGCTTTAGTTGAGTCCCATTCAACAAAAACCTACGGCCATTTGAGGTCGCCTTTGCCATCTTCATGGCACTTCCAGTGCTACAACTAATTCAGTTCCGTTCCAAAAAACAGTTGGGTCACATGGTCCTCATCATGAGGAAGTCTCCTCATGAGGCATGAGGACCTCCACCTCAGGGCTACCCATCGTAGCTGCTCCCTCGCGAACCGGAGCTCGCCTCATCATCGTAGCTGATTTCGCCCCCCTGGACACGTCTGGTGAAACAGGTCTGGCACGGCCCATGAGAAGGCCTTACTGGCTCTAACGGTTGCCTCGGGCGAACGGCCCGGCCTATCTCCTCACCCACCCCAACAACCATCGAAACGGAGCTAGGACTGGAGTAATATCACCGGGGAACACAACCTTCCCAACAAACATCCAGCAAGTAGAAACAAGAACAACATAACCATGGTTCTTCAAAGTGCTGCCTCCCACTGACCTCTCGATGACTGGACCCATAGTGTCGATGTCGCGATGTCTATTTCAGTTGGTGACCCATCGACGGATGCTCAGCATGTGGGTGTGAGACGACGTCGACGGACCCCCCCGGCGTCGGAACCCGGTTCGGCGGGGTTCGGGAAATCGACTGGTGACTGGTCAGGGTTCGGGCGAGATCTCGGGGGTCTCCAGATTCAATCCCTAGGGGCTCCAGTCGTACCTCCTCAGAAGGTATCTGGATCCTCTAAACCCACCCCAGCCCTAGGGAATTACACACTCAGTCACACTCAAAAACAACCATGCTTTCCTTCTGGTCCCAGACCACTACATATATGCCGCCCCAGACCCCTTTTTCCACCCCCGGACGGCAGACTGCCAGTCCCAGACAAGTCGTGTCTGGACTCTGTTTGTGTCCAATGCCCACTGACGCAGCATGTTGTTTCACTCTGTTCAACCACGGAGAGCATTGCTTCGCCGCGCTGCGCTGGCCGCTGGGGGGTTCCTGGTGAACTGGTGAATCAGCCGAGGTCCGTCTTGGATTTGCTTAAGGTATAGCTGCTGTTCTTTTGAGGAAACGATACGTATTGATTATGTAGATATATTTATCGATATATTTATGATTTGCAGTAATGAATCAATCTATCAATAACAGCTTAATGAAATTTATGATCCTCAACTGTTTGGACACTAAAGAACAAAACACCTAGGAACAAGTTCTTGAAAGAACACAACCTGACATCATGACTTTCATGTTGCTGAACAACATTCTGTCCTGCTTTCAAAAATTTCGGACTCACTGGCTTGGATGTTGCATTCACAGGACTTTGACATACTTTGACTGCTTCCGCCCCTCAAGTTTCCTCAACAAGAAGCAAAAGGCTAACCACACACATCACCAACATAAAGGTTGAAGATGGTTGAAGAATGGGCACTGCACCTGCATAGGGGTTTAAAAAACTGCTCATCTTTAAGTGCTGAACACGTGCACAATCGACTGACCATGTTCGTCCTCAGCCATGTTCGTCGCAAGGTTCCTCGCTGGAGTCGGGCTCCTGAGGACAAGTGGCTTGACAACCAGGTGCACGTGTCCAAACAAGGCCCAGACTCATTGTTTGTTAAGTTGGCCAATAATATAAAGATCCATATATAGTCTTTGAGCACCATCATGGGTACCCCACCAGAACCTAACGTCGTCATAAACCTCGCCTTCATCCTCACGTTGTTTCTCGTTCCTCACGTTCCTCACGTTCCAAATGCCCCCGGAGCACCCGAACTCCGCGTGAAACGAACTCGGTGCTCCTCTCGTGGTGCCTCGAAAACCACCTCCACGCCGCGCACCTTCCGCAGCTGCTCCAATGCCACCGCAGCGCTGGGTCGCGGCGCTGGGGCGCCGTCGCCGTCGCTGTCGTCGTTGCCGCGGTGGCGGCGGATCTCGGAGACGAGCCAAGGCAGGGGGTCCTGCGGGATGGCGGAGCGAAGGCGGAGCGGATTTCTCCCTTGAGTCGAGCTATTTTTTCTGGAAGGCCCCGTTGGTTGGACCAGCTATACCCAAAAAAAAGGGCGAGAGGCCTTTCGAGGGATCTGGTCCAGGTACAGAGTTCCAGGCTTTGGATGGAGCTGGATCACGGTTGATCCCGGATGCACTGGCACCTAACCTGAGGTACGGTGAGGTACTGGCACCCAGCCCTAGGGATCCAGTCGTACCTTCTCAGGTTAGGTGAGGACGGAGACACTGTTATGTAGGTTTGGAGGGTCCAAGTACCTTCTGAGAAGGTACTTGGATCCCTAGGGTAGAAATATATAGGCCTTGGAGGGCCCTGACGTACCTTCTGAGGAGGTGGCAGTGGATCCTTAGCGTATGATAAAATATTGTCTTCAAAACCACGGATCGATTCCCAACTTCATTGCATGGTGCGATTCGATTAACACAGATGTGTTGACTCTCCACATTTCACACATTCATTCACTTCAGTGGTCATCCGCAGAACGTCCCGTTGGGATCACTGGCGTCCCGATTCAAGAAACATGGGGACCTTCTGCCACCAGGAAACACAGTTCTTCTGGGCTGCGAGCACGAAAAGAAGCTTCCAAAAAGCTGAGTATTGCATTATACTATATTATACGTATCTGCGCTTTCGTCCAAAATTGAATGTCTTGGCAAAGAAAATCAATCAAACAAGTCTGGGACATCCCGCTGGCTGTCCAGAGCCATAGAGACTGGCCCTTCCCAATGACATTGGAAAATGAGTTTAGATTATTTTAGATGACTGGTAGTCGAACTACCTGCTGAGAAGGTATGTGGCATGGGTTGGGAGGGTCACATCTGAGAAGGTATTTTGCAGCCTCAGGGTAGATCATCAATTGGTACTCCAATACAGGATCAACTCACGCAAAACGGACCGTGAATGTATCTGCTCCATTACATGCCCGCAAGACAACAATGCGATCAAACCCCCACCGGCTAAAACGGACTCCTCGTCATCGATAGGATTCAGAAGACAAGTGACCTGCCACCACGTACCACGTACCACGTACCACACGAGAGACGGTGCACGCGAGACTCGTCTAGTGGAAGGAGAGAGGGCAATCGCCTGGCTGATGCAAAGCATTCAGTAGCCTGAGTCATTGGCTCCCATGTTCCAATCCATGGAATTGTACCTAAAGGCCTCACCTGTCAACTACCCCAATGGTGGCAAATCAAACATTGCATGGAATCTCTGGAAATCGGTTCAAGCCCTTTCTTTCCCTGGTCACACGAGAAGAAGAAGAAGAAGAAGAAGAAAAGACAACGGAACAATGATTTTTTAAGGTGAGAAGAAGAAACACAAAAAAGGAAAAGAAAAAAACCACAATAATAATATATAATATCAAACTATTATCTGAAACTGTTCCTTCTCTCGCCTGCCACCCAGTCTGTACCCCACACTTCGCGGCCAAGCCCTCCGTGACCAGATGTTTCACGGTGAATTGCAAGTGCAAAGGCGGGTTGGTGGACTTGCGACGGATCCAGACCTGGGACATCCGGCTTCGAGTCGAGCCCGGTCCGGGCGGTCCGGCTTGCTCGGGTTCCCGGGCTGCTAAGGGGTTGAACCTTGAGTGGTTTAGGATGGTTTAGGAAGAAATCCCCTTTAAATACCAAAAGGACCTTAGGGTCTATAGAATACGCCTTTTCGGACAGTCAAGAAGAGGTCATTCTGGTCAAAGGCAAGTCATTCCTGTCAAAGACATATATTTATAGTGGTCAAATGCGGTAAGTCCTAGGCAAACACAGTTTCAATTGACGCTTCACTGGCTGCACTTCATGTATGATTCATTTGGTCTCTACTTTACCATCTCTGTGGTACTCAAGTCCTCCACACTCACCCCACAGAGAAACCTCGATAAACCTCTGCACCGGCCCAAACACAGAGAAACAGTTACCTCAGACGGGGCCTCAAACCAGCTCCCTCTCTTGATTGAAGTCATGAAGTGATCCATCGATATCAATCCAACACATCTCGAATTTAAACCGCAACTGTTCAGAAGACCGGCCTTTACCATCTAGAATCCACAAACAAAGCAGGAACTCACCGTGCCTTGGGTCCCCCCACCTTCTTCCAAAAACCACCATTCTGGCCCAAATCAACCTCCACCGTCCGCGCCGGTTGCTCTCCAAACTCAAACCCGTGCGACGGCGTCCAGCTGCACATCCTCTCCGAGCGGAGGCCCATGGGGTGGATAGGCCACGCTCCGCTTCTCCTGCACCGACTGGTCCGGAGAAGCGGCCGTAAACGGACGAGCCACGGCGCCACTGCGGCTCGTCCGTAAGGTGGACTTGGAGCAGAAAGAGATGGAATGGAGTAGTTGGTACCAAACTTTTTGTGTTACACAGGTTGCTGTCGATCGTCTGAAACCATGCAATCTGTGACGAGGGAAAGCAGTTACATATGTTGCCACTTCTGCCCGAAGGTGGGACACGTCAATACTCGAGCCCAGCTTCGATTGGAAGTTCGATGGCCATAGCCAAGTGGGTTGCCAATATTGGTTACAATGACATGGCATCTGGTAACCAACGTAATCAATTGAAATGACACTGAAATTGATGCATACATCGAATCCCCCCTGGCTCCCAAACGATCCCAAACATATCCACAAGACAAGTAATCACGCCAATACCTGGGGCCTTCCGGCTGTGTTTATCTTTGACCCTCATGCGGCATCTCTCCAGCACATCTCTCCTCCCCACCTCGCTCACGTATGGTGCCAAATTCACAAACCGCAGCGCTGGCCGCACCAAAGCGCTCAAAGGGAGTTGCCACAGCACGGCCTCTGGCCACGAGCGCCGTCCAGGCGATTCAGGTGCGATGTCCGAAAGGGTGTCGGAGGGAACGAGGGCTTGGTGACAGGTATAGCATAATTACAAAGATTTACAGTAAGTGATATTTTTTAAAAAATCAGGTATAGTCTATAACCCCTATCTACCAAGTGCTACACCAAAAACACTTGCTTGAAGGGTATCCCCTCTAAGACCGAGTCCACCCTCCGCCGGGCCGGGGCGTTCTGGAACGTGGAAGCGGTTTGGAATACCACGGGGCATGCGGGGCGAAGGCGTCCTTCTTCATGCTACAGGGCTGGAACTCGGCGAGAAACAAGGGATGCTTTCGTTTTGTTTTTTCCCTGTTTCATGCCAGGCCGTACAGAATAAACCCAAGTAGCGCAAGGTAGGTGGACGGGTTTTCTTCATGGAAGTGTGGCACAAGCACACCTGATCCCACGGTGAACACGTCGGACTCACAGACTACCCCGGCAAATCCCGGCTAGGATGACCTATGCTATGTATGAATAAATTTTAGTGTTTCTATAGCCTGGTAATTGTGTTTTGGGATCTGGATCTCCTGCTACATGACCCAATGCCCATCTTTCGCACCTGGAGTTGTGCGTCATCCCCATGTTGGAGCCCATATATGGTGTCGCCCTCCCACTCCACCTGACCGTGTCGGAAGGTAGCTGTTCAAAGCTGCTCGGAAGGACATGAAGCCACCAATATCGTACCCTACCCTCCTTCTACCCCCTGAGCTTCTGCAACTCACAAAACCTGCAGAAAAAGACACACCAACGCCTGCATGAAAGGCGTGTTGCAGGCAAAACCGGAGGAGGAAGTGTTGTTGATACCATTTGATACCTCAAATCTCCTTGAGATCTCTTGTCTCAACTCCTGCCGGACAAAGAATTGTGCGACAAATGGTGACTGGGCAGAACTCATTGATTTCGGTCATAGCTCCTCGATCTGGCGCCGTCGAAAAAGGGATCTCTTCAGCGAGACTGGTGCCACGACTTCGTAGGGGTAAACAGACTGAACGACACGGGCTGCGATGAAGCCCAATTCTATCCATCTCTTCTTCACGCTCGAATTCCATGGAATTCCAACAAACGCACACTAATGCTACGTAACATGGAATTGGATGGCATGGCCCCTTGGACGAGGAGATTTTTCCTTTCCAACCCTATATATATATATATTATGGGGGTGTTTCCTCAAGACCGACCAGAACTTCCGTCCATTTTGTTCAACGACGACTTTGTCTTCGTCGCCTTCCGATGCCCGCCGTGAAAAACCCACGTCAGCCGCGGTCCGCCGTCGCGCATTCAACCCGCCGCGGTCCCCCGCGCCGTGAAAAACCCACGTCAGCCGATGCCATCCGCCTCGAAGATCCGTTGCCAGGATTGGAGTTTCCTCTCCCGGAAGGCTTCGGGCCTCGGAGGCCCCTCGGGGCCGGCCGAGGCGGAAGGTGTTGGAACAGTCGCATCCGGGGATGGCTGCGTGTTGGAACAGTGGCGCGCGGCTGTGACTGGGCTGTGACTGGCGACAAATTGCTTGGGTTAGTAGGTTGGAAAACAACATGGAGGTTTTCGAGCCAGGGAGTAAGGGGTTTGATGGATTTTGAGTGACAGGGGGGTAAGGTCCCAGTTTTCTGATGCATGATGATGAACTTAATATACTGAATGACAGAGTCTACCAGCACCATCCGAGCAGGATGTCCTACACATTCAAAGGAGATGAAACCGAGAGAACTCACTTTTGTGCCGTTGGTTTCAAAAACCACCTGTGCAGCGCCTCCCACATGTGCAGGGCCTTCTGTTTCAAACTGAAGCGCCTGCCGTTTCGGACTGCACAACGAAGCGGGCGAACTGGGTTTTGTGTTGTCAATGACTCAATGACCAGGGACAAATCTAAAAAAAGCTGATTTCCAGGTGCATCCTGTATGCACATAGATGCACATAGATGCGGAGGATAAGTCCTGTATTTCTTCACCCCCACTATCTGGCCATGCACGAGGACCTGGCTGCAGGTGGCCGGGGAATCTTCAAAGCCTTGTCAACAACGCCACGTGAGACATAACTACCGATGATCGACGACAATCTTATCAGGTTGGAGGCCATCGCTGGTAGGAGGCCATCGCTAGTAGGTACATTTCTACCTTTTTTCGACCTGAATCCTGCAGGGTGCACAGCCTGAGATCCCAACTCTGTGGTCTTGAGCGCAGAGAGCCTCAGCTACCACTCTCTCAGCAAGTGAAGCGGGATGAGAATGCAAATACATTTGGTCATTGAAAGTGTGTTACAAAACCAGTCCAAATACACACCAAACAAATGGTCCTTCAAGCTATGGCATGTCATTTGAATTCAATCTGCCCTGCGGGCAAAAGAGTGTTCCGTATGTTTTGGTCTATTTTCCAAACCTGGAAGGACTCACCTCAAACTCCCATGCCCAAACACGACTAATGGGACTGGCATGTATGGCTATATTGGCCCCTTTTCAACCACCCCAATGTAGGTGAATATGACAGTCCCATTAGTCGTGTCTGGGCATGGGTTGGTTTAATAAACCACCCTAAACCAACCTCAGGCCCTAAATACCCATGCATCTTTAGTCCTCTCAAACTCCCATGGCTTGGTTTATGTTGGATTCCTTTCCTTTAAGACGTGCTCGGGTGGGCTCTGATCCCGATCTCCAACGAGTGCATGAACGGTGAGAGGAATCATATAAACCCTAGGCTTCCAACAACATTTAATAGGCTTTACCAAATCAACTAAGGATTTTACACTACAAACCACCAGGTCGTTCCCATTTTTTAAATGGTCGTTCCCGGAAGTCGAACGGGTAAATATAGCTTCCACTACGACACGTGGATACACGTGTCTGTCCAGCCTCACGTTGTCTGTCCAGCCAACGAAAACGTTACGATCAATTCATGCACTTCCCGTCATACCATACGTGTGAATTTCTACTGACCTTTCGACCCCGGTTCTTCAATTTGCTTCTTCGGTTCTTCCAACATTAAACACACAGAAAAGCACATCCCCACTAAAAATGTATCGGAATCCGTGCACAGAAAAGCACATCCCCACTAAAAATGTATTGGAATCCGTGCACAGAAAAGCACATCCCCACTAAAAATGTATTGGAATCCGTGCACAGAAAAGCACATCCCCCACTAAAAATGTATTGGAATCCGTGCACAGAAAAGCACATCCCCCACTAAAAATGTATTGGAATCCGTGTCGCTATCTATTTGGGGACCATATTCGTCCTGACGAATGGAAACCCAGTGGCTCCTCATCTTCCTCCTCGGTCAGTGGCAAGGGAATGTCCTCGGTCCGTGTCCGCCGAAATCGCACAACACGCCGACGTCTACGGAGGAAAACATCTAACAGGACTATATACCAGGACCTTCCAACAGGATCCAACAGGTGGTTTTTGGACACCCCTTATACCACTAAGAGGCTATTTATAGACACCTCTTGGAAGGTCCTGGTAATTACAGTAAAGCATAATAAACAAATCACGGCTGTCACTGATTCAGGTTGTCCGAGTCTCGTTGAGGACATGGTTAAAGGCGTTGAACTGACTGGGCAGCACCTCTTCGCGTGGCACTTCCGCCTCACACATGCCCGCGTTGCTGACCACATCGGAGTTCGTTCTGTGGCGCTTGGGAAGGTCACTGAGTTGCCGATGTGGCTTGACAACAATAAGACTCCAACATCCGTAGCTGGCGAGGTCATGTCTTCCATAGACCACGACGTTATACGATGTTTTTTGGGGGGGTACTCAACTTTTCAGCCATATGCCCCATGGCTTTGCAAAACCAACGACAAGCACTGGTGACACCCATGCCGCTGACCGCATGGGGGAACCACTACATCACGCTGCCAGTGTTTATTGAACTCCTCTCAAGCCAAGGTGTCCCTGCACATACACCACCAACTAAGTCGTTGCCGCCTGCCCAAGAAATATGCTCAGAACAGTTCGACACATGTAAGAAAATCACATGAGATCCACATTCCAATCATGTTTACTGTTCGGAACACATCTCAGCAAAAAATGCAACACCCCAAAGAACACAATCGATATACCATCAGCCAACAAAAAAATGCCCAAGGTCTGTCTTCTTTGATGCCTCCAACAACAGAAAGGATCACACCGTTTTAAGGAGGCTGATGTCTGAAGAAAGAACCCGTTTTGGGAGCTGGCTGAACCATCGGGCAATTTCTGGAAATATCTAAACAATTCTAAACACTCCGTGCATGCCATATATGCCTACATTGACCCCCCAAACGACCCCATTGTAGGCAAATATGGAAAAACATGGAGTGTCTGGGAATTCGAAACATCCATTGAATTCGGCTTCAGATTGTTCCATCTTCTTCCTTAAGTCTTTGACTGCATGCAAAGACTTACCAAAACAAACCACATCATGAACAGTTCAAAACATACCAGGGCCTCTTAAGGGGTGGTTGATGGACACCCCTCTGTCACCTCTGGCCCAGGGGGCTATTACTAGACACCCCTCCTGGCTCGGGGGCCCCTCGTGACAGAGCCGGATTTGGCCCGATTTGCTGCAATTCCCGTGGTGTGAATCTATCGAACTGCAAGGCTCCATGGAAGCTCCCCCGAACCGCTTTCCGGCGCCTCAAGCAACACCGCGCGTTCTCCGCAGACCCAAGGTTCCGGAACATACCTCACACGGAGGATGATGTGAGTATGTGACTGGTAAGTCTGGTTCAGCCTTTGTAATGAAAAAGCCTACCCTATGGATGTCCAGTCCGACCCAGGTCCAAACCTGGTCCTGAACACCTCATTGAGTAGTGTTTTTATATGTGTTTATATCATCAGCTCCAGTCAAGCGAGGGCGTTGACCATCAAAGGTTTCTTCTGTCCATCGAATGGGGCGGCCCCAGAACTCAGCAGCAATAGAATCCCTCAACTCCGTTCCGGCGCAAGAAAAACGCACAACGACCCAAAAACAATCCAGAAGGGCAGAGATATAGAGTGTATGGTGAGATGGTGGTTGATGTAGAAGACTTGGCCGATGATCGGCGGTCGATCTATGTTCAACTTCTTGAGTCCCAAGATTGAACATCCTGGTGTCTCAGCTATCAAAAGGTTGTGGGGTGGTACTAGAATTGGCGAGACCTCTTTTTTCGCAACGAGCCCCTGGAAGGTTCAGGAAACAAACCAGTCTACCCAACGGGCCAGGGGGGTTAATATTAAAATCCACACCTAAAGTATATTCCATTAGCAGTGGACGATGATGATCCTGATGGTTCAGTTGGCATTGTTCCAGAAGAGTGATGCTTTTGTTTACCGACTGTTACATTGTTTCCTGGGACAGACCCAAATACACACACATCCACCCAAACACTCCATGGGACTGCCATAGGACTGCCGCCCCAGACAGACCCCCCCCAAACGACCCCTGGCCTGATCGGCAGTCCTATGGCAGTCCCAGACAGGTCGTGTCTGGGCCATTGAGTTCTTTGATCCCGATCGCTCTGCCACGCCCTGCGACGTTGTGAGGTCGTGCGGCACGGCGACGCGGAACAGCTCCGCACGAGAAGCCAAGCGGCTCGGGCTGCGCGCGACTGCGGAACTGTTGCCACACCCAGACTGGAGCCGGCAGCCCGGAGCCTGAGAACGGCAAATTTGAGATCGAACTCTTCCAACTATGCAACATGTCTGCTTTTTGGGCAGGAATTCATCGATGAAAAGGCAGAAACTTTGCAGAGTTGGAACACCCACTCAGGCCATGAAGACTCGTTTGCTTGATATACCCTTTCCATGTGGATGTGAAAAGCATTGTAAAACAGTTTCTCTCGAATTCTATTGGACGTTTGATGAATCAAGAGTCAAGATGTATGAGTCAAGCTAGAGTGCACATGAGTCCACATGTTGAGTCCTACCAGGTAGCTACGATCACCCCCCTTCCTCTGATCTACTTGGATTACTTGGATCGATCTCGATGCTTCGACCCCGACCCCGTGTCCGCCTCCGCGCTCGAGCCAGGACTGGGAGACCTCCGCTGAGCACGGCCCCACGCGCTTCCTGGGCCGTGCCAACAGCGGCACGGCACTGACGGCCGAGAAGGCAGGAACACGTGAGCGAGCAGGGCACGGAGATGAGAAGGTAGAAGATGGTGAAGATCTTCGAAGGAAGGTGCAGTAGTCAGCTTGTGATAGTCACCGTCTGTCATAGTCACCGTGTGATGTCCTCTTCAATCTTTCTGGCCACTAAGTATAATATGCTAGAAACGGCCGGTTCCACCACATCATGTCGGTTCCAGAGTCACATTCGCAGAGAAGACGATCTGATTTTGGTTCAAACGGCACCATGCACTGAACATGACCATGTTCAAGATGGTCCTATGTGAGTGTTTGACAATACTATGCCTGATTGATGATACAAATCATCAGGAAAGGCACAAAATGAATCACACACAGGGAAGTGGCACGAGAAATTGGGGTAGATTCATGGTGAGGCCAGCAGCCTTGCCTATCATCACCATATGTATCTAATTATATGCACCTATAATTATATGTATCTTGAGATCATGGATCCCAACCCTGTCTCTTTTTCCACTAACTTCTGGAACCTCACCATCCTCTCCAAGGCCTGCCTGGATCCCATCGGCAGCTCACATGGAGCCCAGTTTGGGGGACATCCAGCGCACACGCGGACGACGTCTCGTCGACACTCTCGACCTCCGGAGCCGAGAACCAACCCTGCCACCCTGCCAGCACGCCCGCTTGCATTTTTTTCCGGACATCTTGATAACTATAGTGACTTGTCACCCCAAAAAACACGCCCCCCCCCAAAAAAAAGAAAGAACAACAACAACAACGACAACAACAACAAGAACAAGACACACCCGTCAAACACCCCGTCCTGGCTGCTGAAACTCGACTGGTCCCGATCGATCCGGGGCACTGCACTGCACGGCTCCCGCTGCACCGGTTTCGCCAAAGGGCTGGAGCTCGTGGGACATGAATCCATACGAGTCCTGGTCGTGGATTCATGGTTTGTGTGTGATTCATGATATATGACAAACAATAGATATTTATGATTCCTAAATAAGAAAAGTGAGTTCCCTGCCAATATTGGGAGATGATTATAGAGATGTATTTTGGATGGTTCACATACATTGTTGGTTCTCCTGGTTCCTTGGATTGCCCACATCCTGTGATGTTCTGACTCCGAGAGCCGTTCCTATTTCCGGCTTGGACGTCTCCATGCGGTCTCTAAACTCAAGGGGCTCCGACTTCCCATCCGCGTGGCCACCCCCCCAAGGCCGCGGCGTCACGTTCGCGCCACGTCACCGATCCCTGTGCTGTGCGGCCGGCGCCACCGCGCCTCATTGCAAAAGTCGCCGTTCTCCAAATGCTTGGGCGACGCTCGCACGGCGCCGGCCTTCCTCAGGCGCGGAGTATTCGCGTCGGTTCGCGAGTCGGACCCAAAGACGGCAGCGCGTCGTTCGCCCGACTGTGGTGGATTCTTGTTGGGCTTCAAAGCGAAGTTCCAACCGAACCGTCCAACTTGGTTGGTCTGTGGTGTTTGTCCTTTATTTTTTCCCCAACTAAGGTTTCTGCAGGTGATCCACTTGGTAGGTAGCGATAATCCTTATTCGCCAAGAAACCCATCCCCCAAAAAAAACAAAGCAAAACATTACCCTTTTCTAAAGGGAGAGAGAGAGAGAGAGAGGAAGGGAGGGAGGGAGGGAGCGGACCCAAGGCAAGTGACGTGTGAATAAACCGCCGACCCATCTGTTCTATCTTGTTACTACTAGTAACAAGTGCCACGCTAGTAGTAACAGGTGCCTTACTAGTAGTAACAAAAAGCTATATTAGAATTAAGTTAAATATATGTTAAATTAATAGCTTCTTGTTACTCCTAGTAAGGCACTTGTTCCTGGTAGCGATGCACTTGTTTCTAATAGCTTCTTGTTGCTACTAGTAAGGCACTTGTTACTAGTAGAACTTCGTAAAATCTATTCGCCAAGCATCAGCGCAGCCTCATAGCCGCTGAGACTCTGCAGCGTCCAAACACGCACCATGATCGTTGCTTCGTCGGCTGTTGGGGTTCGTTGCTGTGCGTTGCTGTCACAGGCGAACCCAGCACAGGCTCCCATCACGCGAAGATTGGCCGCAGTGCGTTGCGAAGCCCATGGATATAGCTTGGGTCTATCCTATTGCCAGCAACAGTGGACGATGATGGTTAATTAAAGCGGCCATTCTGTGACAGGTCATAGGCACCAAGATACCAGTGGACCCCCAGTCGGGGTGGTTTGCTCTGGGTGTCCCCGCATCACAGCTCGTTGGGGCTATTTGCATGTAGACACCCCGAACGAGTCGGGTCCGACCGTAGGACACTGACCGACCTTGCGGACTTTGAACCGACCTTTTAGACTAAGGTCGAAGCCTGGATTGGCTTCGACTTCGAGAAAGACTAAGGCAGCCATTGGGGATCTGGTCTGCGGGATCCAGACGTTGTGTTGGGCTGAACCCGAAAAGCCTGCAGAGAACATAGGTCATTCTCAAGACGAGGGGCACCAAGAAAACAACATGACTGCTGTTAGATCGGCTCACACATGTCGTGAACACCAGCTTGCACGGATGGTCAACCGTGCTCCACACCGCACGCAGGCTTTCAGGACGCAGCAGTTCCCTAAGGCCTCCTCGTAGTCCCACTCGCCATCGCCTTCGGCCCATTCCTCATCCTGGTGCCGGCGCAGCGAAGGTGTCCGGTGAAGCCTCTCGGGGACACCTGCAGGATTTATATAGACGACGTGTCCTTTCAGTCTTCCTTTCAGTTTGGATAGAAAACATGATGTTCGATCATGTCCATATAGTATTCTATCAACACCCCTCTGAACTCATGGCTCACTTGCCAAGTGGTGGCCGCCATGACAGTCACGGGTATGCTTGATCTCAATGTGTGCAGCTTCACTTCCTTCAACACTTGGCCCTTTGCACCTAAAATCAAGCAAAACCCGAGGTTTCGCTGGAAAACCCGATGTTTGCAAGCTGTTAGTGTGCAAACCTAAGGTTTCGACACAGACCCGAAATTTTTTAAGGTTTTCGAAGGTGAGGGTAGTTAGGAAATGCTAGGAAGCTGGTGAGACCGGTTGCTTCGCGGAAGTCGCCGCGCTCCCCCCGCTCAGAGTTCTGCGCTGCGCCTCATCGCCTCCTGCAAATGGAGAAGTCAATTGGTCCTATCCCTCGCCGCCTCTCTCAAACCAGACCAGACCATGGTCTATCCTACCAGGGCCAAGTGGATGATGGTTCAGTTGCAGGCCTTGTTCAAAAAGAGTGATCATTGTTTACTGACTGTTACAGGTAATAGGACAGACCCAACATATAATTGTGCAGCTCATTTACGACAATGACCCCTGAGTTAAAACAACATAAAATAACTATTCCAGTCTCATGGATGGTGAGGGTATAGCAATCCACTCCCCACCCTTTTGCAACTCCTTCTGCCACTCCTTCTGCCTGTACTCATTGGTTTAGTTTGGACAAACCATGACAAACCGCATCCTCCATGATCGGACGGAAGAGGTCACTGAGATCATTGTGTTCTGTTGACCATCTGCACGGGATGTGGGGTCTTCGAAGTCCAAAAGGCCGTCCAAAGCAGACCTTGATGTGTGTTCCCTTCCCACCAGAATCAATCAGAAACATTCAAGGATGTGATCGAAAGTGTGAACCGACCCAAGTCAAACCCAAACCAAACCCTGCTGGCTTGGGGGCTTATAAACTCCTGCGTGATTCCTTGCTTAAGGAACCGAGAAGGGGATTTAACCCATAGCGAAAATAGACAATCACCACCACTACAATCACACCTTAAGCAAAACCAGGGTGACCCTCAAGCTCGTCGGTCACCAGGCAGCGCTCCAAACTCTCGCTCCGCCTGCGGGCACAATGGCGGTGCTCTGCACGCCTGGCGGTCTGGCGGTTGCCCGGTCTTCTTGGAAACAAACATCCGGTCCGGCCCTTTGGAGAAGGACATCTCTGAGAGAATTGCTTCAGGGGAGCCTTGTCCTGGATCACGGGTGCACATATCATGAGAGTCGCTGGTATATTTATTACATGCATGTTTGTGTCCCGCGATGTGCACCAAACGTTCCCAGCCGCTCTCGGCCACAGTTCCATGGAGCTGAACGGAGGACCGAAGGGACGTACGAACGGTTTCGGGTGCCGGTTCCGGTTCCGTGCAACCATCGACATCCACGGCCGGAAGATGGGACTCCAAATCAACCATCAACATGGAACTGGAAGAATTTGAAAAATGGACTGCAAAGATCATATCGTTTATGTAGGATGAGTGGACAAGACTGCTTCTACAAGTAAGACTAGACTGATTCTGAGCAACCTCAGAACGGACTTCTTCTCAGTCTGCAATCCAATCGCTCCATCTAAATCGCTTCTTGGACATTCTTGGACAGCACTGATGACTCCGCGCGCGCGCACCGCACGTGCGGTGGCCTTTGGGAGCCGGAAGATCTGCTCCCGCCTCAACGATCCAACGATTTCGCACGCGGAAGGCAGGACCTGGCCTAGTGCCATGTGAAAAAGCGGCCACATGTGGTTCCTGAGGTCCATCTGGGAACAGCAGAAATTCATAGAAAAGTCTGCCAACACTCCCAAATGCTATTTAAATGAATCCTAAAAAGGATCTCCCGGAATCTTCCCATATATATAATCTCTTCCCGCCAATGTTCCTTTCACCCCTGCTTCACCGAGTGCCCTGGCCCGGCGCATGAGCTCCGCCGCTTTCGAGGCCGTCATCGACATGGCCTGCGCGCATGAACTCCGACGCTCGCCCCGCTCCAGTAGAGCGCCACGGGGCGGCCGAGCCGGAAGGGTCCAGGAGCAACTGAAGGTCTGGAGCATCTGTGGGAGAGTCAGCCGCTGAGTCGGAGCTGAGTCCTGGAGTTAAGAGTCTAGCTGAGTCCGAGTCGGGTCCACTTCAGTCGACTAGTTTCGTCCTCCTCTCTTGTCCAGTCGACAGCAAAGAGTCGACTGGAGTCGGTCACTGACACGAAAAGCTACATCATCTCCATGGCACCTTCGGCCCCGTTCGCCTGGTTTTAACCTGGTCCTTTTGACACGGTTTGTTCCAGGGTTCTTGTACCTCACAAAATCCTATGGTAAAACCATGGTTGCTCGATGTTGTCCGGTAAAGTCAAAGGCTAATCAATCAGCCCATGAGTATACTTCGGTGTAAACCAGTCCCGCAAACGGGCGGATTCTTACATAAAACATCATAAAACCAGTCTCGCTGCCGCCAGCTGCGCCGGGCCTGTGCCGGGCCTCTAACCGCCGCGTCGTGTACGACGCGGCGGCCTTCCCAAGGGCCAAAGCACTGCCTTAGCATCACAAAGGGGGCCTTAGGAAATGCCCACAAGACCAGTTAAGACTTGTTGAAGTGGTTGCTACCGAACTTGAGGAGTTTCCAAGGCTCACCTTGTAACAAAGGCATGGGTTGCTTCAAGAGCTGTTCTTTGGAAAGAAACCAAGCCCTTTATTTATCTTTCTGTTGTTTTGTCACAAATCCCTCCCAACTCATCAGCACAAGCTTCAACTCAGCAGACTCAGCCCCATACGCGACGCGCGCGGCGCGCCCAGGGGTCACAGCTCCCCTCTAATCTACCCGCCCACTGCAGCCAAAGAGAGGAACAACCAGGGGCGTGTCCTTTTTTTGGAAAGCCATGTGCATGGGAGAAAGCAATCAGTGAATCAGCACCGGTCCATGCCCTATAATGTAGCAATGTACACTTGTTGACCATTACAAAACCCTCCCTGTATGAAGGTGTGTTGCGGTGTTACAATCCAAACCGCTTGTTTGAAGTCGATCTGATCAACCCTCTAAAAACAACAAGGTTCCAAGGATCTCGCTGATGACTCATCTCATGCTTCTACTTTCCCAAGGATCGCTTCGCTTCGGGTTCTGGGCGTCTCAGGTGGTCTTGGGCGGTGAAAACACAGATCAAGCTCAAATCCCTCGGTTCCCAACGATGCACGCCAGTCTGGATGCCATTAAATCAAACACCTTAGGATTCCCAAGAATCGGGAGTTGCGACTAGATGGCGCTGCTGCAACACCTAAGGACTAAGGACTCGTTAAACAGTTGGAGCCCGAGATAGGCTCCAGCGACCTCACAAGGTAGGGACCGACCGGTCCACCCCAAACACCGAAACTGAGAGTCACAGACGCCGCTCTACAGGGTTCGTGTGGCGCAACTACTGCGCGTGTGTTTCTGGCGCACGAAGGTTCGTGTGACGAGGGGGGGGAGAACGTCGGAGACGTCGAGCGTGGTTACGCTTTTGATTTGAATCGCTTAGTCCACAACATTGACATATCCCAAACACTCCATCTATGGAACAGTTACGTACCTTCATTGGGGTCATGTTCATGGGGTCAATGTCAGTGACTATTCCATGGATCGTCTGGGAATACGGTATGGTCTTAGACGAGGTGCTCTGGTGGCAAGTGTCTTGCCACTCTGTGACTGGTCCCTTTTCCTCTCCACCAGAAATCCCCAACAGTTCATCTGGGTGTCGTCTGCTTAGGGGCACCTCCCAACCAGTCTGCTTTTAGTCTGCTTTTGGATATATTCTCAGAGGGTCGACCTGGGGGGGCTCCCATTCCCGTCTCCTCTACGACTTCTCCATGCTTCGTCCTTTTTCCAAGGCGACCCTTCGGGTCGACGAAGGAAAAGATTCGACACGTCACAGGGTCCACGGACGGTCGGACCTTGGATTTAGATCCTCAAGGGCCAGGGGTATCGATATCTACTTGTATCAAGGTATCAGATGGTATCAGTGGAGCTATCCTCTATACGAATCCATCCCAGAAGCAGGCCACCTTAGGCCATCTTAGGCCTCTAGGTCAGGATGGAAGCTTGAAAGAACAAGTGTGATCCACTTGAACACTTGGCCACTTACAGACTTGCTGAATTTCCTCAGGCACTTCTGGAACCTTGTAGACCCTATGAGCCAGCCATATCGCCTTTGGCAGGCCTTCGGAGGTTTCACACGCCACGCTACCGGTGCTTTGCCCCGGGGGGGGGGGCCTTCGGCGCCCGCTCACGCACGCGCTACCCCGCGTGAGAACGCCCGCGAGGATGGGGCGTCCAGCTGTGAGGCAAAGCCGGAGGTCGTTGATGCATGAATTGTTTTCTAAAGTAAGGATCTTAGAGGCTCTGCTAACTGCCTAGCCTCAAGTTGGCAGGTGCCTAGGGGTGGTGGGGCCCTTTTTTTCAGGTTTTTGTGCCCCGGAAAGGTTTCGTGATCCCTTTGTGACCGCCACAATTCTTGCCAGGTAGAGAGAAACCAATCCTAATCCCCCTGCAAGAGGTGCCAAAAACACTTAAGCAGCTATAGGAAAAAGTGCCGACGCAGCCGCAGTCTTCCCCCACAAACATGGCGACAAGAGCTGATGTCGCATCATCTGTCACACTCATGACTCCAGCTGTTCTTACTAAAGCATGGCTTGAAGCCGCCGGCTTGTGCCCACCCCCGCTGGGAACGGCCTCTCCAGGTCTAAAAAGTTGAAAAATCAATGCATCCCTCAGGGTGGCTCTGAGATCAACTGGGTACTCAGAAATCTGAGAGTCATCTGAGTGAACTGAGGGGGGCCTCCGCCGTTTTTCAGGAGGGTTAGGTTGTTTACTTCTCAAAACGCGGCATGAGGCGTACTTTGTGGCAGAAGAATAGGTTCTAGAAGTCGCGCTTTGCCATTTTCCGCCACCCTGGAGAGGACTCTTCAGGCAAGCTGCTTAGACCACCTACCAGCTCCTCGATGGGTTTGGATTTCGCGAGATTGGCAGTGGGGCTAGGGCCGCTAGGGCCTCACCAGTCTTCATCTACTTGTTCCACCAACCGACAGCCGAGAGTGGCGCTGCTCAACCGCCCAGGAGGACGAATTCCTCAACAAACCAATCGGCAAACCCTCAAGGAAAAAGGTCTGGTCAACTCGATTCTGACATGGGATCTTCTATGAAGGGGATGGATGACTTGGGTTGTTTGTTGGGTTCTTGGCCATGTGTTGCAGCACAGTACCGCAGCTTGCCTTTCTGCACGATGCAGCTCATCTGCTTCGCAGGATGGCGTCCACAACGCACAAAAATAGAGCCGATAGCTGCCTATCTGATCTTGAGCCATAGTCTACTGAGTCTGCACACTCCAACACCCTTGAAACTGGCCATTCGCAGTTCTTATTGCTACGCTTTCCTACCGCAGTTCCTATTCCACGCTTGCTGTTGGAGAAGATCCTGGTGTAGGAGATGCTATCCAGGACAACTGAAATTCCAATGTGTGGATGCTGTCCAGGTTCAAACCCTCCAAGGTCGAATCTTACTCCCTACGACGGAGAAAGGAACTGACCTCATTTCACTGGAGTTGATCATACAAAAACACTGCTCAATGAAGTATCTTGGACCAGGTTTGACCTGGTTCAGGCTGGACCTGTATAGACACGTTTCTTGATATGTGATGTGGATGATGTGACGACCCTCCTTCCTCGGCGCAATGGGCAACAGAAGGGCTAAGGTGAGTCTAAGAGAACTGAACCTTTGCTGTAATCTTCGAGAGCTGTGATAGTGGCAATATACTTCTATCCCTTAGCAAATCCCCTCTCACAAAAAAGAAAGACCATGCAGGAATCAGCAGGAAGGTAGACCGTGGCTCCCCTTTGGTCAGACTAAGAACACTCTCTTCCACGCCCAAAGCGACGTGGCGCGGCGACGTGGCGCGGTAGCCGCGGGACGTCATCTTACGAGAGCTGTTGCACCATGGCCTGAACGAGCCCCTCCTTGTCGAGGCCCTCGCAACTCACGCCCACATCTTTCAGCTCCTGTCCAGCACCGGACAAAAGCGTCCGGGGCATGTGAGACGCGAATCCGGAATCTGTTTGGTGGAAAGGAACTCGCTTCTGACCTAAGAGTACAAGTAGCTATAGCAATTTAGTGATTACCTATGAGCCTTTCAGTGAATCGGCTCCAAAGAAGTACTTTTCCCGGGCAGTATGTCAGCCGTGGGTTCTTCATTCAAAGAATTGTGACATCCTGCGCGTGCAACATGGATGAGAGAATGGTTCAATGGAGGTGGTTGTTCAAACCGGAATGCTCAAATGAACATGGCGAACACGAGTGGGTCTTTGACAGGTTTTTTGACCATTGGTAGAGGGTAGTCAGACTCTGACCATGCACATGTTACTCAAACCATGGTCGTTTTCGGCCCAAGTACCCGGGCATATATCATTCTCCCAACTGCAAACGCCACACCTTCCCGAACATATATATGGCAATGGATCATGGCACCCAACAGACCATCACCGACCTGTTGATCTACCGGGAGGTCATGCAAGCTCCACACGAGCCAAGGAGATCCTGCTTGGACGACCTGCAGCCACCTGACGCGCCCCAAAAATCCCGTCGACGGGTCCTCAAGCATGTCACCCACCAATTTCCCAACTTTTTGTCGCCGCGCGGTTTTCGCTTCGGTCGTTCTCCGCCTGCGACAGTGCCTCCTGAGGCACTTGCCGCAGTAGCCGGAGCATCATGGCGCTCCGTGAGGCGTCGAGGCCTTGGATTCACGGTGACGGTGAGGCGGGGTTGTGGTGTGGGCGAAGGCATGGGTAGGAAGGCTCTGGGGTGAAAATGGGTGAAACACCTCTGACTGGATCCGAGAAAACGGAAGCGGAGGATCTGGTATTGGGAAAACCTGCTTTTACGGAAGAAGCGGGGAAGAAGTGGTTGCCGCTTTCATGTTTGGAGAAAGGATGAGAAAGGGTACAGTATGTGCATATGCAACGTCTCACTGAACATGCGAGAGACTTGATATACTGCAAGAGGTGGCACCAGACCTATAAGTGATATTGATCACAGATTTACTTCCACTTAAACATGAGATACACACATATTCACATGTACACAACAGGTGTAACTAGTTCATGGGCTGCATGCCTTTCACATGTTGGTGGGCAGTGCCTTGACATCGACCTTCTACGTGTCTTTTCGGTCCCAATCCATCACTGGCCCATGGACGGTCCATGCTTCGGATTGGGATGAGGATGTGAATGGGAAAGGACAGGGACCATGCGTCCTGTGACCAAAAGCTTTTGTCCGGTTCTGCGGATCCGCATGGATCTCCGGCATGTGCGGAGCGGCGTCGTTCACGTCGGTTTGACTGATTCCTTTGAGGTCAAGTTGGCCAGCATCCAGCTACCCAGAAACTCAGAAACTCATCCAAGGATGCATCATGTCTTCAACTCTCTTGGTGCATCTTGGTGCCAGTATCATATAGCGACTTTGTCTAAAGAGGTCCAATGAAGCTAGTTCCCTATTGTCAGTATCAACTGGGAATGCCTTTAGAATTCAGGTCTTGTTCCTTTCTCTTTCTCTTGAATCTTTTTGGTTACAGTAAGATGCTAAGTCGTTGTTGGACACATCCACACCCACCTTCCGCCCGGCCACCAACGCCCGCCCTAGTCTTCCCCGCCCTCCCGTCTTCTCCCCGCCCCTCCCCTCCCAGTCGGACCCGCATCGCCGGGTGGCGATGACGGACCTCGTTCGCGAGGTGCTCCGGCACGTTGGTCTCGTCCAAGACGTCGGGTCTGAGGTGCTTCAGCTGGGAGTCGCTGGACGCACCAGAGCCACACGCGACGTCGGTGTTGAATCGATTTCAGGTGAAAAGGAAGGATCGGTGAAAAAGGATGAAAAAGGTTCATTGAAAAAGCAGGCGTGCCACAGTGCCATGTGTATTTTGAGGTGTACCAATGCTTCCAAAAAGGTCTAAAGCATGCAATATATACAAACAATGTTGATGGGTTCACTAGCATCAAGATGCATGATGCATCAAGATTACATACTCAACAAATCTCAATATAACATCTGATTCTAAACAGTGAGTGTCTCAGTGACAATGATTGGCTCGGCTGTTCAGCCTGTGGTGACAATGTGATGGTCGTTCACTTCAACAAAAGTCCGTCTCTTGTAAAAACATGTGGAATGGTGCCTGGTAGTTTCACTACCCAAACAACGGCACGATGGTCTTATAGAACTTTGGTAAGTGAACCCTACTTTAATCACAACAAAAAACACATGATTGCAGTTGAAGAGGAGTCCACCAGCTGAGTAATCCACTGCGGAGCACACGCTGGACATGAAGGACAACTAATGTTTTCACATGAGAAAACCTATCTCTGACTCACTGCTCTTCCGTGCATTACATCAAAACCCTCACCATGGTGAGGACTTCTTGTCAAATCTCCTGTCATCAAAAGTACCCAGTCCCTGGATTCTGGCGATAGATGGATTCCCGAAATCCAGCCACCCCGTCGATGTATAAAGATTAGTCACCAAATGGGACGTGGCTTCTGCATCCTCGAACTAGCCAGGTGGACCCGCCGAACTCCAAAAGAAAGATCGCGGAAAGCGGAAGCATCGCGGCCCCAGCGGAACCACTTCCTTTCGGGCCCGGGCCCCGCGTGCGTGGTGATCTTTTCCTTTCGTGGCCTCATGCCTGATGCTTAGCAAACTCCCGGACAGCTCAAGGAGTTTGATTCGATGTCGATCCCTTTTGCATATTCGGGTATGCCGGTATGGCCCATGGCAGTTCTTTTGGCGAAACTGGAAGCTTTGTCGGACCTTTCATTCAAAATAGGGCTCGTTTTGGTAACTTTGGAGGCATGGTGCACCTGGACGAAATCTCTGCTTCACAGGTTCAAGCCAAACAGGAACACCTCCAACACATCGAGTCTCCTGTCTCCTTAAAGAGATCTCAAAGAAAGTAGCAACACCATGCAACACCTGTTTTCATCCTGGACTTTGGACCAACCTCAGTGTCTCTGTCACGAACTCATGAAGGAGGCAGCAAGACATCAATCCAAACAAATGGTTCCAAATTGATCCAAATTGAAGGTTTTCACTTGAAGGTTATCCACCTTTCTTTGGGTACTTACCCGGAAGTTTGTTAAACTTGGACATATAGGTTATGAGCCTCCGAACTTCAGTTTAAAAACATCTCCCAACCTTTGTCCAACGCCTTTCCCAAACCCTATCTATAGTGTACTATAGCGTGCTTGGAACATCATCTCAGAAATCCGACACCTTCCACGTAGAGGACGCCAACAAATCCCGCCAAACGGGGATGACGTGACCAGAGGGACTTTGACCAACAAATCCCGTCAATATCGTGACCCCAACCAAACCCAATGCACTCGCCTTGGCTCGAGTCCACCTTTGGCCTGGCGGCGTTGCTGAAGGTGCCATGGTGGAGGTCTGCATCACGCCAACCACCACCACCACCACCACCACCACCACCACCACGACGACTACTACTACTACTACTACTACTACTACTACTACACCTACCACCTAGCACCTAGCACCTACCACCTAGCACCTAGCACCTACCACCTACCTACCACCTACTACCAACATCTACCAACTATATTTATATATGGTGCTATACCTACCGCTACACCGCTTCCACCCACTAGGCCGCCCGGCAGACGCCCATCCGATGCTTCGGAGCGCAAGGTGCGCGCCGCGCGGGCGCCGGAGCCCTCGGGAGAGCGAGCGATTCCGCTTGGGGCGCTGCCCGGGCGCTTGGGGAATGGTCATGGCTCGTTGTTTTGGACCATGGATCGTTTGACGACCACCGTCTTCCATGGCCAGTGTTTTGGGTTTGAAAAAACGGGAGACTTCTCCAACTGAATGCTTTTCTTGGCTCTTGTTCAGTCTATATCTGCATCTAATTGATGTTGATACTACGATCACCCAAACACTTCATGACACTCCATGGCTTTGGGCCAACCCATTGACTGCCCCCAAGTGATCGGAGTCCCATGGATCGCTTCCAGGCTCTAGGTCGGGCCACCAGGGCCACCACGCGACGCGAGGCTGCTCTGTGCTTCTTAGGGTGAGACTCTCCTCAACGTGGCGAGTAGTTGTAGTGGTAAAAAAACAACCTAATCCCTAGGGATCCAGTCGTACCTTCTCACAAGGGCCCAAGTACCTCCTGAGAAGGTATGTGGACCCCAAGGGAATTGATATCTGTTGATCCTTGTAGAGATCGAACATGGGGACGATTGATCCGGTGAAAAGTCTTTCAATGTCCCATTCACCTGACCGAGTGAACATGGCCTCACCTGGGACCGAGTGAAACGCTTCCCCGCTCCGCTGGGCCACACGAAAACCTAGTGAGCTGGGCCACTGGAAGCTCTGGCGACATGTAAACTGACTGATGCGACTCGTAGGGAATGAGAGAATGAGATACCGGATCCAGCCACCCTCATTCTTTACTTGTCGCACCAGTAAGTAAGGGTGCTCCTGCTTGCATCCAAACCTCAGCACCTGATCCAAAGCTCCAGTCCCCCCCCAACGAGCCCATCCGGTGCACCGAGCTCCAGACGCCCACCGAGCCCATGGAGCTGCTGCGCACTGAGGGCAGCTCCTGGTGAATTCAGGACTGCAGGTGGTGGCGGGGGGGGGTTGCAAGAAAAATCCGACGATCTGAGCAATCAAGAGTGAGCCAGTCCAGGTGATTGCAAGAAGAAGGTGGATGTGTGTTGTTTTTGTCCAAAGGATGGATGTATGGCAATGATGTTGGTGGATGTGTTTTTGCTCGTGTCATCACCCCCCTTGCACAGAAAATGACCACCAGGTTTCATGAGTTGTGGATCGTTCATGATCAATATCATCACAAGCAACAGTGATACATGGTCTATCAGAGTCTATGAATGATGACAAGATGAACAACAAAAGCACAACATTACATTTATAGGAAGTAGAAGAATCGAGGTCAATAGACCTTCATCCTCCTTCACCATAAACCACCCTGGAGATGATTTGAGTTCCTTCACCATACTCCTCTGAAAAAAAAAAGAACGCCCAAACACTCCATGTCATCTTTGCCTGCCCAGTACCCTTGGCTTGATTTCAGAACGTTGAAAGGAGGTCCATGGGGGCGAGCTGGCACGTCCTCAAACGCCGTGACCGCGCGCGCCTCCCTGGCACCGCCACGTGCATCGGGCGCCGGCGAGCGCCCGCCGGAAGGCCGGCGCTTTTTGGGCGAGGCCTGTGCGGTTTCATCCGGGGCAAAGCACCAAAAATCGAAAAGCTGGTATAAACAGTATGTCCAGTTCTACAAAAGACTTAAACGCCATATAGACCGAACATTATACATGCTTGTATAGTATAGTGGCAACTGATAGTTGAAACACTGTCGATCTTTCATGGCTAGGCTTAGTGTGCGTCATGTTGATTTCAATCGTGAAGGGGAAGTGCCTTCAAGATCGAGAAACATGGACTTCAATGAGAAAAAAGAAACTAACATCAGATTTCTTGAGAAATATCAGATGAAATCAATGAGAAACTAACAGATTTCCAGGGATTCGAACCCCTGTTCGAGCTAGAACCCCCCCCCCTCTTGAGTCCACCGGCTTCTGAAGGAGGCCTGTGCAGTGACGTGGCGTCAATGAATTTAGAAAAAAGAACGGTCTAACCTCCTTCCAACAAACATGGAAGTGGACAACCCCCAGGTCTTTCCAGGACACGTCGTCCACTTCCATGATTATTGGAGTGTGCCAATTGTTGGCTATCGTTTGGAGTGTGGCGGCTATCGTTTGGAGTGTGGCTAAGAGAACTGATTTTGAGAATTTGTGCAGCTTTCACACACACAGTCTTGAATCAATGAATCAAGGCAACGGGCGATGATGGTGAATTCCCCCGCGAAACCAAACCTAGCCATGCACGGTCGCCCTGCCGGTCTTCCGGGAGATTCCGCGAGTTTCCGGGAGACCCGTACGTTGATCGGGGAAAATCAGTTCACATGCCATTAATGAGTTTGCTAATGTTTGAGGCCAAGGCTTTTTGGATTTGGCAGCTCCCAGGAACTGGGGCAACAAAGGAAGTTGGGGGGCAACACCAGTAAAAGGTCACATCCGTCTATACCGTCACCATATACCTGGTTCTTCAAAGTGACCGAACTTGATATCCGAGTTTGAGGTCACAAGTTGGGGCCTGTAAAAGGTCACTGGATGGCACTCCAAAGAGGTCACGAACTGACGAAGCTGGTATAGGGTCATTGCTTTTATGGTGTTGGCTTTTCCTATAGGGAAGATCAAGGAATCATCAGCCCGGGCCTTGAGAAAACCAAACTCCGTTGTTTCAAGATCACGTGATCTAAAAAAAACACCTGGATCCACCAAACCATACCCAACCGAAGACATCGTTCGAATCTAGAAACATCAAACATCGGAAACACCTGTCATCTCCAAAATACCTTCATGAAACCGCAAACTGTCGATGCACCAGCCCCCCCCAGGCCAGGATCTGGGATCTGACCTACAGCCATTCTGCTGAACCAAGGTACCCCGGTGCCATCACCCACCGCACAGCCACGTAAGGCATCGGTGCCAAATAAGCCAGCCAGTTCCATGGGGGTGTCTGGGTAGCATGGAGTGTTGCCTGTCTAGCCTGTCTAGCTGCGGCTCATGGGTGCCATCCACTTTGATCGACCTACCCAGCCTGGCAGGCGACGCTGGCCCCCGCGCCGGGGAGGGCGGCGGCTTGGGTCGGTTCACCACCTGGGGCGGAAGCAAGTCCCGACGTGGGTCGGACGAAAGACCCTTCTGTCCACTGAGTCCACTGGTTGGTTTAGATGTAGTGGTGTTAACATGGTTTAACGATGTTTGACACATCGAACTACTCAGAGTCAGATGTTTTGATGTAGCGGTTTGTAGATTGGTGGTTAGATGTGTTGTGTCCACTGATGCTTTTTTTGCTGTGGATTTTCTAGATGTTTCTAGCTATAGCCATGCTTAATGTCCCTGTTGTCTCAAACAGCATTCCTTGCTTTGTCTCAAACAGCATTCCTTAGGAGTGGTCGAATGTACCTGTCAACTACCTTCAGCCAGGCACACCAGGCACATGCAAAGAGTCTGTCACTTGTATAACAAGTTCTAGACTGGTCTGCATCGCTGGTTTCATATTTTCTTTCATACATGGTCAAAAAATGGTGTACAACCTCTGAAGACTGGGAGTATGTGATACCTCATATGGTGTACCTCTGCAGACTATCGACCCAAGACCTCTGGGCGCCCGTGCATTGGCGCAGATCGGAATATGCCGCTCCGCCGCTTCCGGGTTGAAGTGCCGCCCACAGTGGTGGCACTGGATCTGTCGAGTGGGACCGGATCAGCGGTTTCGGACTGCCACGGATGAACCGCGGACTGCCATGACACTGAACAGATATGACCCATAGACTCCGACTGCCAGTCCGGACTGCCGCCCCAGACAGACCCCCCCTGGCACCACCCCAACTGATCGGCATATATGGCATACATGGAGTCTATGGGTTATGACATACTCAGCTGTAAGAATCTTGGAAAGTACATATCCCATCATTAGCTACTAGCTGGAACGGCTGGTTGGGGGAGAAGTCCCCGTGCTCAGCGTTAGAAGCTAGGTGGCAAAGGTCCAAAACATTCCAAAATGATCGAACATCAGCTAGGCGATCGCAAACATCGACATGAATTGATTGGTCTTCCAACAGCTTTGCTTAAATATAAAACCGGAAGCAGCCTTCAGGAACTCTTTCAAGACCAACCAAAACAACTAAACACCCTCTTCATCCAATCTACACATTGATGCTGCCAAGATCTGTCAAGATACGTTGCTGCACCAACTGAAGATATTTGCATGCATACCCCCACAAAGACCTTTCACCAATTCCTTGGGAGTTTGGGCTTGTCTTTCCTACCATGCCCCAAAAAGACCTTGAAAACAGTCCGCAACCCTAGGGTAAAACATGGTAAAACCACACGCTTCCATCCTTGAAAACAGTCCGGAATTAAAACATATACTATACACAAAAACAAACTCTCAGACTGAACCAAACACACTCTGCCTGGCGCAATTCCGGCGCCGCAACCGTTGGACCTGAATTCCGCTCTCCCCTCGACTCGTGTCCACCTCTGCTGCGCCCGGCTGAGTGGCCCGAGCCATGCCCGAATGGTCCGCCGGCCGGGGTGGTACCTGTAGCATCGCGGAACCGGCAGTGTTGGGTGTGAAGAATGAAGACAAAACTAGATGGCGCCGAACAAAACTAGATGGTTCAAGTGGACCAGGGAGTGTTTGTTGTGTATTTTGGGGAAAGCCGGTGCAGAACAAAGAGATCAAGGGTGCCGGGCCGATAACACTCCTGACGAGGAGCACTTAGTGAGCTGTGAGGACCGGTGTTTCACATGTGATATGCGGAGCCCTTGGACCGCCATCGACTTGAATAAATCATGCCTCCCAATCCAGCTCGACATATCTAAGGCCTGGCTCGTCCTTGGCTACATATGTTAACAAACCGACACCTTCACCAACTTTCACCATCAAGTAAAACTCGCCAAGGAAAACAGAACTTCCCCACCAAGAACCATACCGCAAAGGCCTTCCAAAATCTCCTCGACTTTCCTGGAATATTGATACTCATCAATTGACTGGTGCGACTTGCAAGAAATGAGGGAAGGAGCCCGAAATATCGATTCCAAACATGGATTCCTTTCAATCCATTCCCTCCTTCTGCTCAGCAGCACCTCTAAACCCCTTCTGCGCCATCCCCCCCCCGGGCACCTCCTCGCCCCTACCGGCGCGACAGGCTGAAACGAACTCTTCCTCGGTCGGGTGTGCGCGGTCTTCCTCGACCCACGTCACCGTCCGCCCCACGCTGAGTTTCGGCGGACCAGGGGTGGTTGGAATCCACACCCTGAGTGAAGACCTCTGAATAGACATACCGAGGATCCTGGATGGTCCTGGAGGGTCTTGGAAACTGAGATGGAAGTGGAAAAGCGCACCTGTTTGGTATTCGGAGAAGAGTCATCCAACGGGCCATGCCATCCACATAACATGTGATGTCTTCGTCGGAGGGCAACAGATTGAACCTTTTTGGACGACATCATCTTTTGGAGTGAACCTCTTTGCCAGTGATCGTGCTATTGTTGTTCGCGAGTGATCATGAGAATCAAATTAGTATGATGTGCTTTGTATTGTTTTGTGTGTATTTGTAGTTAGGCTACTGGCACGTCCAACAGCTGCATGAAGTGTGCTTTTGTAGGGGGTCACCTACACGTGAACGCCGCTCGTCTCACACCGCCGCTGTCGGCGCGGAGGACAGCTGAGGGGCGTGTTGTCTGCGCCAAGACCTGAGCGAAAGGTCAGTTGATAAAAGGAACTCAAAATCATACAGTGCAGTGGTTTCAGAGTAATTAGATGGCACGAGTTACCCCAAGTTAGGTGGTGCCAGTGCAATCTAGTCTCAAAGCACTGTACATTCCCCCTCTCAAGACTCTTGGCTCAAATCCGAAGTGGTGATGTTTTTTTTTTGTGCGTGTTCTGTGTGAGTTTGTTTAACAATTGACCATCAAGAGTCTTTTGGATTTGAGCTCATAGTTCTGAGAGGGGGCACACTTAGACCTGGTCTTCACAACCTGGTCTTCACACCAGATTTTTGTCTAGTCATGTCCAGCCGAACTAGGTCAGCTAGGTGTGCATCATGAGCATTTCAGAAGAGATTCCACATTCTGTACCCAAACTGTCCAGTACACGACCCTACAAGTGAAATCTAGGTCACTTTTGCCATGGATTGCTTGGGGGTACATACACAATGTCTCTTTCCTACTGCCCCACTCACTCAGGAACACTGGATTCATTGGGCTGTGCGGCGTTAGCGTCTCAACAAGAACCTCCTCAAGTCGTCAAGCAGGAGCAGAGAAACAAAATGATGAAAAACAAGCTCTTTAGCACCCACAGGGGTCATGTCCCAACGCACCTGTAAAGAACCAACCAGACCAACCAGTGCCAACCAACCCCAGACCGACCAACCAGACCAACCAGTGCCGACCAATCAACCTGACCCCATCTTCGGCAAAGCACCTGACCTGTTCCTTGCCCAGTCGCGATTTCTTCTGCGCCTGCTCTCTCGCCCTCCGGAGCTCCCGCTCCTGGCGTGGAGACGGCATGCCGCGACTTCTGGGAGAAACTAAGGACCTCAACAT
Organism: Durusdinium trenchii; assembly: GCA_963970005.1. Lineage (NCBI taxonomy): Eukaryota > Dinophyceae > Suessiales > Symbiodiniaceae > Durusdinium > Durusdinium trenchii. The sequence goes on along the minus strand of CAXAMN010023273.1, from coordinate 269,554 downwards.
TGAGAATGCTGGGAAACATACCTTGAAATTTAATACTTTACATCTTATCGTCCTATATGGTACCAGTCTGCAGTACACCTAACCGCTATCCAACCGCTCAGTTGGCGCCGCGGTTCGCATCTCGTCTGCCGCCGCACCGACACGCCACGCGGTTGGCACGTCTGTCTGACGACGCACGGGTGACGGTTTTCGCCCAACCTCCTCTTCCTCCTTGCGTCGATACGCCTCGGGGGAGACCTGATTTCCAAGTCGATCGAGAGAGAGTTTTCACGTGTCTTGGTCGAACATGGTGTTCGTATGTGTTGTTCTTAAGGACATGTTGACCAACATCAATGACTGAAGCGTTCTTTCAGGTGCTGAAAAATCCCAGGAGATTTGTGTGAAAGCACGTTCTAATCCATCTGTATTCTTGATCTTGAAGCGCTGGAGAACATGGTACTTGGCGCAAAACAATCCCCTGGCACTTAGGAGTTTAACCAGAATTGCAAGTCACTCATGGAAGGATGATGATCTTGATGTGTCCTTGTTGGGAGAAAAAAACATGTCATCTGAGGGTGATTCCGAACGAAATGAGCATCCAAAAACTCAACTCTGAGGATGAGGCAAGGTCTGTGAGTTTGACCCCCCCCCAAGATGACAATTGTGCAAGAATAGATTTGGATCGGGATGTTCCATAAGAAAGCTGGTAAGTTCTAGGTGAACTATCTGGAAGTCTGGAAGGGTCGCAAGAACTTGAGCAGTTCCACGCTTTCTTTTTCGTACGTGTGCGACGTGGGATTCGCGGAATAGTGATAAAAGACTGAGAAAAAAAAAGCATTTTGACTGTGTGTCTCTCTATATAGCATTATGAAGTGTGTCCTTTAGAAGGAGGGACGACCTTCCACGCTCCCTTGTGAAGGCGGTTACGCACAGGCCACTGGCGGTGTTTTTGGACGGGGTCTTCACACTGTAGGGATCCTCATACGTTCTCAGAGGGTACGACTGGACCCTCCCAACCTACAAAAGAGTGTCTCCAATCATCTTCTGAGAAAGGTACTTGGATCCCTAGGGTATGGGATTGTTTTGTGCATCTGTTTCCCTATCTGCAGTCAAATGTGAATTCGTCAACAGGTCAGGTTGACCCTTCATGAAGGTACGGCTGGATCCCAGGGATACGAATACTTACACTCCGGAATATCATGGCACAATGGTCCCCTGAGGACTCGGAGCACGAAGGAGAGAACGATCCAGTCCACCGGTGGTGTTCACTCCGCTAAACTCGATTCCATTGAGTGATAGGGAGTGTCAACAGTCACTTATATGGTCCAATGGTGTGTTTATTTTAACAGGGAGGCCTCCAACCAATAGGTTATTGCATGGTTTTGGTCTATGTCCTTCTTCCCGGAGGCCTCCTGGGAGGTCTCCCTAGTTTAATGCAAAGCCACATGTCACTCCGCTACCCCACGTTGTTGCGGCTTCTGCCCAGCTGCGAAGGAGGGTCCGGTGCCGGTGCGCTTTGCCTTGGCGTTGAAGACCTTGGCACCTGGCGCCGGGACGACGTTCGACGGAGAAGCACCTCGCGCGGGGGAGAGGTGTCGGGGTCCGAGTCGAGGTCCTTTCATCTCCCGGCTTCTTTTTGAATAATGGGAGAATTGACCTCCGTGCAAGCGATGTTCTTTGCTATTGGTGAGGAGCTAACTCAAAGCAAAAAGAACTGGAAAGCATCTGTCCAAATCACACACTCATCCAGACCCAGCGCTCGCACTCAAAGACCCAGCTCTTTTCAATGAGATCTAAGTCTTAGTGACTCTTAGTATTACTCCCCCTCTCTCTCTCTCTCTGTCTGTCTGTCGCTGTCTTTCTCCAATGTCTTGATGGAAGGGGATGACATGGCACCAGAACTACATGGCATCCTTCTACAAAGACTTCGGGGTTGTCCACCAAACAAGAGTAGAAGTAGAACTAGAACAGTAGAACGTGGAACCTTGCAAAGCATGTATGACCTAGGGTTGGTCTAAATTCGCTCCCAACTGATAGTTAGGTTTGAAGGAACAACCCAAACAACAACATGCAATCAATCACAAGTAAAACACAAACCTGACAAGGGGGAAATGAAAGCCAGGAGCAACTACCTGCTACACCTGTAGAAGGACAATTGCTATGTGCCTTTCACCAAAAAGGCGTGAACAAGTAAGTCTGAGTAGAACCTCGGCCAAACATTCAATACACATAAACTAAACAGTGTCGTTGGAGCAGGTTGCTGATGCAAATGATGCACTAACCCATGGTGCTTGCATCTTCTGCATCACCAACCCGCCAAAGTCACCTCCTGTGCAAAGTAAAACACCAGCAGGCTAACATGGTTTACATACTCTATTCCGCACCTCTCTCCCGACCCCTCAAGACTCACTTTGTTCGCAAAAAAATAGCTTCAGCCTAGCCTATCAGCTAGCTTGCGTAATCAATCAATCAATCAGTCACTTATAATATCGCAATCCAAAGGAGTCCATGTTTTGACCGGTACTGACGGTCGATGCTCGTCCGGCCTGTCTGGGTTTGCTCGCCGTCCAGGCCTTTCGGCCGAGCACTCTTGAGGTTCCCACAGATGCTCTGGGCACGGTAGAAGAGGATGGGCGCGGCTGCAGGTGTCAGGAATGTGAAGGGAAGAGGTGGCAGGACACTTCCCGTGTCAGTCCGAGTCGGTCCTTTCGCTACATGGAGAGACTGGTCGGACTACAGAGTTCTTGAACGACCCATCTCCATTTGGGATGGATGATGGGGGGAGAAGCCAGGGTAGTTGGCGTTCCCCAAAAGGGTCCAAAAGGAGAGGCATTGGTGAAACATCTGTTGAGCTTTGGGATCTACCGGGGTTCTCCGGAATGATTTCGTCTCCAAGTTTCTCGGTTTGACAGCGGGTTTTCGGATGAATTCTTGTTGGACTAAAAACAACAATACGGCCGGCTCCAAACGGCTCTCATTAAGCTGATATACACTTATTGCCTTATTGCCTCTATTACTACACTACGGCAACACCTTAAATTCCGTCTGGTGTTTGTTCACTGAGGCCCTTGGCTGAATTAAAGTACAGTAAGTTACGCTGCAGTCTTTTGTTGACTAACCTCACATGTCTTGGACTAGGGAGTCACTACCACCACAGGCAAAAAAAAACGGTTCATCCAACATCGTGGGCGATTGAAGCCAACATCGTGGGAGCACCCAGCCCATCCCACCCCAAGCATCCCAAAACACTTCGTGCTTCTTTGTGCGTATCCGCCCGTGCACGGGCTCGCCAAAAAAAAGGAACATAGAAACACATGTTGAAACACGGGCTCGGATGCTTGGAAAATCGTTGGAATCGTCTGCCAAGCCATTCTGGGAGCCGTTCTTCGGACACCGTGCCACCGTGGCAGGTCCGGCCGTGATCGCCTGATGCTTCTCGATGCGCTCGTCGCTGAAGTAGCGCCCGCAGTAGACGCAGCGCATGCGTCCGTCCTCCAGGACCTCCGGTTCCTCGGTGCAGCAGACCGTCGGGCGCAGGCGGTCGTAGCCGGACGGTTGACGATATAGTCTTAAAGACGTTAAGCAAGAACTGGTTCATCTTGAGATATATTTCTGTATCTATAGTCCTAAACACGTGTTTGGTGTTCTTTGTTTCAGTATCTTCGAAAGAGAATGAGTGGTCTTGTCAATTCCAAGTAGCATTAATGATGTAAAATGAATGATTGATTCAACACATTGATGTTTCATGGATTTCATACCTTTCCACTAACCCTCCAACACTCTGTGGGAAAACACTGCCGTTCCTCGTGTGTGGGCTTTGCCAAATCCCATGCCCTTCTCCTTAACAGGATATCCGGTTGGACTCCGTTGCGTCCCAAGCTCCTTGAGGAAATTCCTCAATACCCTAAACTACCTGGTCTAAGAGTCCCTTTGAAGCAATGGACATGTTGCCACATCTCCACCTCCTCTCCTCTCTCTATCTCTCTCTCTCTCTCTCTCTACCGCCCAGTGTCATAGCTCCCAGCACCCGTGGGCGCCGGCCGCCCGCCGCCGCCGCCCCCGCGGGACGAGGCAGCGCCTGGTTCGCCAGAGGGGCGCCTGCCCAGCGCCCAACCGGCCGGGCGAGGCGAAAGGGCCACATGGGCTGTGCCATTCACCGGTGTCAAAGCAACTGATTTTCTTTGAGGATATCGTATATGGATATACTTGGGACATGAACATGTCACAAACATGTAAATTGGAAAAAAAGGGCCGTCGAAAAGAAACACCGTTCGAAAGCAGAATTGAGAGGTATTTTTACCGGTACCCACCGACCGGTTGGCGCTTCTGAGCCCGAAACCGCCAAGCGAACGTTGACCCAAATTGAGGGACTTGCTGTCCCGAAAGCCGATCAAACATTCATATTTACCAGGTTTGGGGATTTACCCCAAGGGAAACCATGAAATTACCTTAAGCAAACCAGGAAACGATTGATTCTGGCATACACTTGCATCTATTTTTCTGTAGCTCAAAGCTCGGGAGACCTCCCGAAAGGTCCGGAAAACAGAGCAACAATATACCCAGTGGGGCGATCGGGTGTCTCCTTATCAAGATACATACTAGTTACTATTGCCCACCAATCAATACTTTATGAGATGTTATGAGCTTTGACAGGACATATATATGATGATGCTTGGGTACATGTCCATTTGAGTCACCTACCGAGTCACTTGATTGATGAAAACCCGTCAATCCCCGTTTTTCGGTCGACCCTTTGCAGAGACTCGAGGTTCCGCCGCTCTTCTTTTTCCGGATCAAAGCAATCGAAAATGGCCTGCAAGTGCACTTGCATCACATTTGGGATCACCCCAGGTCACCAGAGATCCATCGTTCAAACCTGCCACAAAGGCTTTGTAGATCCCCTGGATCCAACGGACCTTCTTCAGCTGGTGTTTCACTGCACTGCTGTCACCTCCATCCTGTGGATCACCCCAAGTGACCACCGAACCGTCGCTCAACAGAGCCGCAAAGGCGCCAAACGACGCTTGGATCGCTTGGACATTCTGCAGCTGATCTTGGACACCTTGGAAGCAGCGGCTGCCAGGATCCAGGGGACAAAACATACAAAAACAATCCAACACATATTCCCCAGGCTTGATGATTTTCATGGATGTACTAATTACCCAGTTTGTTGGCAAATCAAGAAATCACCCGAAGCGCTGTTCTCCATGGCACTGCTACTGTCACCACCTTGCTGTGGACTTCCCCAGGTCACTACCGACCCATCTGCCCGAAGCGCCGCAAATGCCGCGCTGGCTGCACTGATTTCGACGACCCCACTCTTCAGTTGATGCTGGACTGCACTGCTGTCGCCCCCATAATCTTTGCCGCCCCAAGTGACCACGGATCCATTTTCCAAAATGGCTGCGAAGGCACACCATGAGGCTTGAAGATGCTGTACATTCTTGAGTTGATGCTGGACACGCCTGCTGTCACCACCACCCGGAGGGTAACCCCATGTAGCAACAGAGCCATCAGACAAGATTGCTGCGAAAGAATCTTGCCCATAGTGGGAGCAAATCTGTTTAGTTTGCCTCAGTTGATCCTGAACGCTCCTGCTGTCACCACCGCATTCACCATAACCCCATGTCACAACAGATTTGTCTTCCAAAAGGGCAGCGAAGGCGCTCGAAGAAGCATGGAGCTGCTGCACATGCTGAAGCTGGTCCTGGACCTTACTGCTATCAGCACCACACTCTGGAGCACCCCATGTCACAACTGACCCGTCGGCCAAAAGGGCGGCAAACGCACTACAAGAAGCACAGATCTGTCGCACATTCTTCAACTGATCTTTCACCATGCTGCTGTCACCACTTCTGGGATCGCCCCACGACACGACGGAGCCATCCGCTAAAATGGCTGCCTGGTGGGCTTGGTTTCATCTCTCGCATGAAACATATTAGGCAGTGATAGTAACTTATAGGTCAGTAGGTTCGATCATGCCAAGTAAAGGTTGAGAATAAACATATCTGAAACCACCACCAAGCCGCAAAGGATGAGAGGGATGCCACAATCTGCCGCACATCTTTCAACTCATCTCGGACCATCCTACTGTCAGCCCCGCATTGCGGCTCTCCCCAAGTCACGACCTGACCAGCACAGCACAGGGCAACGGCACCCGCCGATGCGACAATTTGTGGAGTGACAATGGTAGCCATCAAGGTATCGCCACTCGATAGGCCCAGCTCTGACAGATGCTGAGATACCTCCAATAGGCGTCCATTGAACCTGACAGCATCAGCTCCGTGATCGAGTCGTCCCGGTGGTGTCGGCAAACCGGACATGGAGACATGTGGGACTGGAATACTCCTCAGCGGCTCCTGGCCCATATCGTCAGAAGGTGGTTAGAACACCAACCACCTTCTCAGAAGGTAGCTGGAGCTCTAGGGACTTCTATATGCATACATTATTGGGCCGGGGGTGATTTTAAGGTGCTTTACGGGTCAATGCAGCTTAATTCTATGGATGGTCTGGGAGTGGGTGTCTGAAACCACCCGCAATAATTTAGAAATGCCAATGGAGACACTTTGGGTATGAAGAAACGACGTCCGATCCAAGCGACCAATTTCCACAACTGGGTGTGTGGCTTAATAGGGAGATCCTCAACCCTTCGGTTTCATCAGTTTCTATCTTCTTCCTGGGGGGTCTTTGGGGTGCCTCCCTATTTTAAATACACGTCCACGTATGGTGTAATAGCTACTGAGCTACTGATTTCCCCCATGATTTCCCACACCAAGCCACGTGAGTTGTAAGAACTGCACTCCAAAGGCTTCCTGTGCAGCAGTTTTGAGGTCCAGGACCCGCGTCGACGAATCTGTGGAGATGCTGGTGGAGTGGCCACTGGGCAAAGACACGTGAACGTGAAGCGTGTCACCTCCGTCACCTGCAGGACAAACAACCTGCAACGTCAACGTGCGACGCGGTTTCCAATTTTTGAGTTTACCCAAACAGGGATCGTGTTTTTATATAAACGTCCTTCAAATGTTGCTTTCAGGAGTGAAATTTTTGGCGACATGTCCGACATGCTGTTGGTAAATATAGCGAAATGCTGTAGGCTATCAATCAAGTCACGTTCGCTGCCATGTTCGCGTCCTCAATCACAAATCCATGATGACACGAATCCATGCGTATGAACGCGCAAGCCGGCGCGTTCAGCGGAAGCCGGCTTCTCTTTTCCTGTTGGATTCACGGTCTAAACCGGTCTAGACTGTAAGAGCCAAATGTCGTCATAACAAAGCTAACCAACCATGTGCATATAACTAATGATTCATTCTTGTCCAGCTCTATCCAGTTTGCTAGTGGAGGTCCATGTGATTAGAGGAGGTCCATGTGACGAAAGCTGAAGAAGGACGAAGCCACGCATGTGATAAGTGAACATCTTTTCAGATGTCGACCGTTTGGCTCATGTGGATCACAGGGGGTGCACCGCCCGTCCGAAGGGGGGGGGGTGCACCTCCCGTCCCGTCCAGGATGCAGTGGTTCTGAACGATGCTTTGAACCCGTGCTGTCCTCAGAAGATGTGTGCTTGTTAATCCAGGCATCTTGCCCTTAAGCCAAAGAGCTGCTGGCTCTCTTGAAGCTGAAACATGCAACTGAAGACTACAGAAGATAGGCCTGGTGCCTGGTAATGTAGCCTGTTGATTGATAACCCCCGATATGGAGATGCTTTGCAATCCATATGCGGGGGGTTACTAATCACCAGTCTACATTATGCAAACTTCATCAAACTTCAACTTATACAGGACCTTCCAACAGGTGGTTTTTGGGCACCCCTTGACCTCTAAGAGGCTGTTTATAGGCACCTCTTGGTGTCGGTCCAGGTATATCATGTTTCTTGCTTGAACAGCCCAGTCGCCTTTTCAGGCGACCGGACCAGTCTGCCAGTGGATCGCTCATATCAAACCATCAGTGGCCCGGTCAGATCTCGGATCTGTCGCACGTCGAGCCAACCACTTCGTCACTTGGACGTCAGATGGTCATCCGATCGTCCTCACGAGGTCGGATGACCATCGGAGTGCGCGCCATCGGTCGCGGGTCGCCATGGGGTTCCACAGGCCGCAAGGATGGATGAGCCGAGCCTGACTGTGTTCCCTTGGTCGAGGTTGGAGTTTGCCCTGGTTTCAACCGCAGTCCGCAGTTCTGTGAGTTGTTGGGCACTGGAACCGGTCTTGACCCCACATGCAGGATTGTGCAGGTGTGGAATGCGTGTGGAGTTGAGTCCCTCTTGGGAAGAGCGGTTCTTCAGTCACAGTCTGAACTTCCGAGCGAACATGGATCCTCCACGCCAATCTGAGGTGCAGATCTTCCACTTCTGAGGGTCAGAGTCAGGAAGATCATCATCAATTCCTTTTGCAGATCTGGCACAACGAAACCATGGAGAGGTATTTGGTCACCATCCACGTCAGGCGCGTCAGGTCGAATCCTCTACACTCGAGCCCTTCGGATACCACGCGCACAACAAAAAATAAGCGCCACAGCACCTCCGGCCTGGCGCCTCCTCCACCACCGCCACCGCCACCGTCACCTCCCGGACCTATGACTCACCACGTGGAGGAGACGGGAGACCCAAACCATCGGACGAGCGGTCTAAGGGGTGGTGCCTTATATAGATACCTAGAACTTGAATGACCTCTATTTTGGACCACTAACCATCTGCATGGTCTTTTCTGATCAAAAACAGGGGTCCTGGTTGGGTTCTAGGTATATAGAGAATCATGTGGGTAAGTCTTCCAGTCGAATGGATTACTGGGTGGTGCATCAAATGTAATTAATATATATATATATGTAGCAGTGGGAAGAATGTTAAAAGTTAAAACTTTACAGCTCAATGTTCCTATCCAGCGGGGGTCATGTTCTGGAGAGATTCTAAAACTGTGTTTCCCATGTGCAGCCAACAGGGCATGTGGCCAACACAGGGCCAGCTGACGATCTGCTGACCTTGAAAATCCTCCAAATGGGAGACGGTAGGAGCCAGTGAGAAAGATACAGGTATCTGGTTCTACCTGCTGTGGATAGGGAACCTGGGGTTTCCAAGACCTCCTGCATCTGTATAAAACAACTGTCTTCTACCTGGAATCGCTCTTCCACCATCGCGCACGGGTTGACCCTCTTTCAGCCAAGTGGCGCTTGCATTTGGGGCAGTTCCTCAGTGAAAACGTGTGGAAAACGAGCTTTCACCAGCTGTTGGCATGGCTTTTTGCATGAGTTTGCCAGGTCAAAAAAGAAGCTGTAGGCCTCTTTATCAGCCTGCACACTCCTTCCTTTCGCCCCCCAAAATAGATCAACCTGCTCAATGACGAGGCCTTCCTTTCTGTTCCTCACTGGAAGAGACTGTCCGGTGTGAAGGATCTCGGTGTGAAGGACCCACGGAGGCCACTTCGGGGTAAGAGAGTCTTTGGATAGTCTTTGGACCGTGTATATGGCCCAACTTGAACGGAGTCACATGGGTTCTCTGCGCGGAACTCACCAAGTCTGTCCCCAAAAAATGCTCTCTCTCTCTCTCTCTCGCTCGCTCTCGCTTTGGGCCCCACCCCGACACACCGCGAGCGACGAACGATAAGCGCGTCTAAGGGACGCAATGTGCTCCTTGAGCATCAACTGCGAGACTTCGATCTGACAGTAGGGGCAATTCACGATCCTGCCCACGCCGATAGGATCGAAGGACTCCAAAGGGATGGGTTGAGAAAGGGCTAATTCATGCAGAGTATACCTACCCCACGGCATCCAGTTGCCACTATAGCTGGTAACCAGTGGTTTCAAATACTAACACCATAGACCTAGAATTCCTAGCTCCTCATACAGTGGTACCTGGGATGCACTGGGTACTTCTTCCCTTTGAGAAAGAATCCGGCTGAAATCACCCGAAATCACCCAATGATGTGTGTTTCTTCCACCATTTTGCAGGATCGAGTTTTCATCGGCACACGCGTCTTCGACATGGTCCACGAGACATGGTCCACGCGCGGAGCCGTCTGGACCGGAGCGGAGCCTTAGCGGACTGGTGAGGTCCAGGTCGTCATCACTCTCCCAATGGTCGTCATTCTCGGTGTTTCTGGGGAAAACCATCACTGATCGGTGTCAACTCACTTGATAAAGACATTGGTGAAATGATGAGTTGGATCAAGCATCTAGTACCACTACCTACAGGTTGAACCAAAAAAAACTATCTGCAGAAAACCACGACCCTCTTCCCATGTTTAGATTTAGATCTTTGTTTGGCTCCTGGTCGCCCTCTTCTTCTCACATTGCTTCACATGGAATTTCAAGGACGCCTGGCATGGCGCATGGCATCGCGAGTGGTCTAGGACGCAGACCAACACACCCCAAAAGACCACAGTCAAGTCATCGCGGTACGCATTGTGTGACCACATCATGTGACATGCTAAAGGCGTCTAAAGGCATGAAACATGATGAGCCTGGTGAAACTGCTGTTATCCAGCCTTGAACCATCCATAGTGGTAGTCATGGAGAGGATAGAAACATTCATGGCATCCATGTGGAAAATATCTCCAGTGCTCCAAAGATCCATTGGAGAAGGTATTCGGCTGACTGAAGGAACAGGGTACATTCGAGACGCGTCGCAGATTGATTGAAGCACATCCCAAACAAGTTCGGAGCGATTCTTCAGTCGCTGGGTTTGCTGAGGTCGTATCTGACGTAGGCTGTCAGACTGCAGTCTGAGTCCTGTATACGTTCACATTCACATGGGCAAAAAAAGGCATGTCACAGGACTAAAGCCACTTTGGATGCAATTCCATCATGTCACAAGGGAAGAAGCAACTATACTTGTGGAAGACCACCCTGCAAGGGATCTCTCTTCGGCAATTCTTGTTCAGTGCCTGCTAATTAGTCATGATCTGGAATGTGGAAGGGGGCAATCATGAAGAGAACGACTGACTCAATCCAAGGGAATCTACCCCAGTTCGGGAAAATGCCAAATGAAACCAAACAAAATCACCTGATCCGCCGCCCTTCACCAGGCCCTCCAATCCTTCTTCCCGCCCCGGTGCTCCCGTTGCCCCCTCCCTCTCCCGCTGCTCCCCCGCCGGGAAGAACTTCTCGTTACACAGCGGGCATGGCACCGCCCGATCGGCAGGGCCGGGCATGGTGTCACGATGGCGCTGGCGCTGCACTGCGTTGAGCAAACCCCTCTGAGTCTCAGGGATTTGGGTGTCCGAACCACCCCACAAAAGAAACCTAGAACACATATACTCGGAGCTCCCTTTCAACGCTTTGAATCACTCGAGAACACGATCTGATGCTTGATAATTGCCACTAAAGCGATGCTGGCTATAGAGCTCTTCGAAGAAGTGGACGTAGTGTCAAGCTTGGACATGGCTCGGGTAGAGATGTTGTCTGTACAAGCTTGTTTAGGAGGTGACTAGGCTTGATTCAGTGTATGCAGTGTATGCAAGTTTGAGTTGGATGGTTACATACCATGGTCGCTCGGATGATGGTCCGTGTTTCTGGACTTCTGGATTTGGATCAGTGGCAACTAGGACACAACTGAGCCTACGGACGACGTGCACTGGCTTAGCGGCAGCATCAAGTGTCTTTCTTCCCTGAAGATGTGTGAACCATGTTCAACGTACACAAAGCCTCTGCTTGAAACTTGGGATATTTTGGGAACCAGCTTCCCTTTGGGATAGTCAAGCAAATAGAATACGTAACTTTCCGACGCTTCACGGGTCAATTGTCGTTTGTGAACAATCATCAATGCTATCATATGCTAGCCAAGAATTATAAACATACATTAAAAAAAAAGATGGTGTGCCCAGGTTGTCCTCAGTTGCAATGAACAACATCAAACTTAGCACACTTAAGTCACTTGGAGGATTCTTACTTAACGTTCTTGGGTGATCACGTTTTAAAACACCTCAGAGCTGAATCTGTTGTGGCCTCCTTGTCTGACCAGCCGTCAGCTGTGTCCCTTCATGTCCGTATGTTCCTCCCATTCCTCGGTTGATGAGAGAAATCGGCCAAGAGTCACCTCCTCCCCATCACCCCACGTCACCTCCTCCCTGTCAAACCCTGATGGGTCAGTCCGTCATCACCCAAAAGCATCCACCGATCAACCAGCTGGTCGGTCTGTCGATGTGATTCAACCGAGTTTGGGAACGAAGGATTGAGAAAATGGAAAACGAAGGGGTTGGTACCAGGCACCCCCATTGGTTTGTACACGACCAGGGGATACGACCGCAAACATCCATTCATCGACCAACCAAGGCAATCATCCCCGGACACTCGATGTAATTATGGAACATATGCCTACATTGACCCCTGAAACCACCCCAGTGTAGGCCAATGTTCCAGTCCCATGGAGTGTTTGGGATCCAGTCCCTCCTTTCCTCTTTTTTTTTACGAGTCCTTTCACGCGTCCGTCCATGCTGCCGTTGGACGATCTGCACGCTTGATGGTGCCCACATGGGTGGCGAACGCCGATCCCCTTTGGGGAGTCCCAGTGGTGGAGGCAAGGAGCAAGGATCAACCATGTTACCTGGATGTGCTTGACCAAGCCTTGGAAACCAGTAGATACTAACAAAACCACTCTCAGAAGATGCTCTTCTCCACCCCTTGTGACTTGTGGCAGTTTTGATGGTGCAGTTTAAGATAGCTGTTATAACCTATTATAAAGCCATGAAAAGCAGTCACAGGGCCATCAGACCAGGCTCTTGGCCCCTTCATGCAAGGGGTACTGTATGTGTGAGTCGGAGTAACCAGCTGGCCAAAACAAACCATCTAAGCCGTGTCGTGCTGGCCAGGAGAGGTGTTGTTTTTCATGCCCTATCATGCCGTGAATGCTTGGCATCACGTTTCTTCGACTCCTACGACTCAAACTCCTCATGTGCTCAACAAGTTTCAACCATCTCTGCTCAATGAGCTGCAGGATGATGTGTTCTTTCAACATGTTCGGAAAGAAAAAGACAACTCCACAGACTGCAGGAGAAGCGTGGCCGAAAACGGCCCTGCCGAAGCCTTGCCCTGCCGAAATGGGCCGACCAATAGGTGGGGCGGCTCTATGACGGGAGGTTTGGATCTGGTGTCACTTGAACCTCCATCCAGCTTGGAGTGCTTCAAAGCTTCAGTGGAAAGGCTGCTTGAAATTCAGAGTTGAGGGGACGATGGGAACACCTCTTTGACATGTCTGAAGTCTGAAGGCATGGGGACTGAACCAAAGAGAAGAGTGTTGCTTCGTCCAGAACGAATTCTTTTCTTCGCAACCTCCCAGGGTGGGGGCGCTCGGGTCCGGTCGTGAGTTTTTTTGTGGAGTACTCCCTGCAGAGGACCACATGGAACCCCCAAACTACTGGGTGGTAGAGGAAAATTCGGCGAAACCACGGGTCAATTCTCAGGTTCTATGGGATCGTTTGTGGAACCATGTCGAACATGGTTCTATGTACAAACCAACCACGGTTCTATGTACCACGGGTCAATGTTTGTGGAGTACCAACATATTTACAGGTTGGGAGTATCTGCATGTCGATCCGTCGGTTGAGTTGGACCAATCGGAGCATGTCGATCCCCACTGCCACCGACCATTTCAGGCACCGACAGACCCCTCTCAACATGGATGACCAACGATGTTGGTGGGAGATCGTGGTCTGCAAACTCATGCAAACTCTATATAAAGTGCCAAAAAACGATACCAAATGCATCAATATGCCTTCGGGATTCGGAGGTTGTTTCGGGATGTGAAGTTTCGGTGGTGAAGTCAGAGCCGCCTCTACTGAAAAAGGGGCTCTTGGATCTGCATAGGGTGGCAAATGGTTTAAAGAATATGAGCATGTACCTACCAGTGGACCTACCAGCACCTTCTGTCGCTTTCTTCGCCAATAGAGGTAGCTTCACTGCTTAGCTTCCATTGGACATGTCTCTTGAACAGGTGTTCTGGTCACGTCAAGTATCACCGCAGCCCTGAGGCCTCCAAGGCGGGGGATTGAATTTGGGACCGCTGTCCGCTGCAAACGCCGACAGGTTCGGCGCACCGCTTTCTTCTTGCGCACCAAGCGCGACAGTTAGGACAATATGGAATAGCCTTTGAGGTCCAGAGTTGAATAGTCCGAGACACTTCCAGTTTACAAATTGATCTATATGACGATATATGTATAATTCTCGCAATGACAGAAAACATCACCCGCTTTCATCTCCTTTCCATGTATGAGGTTGCATTTTTTACTCACTTTTGAAGTATCGGACTTTGCCTTACCTCCACCATGAACGGTCTAATTTTGACTCTGTTGCATGTTCGTACATCAGTCAAGCCTGGGCAAACAAAGGGCAAACTCGCTGGTTGGATGATGAGCTCCACATCTTGGTCAATCCAGGCTTGAAAACCGGCTGGGTCTAGATTCCTTACAATTTCCACTTGGTTCTTCGCTAGCTTGAGGTCTGGTCCAAGAACCAGCGCAAAAACTACGTGACAAAAAAACGCATATGCAAGTACATATGTCTGAGTGATTTAAATTAGTTTCATTAATTTCGTTCACCTCGTACCTCGTCTTAATTTCATGCTTTGAAATTATTCACCTCGCCTCGTTTAATTTCAATAGTTTCATTCACCTCGTCTGCATTTGTTGGGGGGGGGTCCTGCACATCCAAACTGGTAATCGGGCCTATTTCTTGACAATACGTTGTTTTTTGTCTTTGGGATTCTTTGTTTTTAATCGGGCCTATTTCTTAAAAATATGTTGTTTTTTTGTTTTTGGTCTTCTTGGGGCTTCTGTGTGGCGTGGT
>CAXAMN010023273.1:223848-254793 GCA_963970005.1 Durusdinium trenchii | reverse complement strand
TGTGGCGTGGTGAGTGGATCCCCTGTAGCTCCTGGAAACTACACCCAGCAGTGGCCTCTACAAGCCCCAATCCCTTCAAGCATGCTGAAATAAAAATCGGGCCTATTTCTTAAAGATAGGTTGTTGTTTTTTTGGTATTCTTGGGGCTTCTGTGGGGCATGGTGAGTGGAGTCCCTGTAGCTCCTGGAAACTACACCCAGCAGTGGCCTCTGCAAGCCCCAATCCCTTCAAGCATGCTTGAGATAAAAATCGGGCCTATTTCTTAAAAATAGGTTGTTTTTTTGTTTTTGGTATTCTTGGGGCTTCTGTGTGGCATGGTGAGTGGAGTCCCAGTAGCTCCTGGAAGCTATGCCCAGCAGTGGCCCTTACAAGCTCAAAAGCTTTGTGCTGCTGCTGTTGCTGGACTTACCTCGCTTATTTTCGTTTCCAAATTATTCTACCTCGTACCTCGTCAGGTGAGCTCGCCTTAATTTGCCCAGATATGTCTTCAGGTTCTATCATCCTTGCCTGATCCACAAACACCCAGTCAAGAACTAACAAAAGCATGTCAAACCTTTATACTGGTGCTGTAGCTCCAATCTTCTGAGCCTCGTGCGGTAGCTTCTTCAATCCTATTCCTGTTCGCTTTGCATGCGGACCGGGTCAGGGGAAAATCTGAAAGGCGTTGGTCAAAAGGCCATCACTTTGCTGCGCAGCAGCGTCGCGTGGCAGCGTGTGAACGCGAGCAAGAGACGTAAAGACTGAAGACGTCACGGTAGGTCAAATACTATAGCTCTATGTTCACTGCAAAGAAAACACAACAATCAATTCCGTGTTTTTTTACAGTTCAAGAAACCGAGATTGCCCGCACCTCGTCATTTGATGTCGTTTGGACCAACACCACTGTAAGATGAAATGGCTTGGACACTGCACGACCGCCACCCATTAGTGGAGCTGCGTACAGTCCGCGTCAGCCAAAAAAAAAAAACTGTAATCGGCAGGCTTAGTCGGAACTCTCCCTGGCTGCATGTTGATTGAGGTTGCTCGGTTTTTGTCAACAGCCTCCCAACAAAAGATCCTTTGCAAAAAAAATGTTGCCTGCGTTGGAGATTCTCCAACTACACAAACGATGAGGCTGCTGGTGTATAAGAAATTCAAACGGCAAAATAAACGATCACCTTGAGAGAAAAAAAACAGGTAATTTTTGTTCAAGACAGCGGCATCGTGGGCAATGAAAGGTTATATGAAAGGTTGTGAAAAGTTATGAAAAGGTTACTGGTTCCGCCATCTTCCAAAGGGCGGATGCCTCCAATCTACAAATTGCTTGGGCCTTGAGGTCTTGAACCGACGAACTCAAACGACTGAAACGACGAACTCAGTCAGTTAGTTGAATCGAAGGCAAAGTGAAACTACTCCAAAGCAGAAAAGATGGATGCCCTCAGATTCTTCAGAAAGAAACATGACACTGGACATCACCTGTTCCTGGTTCTTCAGTTCGTGACCTAACCTTATCCCCGGGTTTGAGGTCAGTCAGACCCGTCAAAGGTCACAAACAGGGACTTCAACACTTCAACTTACTGGGTGTATTTGACCGCTTCAAGTAAGTGTCACATGGCCATGGGGTTGCTGCATGGAAGATAATGCTCCGCCAAGCCGACCGCTAGATTGAATTCTGTGCATTGGAACTGCCTTTGGAGGATACAATGTATGAGCTCTATGTCCTCGTCTCATGCCATGCAAATTATAAAGCGTCTGGAAGATTTATACACATGCATGCATAATAAGGGAACTGTTTCCAATGTCAACGCATCTTGCTGCTGGTTTGCCCCATGCTCAATCTAATTGGATATCACAATCTTCGACTCCGCTGAATCAAACATACAACACGTCTAGTTTATACAATTTGTAGATAAACCACAAGCTCCAGAATTACAAGTGGCTCACTCGTTTCCCGAACCCCTCCATATGTTGTGGTGTTTTTGTTCTTTTGTATAATCAACTTCACGTGCTGTTCAAAAGCACAATAAATTCATTGAACAATACCAAAAATCACGGTGACCTAGACTCCGTAGACACATCAAGTCCACCAAGTCCTACTGTTGATACACCAAGCTACTTCCACCGTCAGGTCTCCCCGAGCCGATCTCCGTTGCCCCTATGTGTTTGGTCGTGATTAATCACCTCCTCCTCCCCAATTGGATTGAACAACCTCTTCTTGTGGCGGGGGTTATAAATCAAGATCCTACATTAGGGCCCTCCCTACGTCAGTGCTCGTTCTGCATGAGCGCTCTCTTCTTCGACTCATTCACTACCCCTCGTCTCCTCCGCTGACTCCTAACTTTCCATCGACCAGATGTCACCATTCAAGAGGCTCCAAAATACAGTGGGTTCCGAAGACTTGATATTTGCATCTATGCTGTATTTACACTCCCTGAAATCATCGCAGCTACGTCGATGGCATGACCCAAAGAAATCGGATCACCACGAAATCCGAAGATCAAACAGGTGGTGACTTTTCCACGTGCATGTTGGTGACCCGGAGTGCATGGAGAGTCCTTACCAAGAAAAACAACAACAAACAACACAGCTATTGGATTGAGAGGGTCCAAACCCCAAGGTCGGGGCTTCAGATGAACTCCCATCTGCTCAAGATATCTTGGGTGGGGGGCTGTGCCATCTACTGCAAATTGATTATCCTGTGTAGTTTGGGCTGTCTTGGACCTCTTCATCGCATCTGGAAAGCCTCTTATCATCCTATTTCTATCTTTTCTCCGAGCCGAACTCAGCTTGAGATATACAGGAGAGAGACACTCTCCATGCGCTTTTCTGTCGTTGTCACCTCGGCATGATGCGCTGGACAAATCCTGGGTCCGCATGTTGAAGGTATTCTATTACCCTCCTCCAAAGACCACATTGACTCTCATAGCCACTGGGTTGTAGAGGAAAATGGCCTTCCACGGGGTAATTGTCTGGGTCCGTGTTGATCTGCTGGGTGCTAGTCTCCATTTCTGTGTTCAGTCAACCAGGAGAGTGCCTGACAGCATGTAACTAAGAATCTAACATGCAACTTGATGCGGAGAGAAGTTGTGTTCATCCTGCTCACAGAGCATAGAGTAGCAATAGATAGATGTTGTCTTTATGCATCAAGACCCTGCTTTGGAAAGGAATTGGATTTGACGTGATTTGACCTGGCAGTTTCTTGCATGCAGGACACATTGCTTTCTTCATAGTGGTCAGTGCTTTGAAAGGAAGTGGACCCACGGTCGAGATCAGGCTGGACCATCGGTCCCTTGAATCCAACCACGCACTTCCCCCTGAAAAAGACCTCGTCTCGGTCACCGACCAAAAAGGAAAGCCTTTTGGAGAAGCTGTGAGAGACCTTAATAGATGGTCTATAGATACTCCTGAAAATAAGTACATGTTCGGAACAGAAAGCATTGTTCACCTATACAGTACATGTGAAGTGGGGACACCCCAGACACCAGTGCCCCCCCAAAAGGATTGGGTCAGCTTGACCTGGAGCTCGACCGGAGCTCGTTCGTCCCTCAGAAAATGGGTAGTCCAGTCCAGTACTGGTTTTCGGGGCACACTGCACCCCCACAAAGAACTGCTGGAAATGTGATAGAAACTGCTGGTCACTGATCTCTTAGAAGGCTCAAAACCTCCACAGGTCCGCCCAGCCTTGCTTCGCTTGCCTCAACCACCCAACTGCTGCCGATCTGCGCCGCGCAGGGCTCCGCAGCCGATCCTCACACCCTTGAGGATGCTGCAGCACCCGCCGGATCCTCCCGGACGGTCGACAGCAACGCGGCTCCGGGCGGATCTTCGGATCTTCGGTGATGGGCGGCGAAGGCTGGGACTCGAGCTGTTATACATGCCTCATGCCTTTTCCTTAATCCACATAAAGCCACCCCACTTGAATTGAAACACCTCTTCATATGGGGACCATTATGGGAGGATTATTCGTAGAAGCTTAAGAGTCGAGTCTACATTCACCAGAGCTTTACATCATCAGGAGAACCTGTTGAAACCACCGCACTCCGAACGGTTCTGGAACGCGCTCCGGACATGACGGACGCTGGACGACGGGGCCGGTCTGGTCCCGTCAGTTCACTTGGATCTCTATGGCCCTGGAGTCTATCCCTACAAGTCCAAAGACCCAGTAAAACCAGGTCCTTTAGCTTCTTGAACAGTGTTTTTTGTATGACCAACTCCAGTAAAATGAGGTCATTGACTTGTAGGGTATAGGTAACTAGGGTTTTGACCTACAGTTCGCCAGGGTGAACGGGACCGAACCAACATGTAGCAGGCTCAGTTCGGGGCCGAACGGGTCGCCTCTGGGAGGTCACTTACTGGTGATCAACTTACTGGTCAGTTTCGGGAGAATGATGCTGGCATATCCTTGGATTGTTCTCCAAATGGTCCAAGAATAACAGTGTGATGGTTCAATAATAACAGGCGCTATTCAGTTGGACTTGTCCGCAAGATCTTACAAACAACCTGTCAGCAATGTAATGAATCAGGTTCTGCAAGCAAGATCCCTCGAGGAAACCTGAAAAAATTGGACACATTCTTAGGACCTCGACAAGGCGTCTGCACAAGATCTTTTGAAAGGGTCTTCATAAGATCTGCATTTTCTCTTTTGTAGGATGAGACTCTTTGAACAAACCTTTGTGTGAACCTGCTAGCCAGCCCCCCGTGCAAACACGGCCTTTACTCGTCATGTGGTCAAAACTCTTGGATCCTCTCGGAGACACACTGGAGACATGGAATCTGGAAGCAGTATTGACAATACGATGTCGCACCAAATGGTCGATCTCGACGACCTTTCGACCCAGGCGACACACTGCTCCGGTACTCTACACTGCAACGCTGCTCACTGCTCCGGTCCTCCTCTTGTGCGACTGGCGCGCTGCGATCGGTGCAGCCACTCTGTTGGCTCGTATAGCCTCAGCAGGGCAGGGCCAAATCAATCGGCCCAAATCCGCAGGGATGACATTCCAGAAATGTATGGCTTTCCAAAGATCTTGGTTTCGCACTTCAGGATCAAACAACTGATGAACCCCTGATGTTGCGGTCTTAGAGAGTCGCAGCAAACGCTGTGGGGTCTGAGGGAAGCCAATCCGGACACCGAAGTCCGATTCCCCCAACACGAGAGCCCGCCATCAGGGAGGACTGCCGGACTGCCGATCAGGCCAAGGGTGGTTAATTTCAGGGGTCGAGTCAATCAGTTAGGCGGCAACATGTCTAGATCTGCCAACTGTGCAGCATGTCTTCCTTTTAGCGTGGTTTCAGAGTAGATGGCACAATCCCTAATAGGTTGTTTTTTGGATTTGGGTGTGCCCCATCTATATTCTCTGAAACCACTGTAATCCATAAAGCCAGCCAAGTTAGGCATGTCGGCATGTCCATGTTGCATAGTTTTTCAGGTCATGCCAGGGTCTGTCTCAAACAGATCATGTCTGGGGTCTGGGACATCTCGGCTAACCAGAAGCCCCACTGAAATGATTCGTTCCACACTCGAACGCGCCATGAGACTGTAGGTAGCTCAGACCAAGAGCCACATATACCTTCTGGAGAAGGTACGTGCGCAAGGAACATCAAAATCATCAAACGTGTCTCCAATCAACCTCTGAGAGGATACATGACTGACTGTAGTGTCGCTTTGATGGATTCACCTGGTTCGCCTTGGAGTGTTTGGCTCGCCGGCAGGGAACACTCATGGTGACGCAGCAGAGGATGCCCGCACCGAGTATACCGTGTCGCGGTGTCAAATTGCCGGGACGACCTAGGAACCATTGACTGACTAACATCTAGGAACCATTGTCTCTTTGTAGGTCTTGCCATCCCAAAACTGCAAGACATGCTATATTCAATATTCCCCACGACTCGTGGATGTCAAGCGTTGTTACACCTCCACGAAGGGCTCACCGTTACACCCGCTGAGACCCACTGAGACCGTTACACCCACCATCAATTCTAGGCTGTTGATGAATACATTTGCATTTGGAAGAACTGACATCTCAACTGAGCTCTGCAAAATACGTATCATTAAACCCCTATGTCGCATCACTTTCTTGTGGTGCTCAACTGTCTATGGTATACACCACCCTCCTCCCTCCCTCCCTCCCTCCTTCCCTCCCTCCCTCCCTCCCTCCCTCCCTCCGACCCGCCCTTGTCCGACCCACCCTTGTCCGACCGTCGATCCAAGCAGCTGGTATAGGACGTGCCGCTGAAACGACTCTTCCGGCTCACTCCGGTGCCTGGTCGCACCCGTTTTCAGAAGCGAAGGGCGGCGGCCGCTTACGGGGCGGACTTGCGGGGTTGGGGGGGGGAACTTGGTGGGGGGATTTTTCTGGGCCGAAACGAAACCCATCAGATGGTGGACGAAGTGGCTGCTAGACTACCAGGGAATCCAAATGTGCCTTTTTTTTTTGTTCAAACACCTTCGCACAAAAACTCCGTGCATCCGGCCTTTTTTGTCAAATGGACAAATTTTCTGGAATTCCTTCGAATATTGGGTTTGATTGGGTTTTATCAATATAATTGTTTGTTTTTTTTGTCGATAAAATGTTGATAAAGTTTGGGTTTCATATGGGTACGCTTTTGTACGGTATTGTTTTTCTGTCCATACGGCTAAATACGCTAATTCGTTAATTAAAATGTCCATACGATAAATTCTGTCCAAATACGGCCTTCGCACAAAAAAAAGTGTTCATACGCCTTTCCAGGTATGAAGAAACCAGTGGCATCAACTCTGAAGCATGAGGGGCCTGGAGAACATCTGAAGGGCAGTCCGCGCTCCGAGACTTCGTGGATCTTCTCCGATTCGATCGCCAGTTCTCTTTCACCTCTTCCTCCCGCCTCGTCCCGAAAACACGACTCGGGTCGGTTCCTTCGCTGGCAAAAAAGGAAACAAATTCATGAGGAAAGTCGCCTTCCAGGTCTCATGCGCCTGTATCTCCACACTCCAGAAACCTCCAGATCGGCCCCACCGGTTCCCACCCTGTTGAAGCGCCAAAAAAAGGCGTTCACTCCTGCACCGCGTCGCGCTGGTCGCTGCCGCGCCTGCCCGGCGCAGCTCCGGCGCATGGGAACTGCTCGAGGCGGCGTTGGCGCTCGCGGCGTTGGCGGCCTCCTGAAGAGCGAGCAAGGCCAGCAAGGCATTCATATATCATCCTCGAACCCGACTTCAAGTACATCCTGGAACCCGACCCAAAGCAAGACAGGAACCATGTTGAACATGAGGAACGAAGAGTCGTTCGACACCAGTTCCTTTGGCGGTGACGAGCGATGCTTGTCAGGTGTCCAAAGTTGAGAGCTTGGGCAGTCGGATCTTTTAGGAGTAAGCATGAGTGTCGTCGTCACGTGTTTGTGTCTTTAGTTGATAGTCCCATAATGGTAATATGTGTTTCTTCTTTGGATTTTCTCATTCATCTTCTGCTCATTATGGTTACTGTTAGAAAGCGAACAATAATAATGCCCCCTTTCTGGCATACAAGAAGTTGTTGAGGTCTTAAACTGAGATGCATGGCCGACAACACCAGAGACAGGAAGCTGATAAGAGTCCGTTGTGTCATCATGTCAGCCGTCCTGTAGGTGGGCAGGTTGCCAGGGTGTTTGACAACCCCTCTTCTTCCTTGAATGCGTCCATACATGGAAAAGAACCACCTAGCCTATGAATAGAGTAGCTGCAGAAAGAGAAATGCAGGTGATGTCTCTCATAGTGCTATTTACTGGCTCACTGCCTCACTGGGAACTGCGGTACCACTCTCCCAAGTAATCAAACACTTGTCCACAGGCACACACACACACACACACCTTTTGACATATATTGCATCAGTCAAGGAACACCTGAGTCTTTGCAGAAGATCCTTGTCGTTCAACAAAAAAACATCCCCCTCTGACGAACGGTAGTGGTGGCATCCCCGTTCGTTGGAATAACAGGGAGGCCTTGGACATCCGTAGTGGTCCTTCCGGTCGCTGGATTGAAGCACGCTTTCGACCCCCCTGGAACCACGGCTGGACTCTCCTGCAAGCGCTGGTCCACCTGAGGCGCGCAGAGGAAGAGAGCGATGGATGGGAGATCAGCAGATGCCAGGGGGGTCAGTGGATGATGCTTGGGATGCAGCACCCAGCCGACTCTACAGGTCTTCTGTGGTGGAGACTGGAAGACTTAAAACACCGGTTACCAGGTCTTCTTGGGTTGCAGGACATCTGTAAAAAACCTATACCAGCACTCACTCGACCGACTCTACAAGTCTCCTCTGGTGGAGACTAGACTCATTGGCCGTGGCGGGTGGTGACCTGTTGGCCGTCGGGTGCTGGTAGTGATCATTTTTGAGTAAGACTCTTAACTGGGACACACCAGTGGAGTAATATCTCTAGAGAGAATTTCCCGCCGAGGTGCCATGAAAACAATCAGAAGGTACGACTGGACCCTCAAAACCTCCACAAGAGTGTCTCCAATCACCTCCTGAGAAAGGTACTTGGATCCCTAGGGTATAGGATTGTTTTGTGCATCTGTTTCCCTATCTGCAGTCAAATGTGAATTCATCAACAGGTTGACCCACCGCATCAGCAACGACCAATCCTTGTCCACTGGTTGGCTGAGTCTTATGAATCCATCATCTACTGTATATGAATCAATATTGAAACTTAGGTCTTTAACATGTTCAAGAGAAGGAGATCACCCTCACATTCAAGTCAATTCAAGTCCCAGCAATTCTTGTTGGTGACTCTGCAAAAAATAACATGACCCCGCAGTGCTGCTCCATGTTGCTCCACCCCCATTGGAAACATAAACTGGCAGAAACCCAGCGACTAAAAGCGACAACACCGGTGATTGCAATCGTGCGGCAACGTCGACGAATTCATTCTCGGCCACGTGTACGATTTCATGCTCACCCGGCTCCTAAGGACAGGCGCTGCAGCACCACAGGATCGGGTGCTTCTTGGCTTGTGAATCATGTCGGGGGGGGGTTGAGAGGATGGAATCAAAACAAGTGACGCTTTGTTCTCAATCTCAAGATATCTCAAGCTATATCCCCTTCTTGGTCTGCTTTGTTTGCATTGCCTCGAAACAAAGACAAATGGCACCTGCCCGTCACATTTTGGATTGGGTCAAACAAAGGCCTTTGCAAAACCCATAACTGCCGGTTGCACCATATATCTTCGAAGATCATCCTGGCGGTGAAATGCACCTCTCAAATCGTCCAATCGCTGCCATTTGACTCAACTCGAAGGACCATCAACCACACCCTCCGAGACAAAACACTCCTCAGTTTCAGCAAGATCTGAACTCAATACAAGCCATCATTTAATAAGAAAACAAAGACACGGCGCGCCTCTGCCGCCTCTGCTTTGATGGGCTCCAGGATGGGCAACTGGCCGAACAAAGTGCCTGACAAATACACTGCGCGGGCACTTCCGTCACAACTTCACGGACACTGGATGGGTCAAGACATCGATCGCAGAAAAAGCAGAAGCGGGTCTCTACCCGAGCCCTTGCGCTCTCTTTCTCTCCCTCTCTCTCTCTCTCTCTATCTCTCTCTCTCTTTTTTCGGCGCTAAGACTTACTGTTCAAGCTGGATTCGACATTCCGGCATTAACTTGCCTCAAAGTCTTCCTGGAGTTTAACAGTAACTCAGTTTCAGCAAAAGCCCCCAATACCAGCACGCCAACCAGTATGTCGCCCCATTAAGCTCAGCTCCATAGTCTTAAACCCCAAATCCAGAGAGATCCAGGGCATCCCAGCTGAAGGAACGCTTCTTGCGCTGCTTCTCCGGAGCTTTCTTCTTCATCTTCTTTTTGTCCTGGCGCTTCTTCGCGACAGCACTGACTGGCCACCCATCGACTTCCAGACCGACTCGGGCACCCGAGAGGGTCTCCCTTTCGGCGCGTCGCTCTGAAAGCGTTTTGAGTGCCTTTTCAAAAGGGAAAACACATGAGGTCCGACTTGGTGAGTCTGATCATCACAGTTCGAGGAACAAAAACATGGCCGTTTTGGGAGTCGTCGTCTCTTTGATCCTCTGTGAGGTCGCCGCTCGTCATTCCGTCTTTGTGCTCCTCCTCCCAAAACAAGTAAAGTTGTAAATAGTGAAGGAAGCCTCTCAAAGCCTCCTTTACGGCCACGGTAAGATCAACGACGTATCTTGGTGCTGACTTGGACGTCGGATAAAATATATCGTTGAGCTATGTTGAGTTCCTCTCCAAGGTCAACAGCTGTAAACCACCAAGGACAGATAGCTATATATCCGCCGTCATTTCTTTGATCGATGTTCAGGCAAGTAGGCCTCAAATCTCTGTTGCCAAACCTCCAAAAAAATCAAACAAGCATGACTAAGTACGACTTAGGGAAACCAGAAATGGAGCCCAGACTTGGAACACCAAGCAGTCTACCTCTCACCCTTCCCTCCCAAACCCTCCAAATCCGCAAAGCTCCAACCACTGGAGCTTACCGGGCACCCCGACCAAGGCTTCGGAACGTTGTTGCTTCACTTTCCTGACAAACCGAGGATCACATGTCTTAGATATATGTCATAATTAGTATATAATTATATGAAGTATAAACCTCTAGACTCTAAATATAAACCTCCTAAAAAGCTTCGCAAGTGAGCTTCATTAAGTAGTGTAATTTGGGAGTCGTTGCAAAATCCTTGGGATTTGGCACCGACGTTCTGCTACAGCTTGGTTGTTCTGATCAGCATGGTGGTTGTTGACAGAATGGTTGTTCTGTCAACACAGAATGGTCACTCAATACACCATCTTCAGAGATCGGGCTTGCTGTCCGAGCATCCAGGTGGCCACTGAGACCATATGAGAATCGGTACCTGCCAGAGAGGTCCGGTGATGGTCAGAGGTGCAAATACCAAGCCGTTCCCTGTATGGGTCACCAATGGACTATGACCTACCAAAATCTGCATGTATTCAGAGCACTGGCTGTTTTGGGGCCACCACAACGAAATGACGAAGAACCTTTCACCGGATATGTGATGTGGGGAAACCAATTCCCCCCCAGTGTTGCAGGCTATCCACTTTTCCTGGGTAGCTCTTCCAATAGCTTCGCCGTGTCGTCTATACCTCCGCGGCTCTGCGGGGATGACCGATCGGCGCACCGGTCCGGCTGCCGTCGGGCAATAAATTCCCATGGCCCTTGAAGGTCAAGATATCATCGTTGAAATATCCTGAGCTGGCTGCAGAACAAAAACGATCGTGGACATGGACATTAGAGCAGAGTGGTAGTATGGAATAGATGGAATAGTTATACATGTTATATCATGTTGCACATTATATCCATATGTTATATCATATGTCATACAAACATGTCATTTGCCTCACGAAAATGACCCAGTAAAATACAACGCTGACCCTATTCCAGTCCCATGACAGTCTCTCCCTAGTCGTTTTTCCCGTCTTGGCGCGCGCCGGAAAGCTCTCCGCGGCGAAAGCCGGGCGAGCCCGAACGAACCCGTTCCAAACCTCGCCCACCTCCGTCTTCGGTTCGCCGGGCCAGGGGTGGGTGGGTGCCAGGGGGGTCGAAGACCACCGAACCTGAGGATATGGGCGAGCCCTAGGGATCTACTGTATAACTCACATGGCCGTACATGTGCTGAAGTGACTCACTTGTTAAAAACCAGAAGAAACAAACAGCGAATCCACTCTGCGCTAGCCGCTATCGGTACTGATGCTTTCTCTTCAGCCAGTGGGACAGTGAGTTCTGTCCATCTGGGCTTCATTCAACCCAAGTAGCAAAAACTTGATTCCTCCTAGATTCAAGGGTTGCTAGGGCGTGCACCGGAAAACAAAGAGACACAAGTGTGGACAACTGGAAAATGATGACTGTAACTAGCCTGTGGAAAGGTCACAGTAGAGCCACAGTGGATCTAGCCCACTCCATTGATCAATGGCACAAGAACCAGATTCGGTGTTCGGGAACCTGAAGACGTCCTCGTCGCGTTTCGGACCTGAATGGAGAGCCCAGTAGCTCATGGCCATGATCTGGCATGCATAGCCTCAGAGCGCCGCCCACGAGCGCCCAGGCGCGAGTCCTATGCCCACGTCCCAGAAAACTGGTGCTGAAGTCGTGCAGGCGAGTCCTATGCCTTGCTTTTTGTTCTTATGAAGTACTCAAAAACAAACGAGCTCAAAGGCTGCGATCCCAAGATGTGACCTCAAACTGGGATTCTGCATTTTCGCTTGGACCACGCATGTTCCCCTCAAATTCGCCAAAAACAGCGGCCAGCTCGGCCAGCCATCTTCGCCCAAGGGGCTCATCGCTGCCATCGGCACCACAGCCCAGAAGGTGGCCTCTGGCTGGGTACAGGAACGAGCCATCTTGACTCACATCGATTTTTAGGGGACTCGTGATTCAATGGTCTAAAAAATCTAATGTCTTGACTCACATTGTCAATTGTCAATGTCATTCAAGGGGCCATGTGATCCATTTCTATGACTACATAGAGAGGGGCCATGTGTTCAAGTTGTGATACAATGACGTTCATGTTCGCTTCTCAAAGACCTCGCTGAGTCGACCTCCCATCTTTCCCGCCTCGTTGAAGGAGCCTTTGCCACTCACTGGGATCTCCAAGTTGGCATTGTCCTGGACAGCTGCAGGCAAGCAGGCAAGCAGGCAAGCAGGCAAGCGGCTATGGGCCCAAAGGCTCTGGAAAACAGCCCAACCGATCCCAAGAAACACCGATCGGGATTGGTGAGAAACCCGAAACCCCACCACCCCACCAGGATTCGGGTCCGACAGGTCGGAAACGGGTGAAGCATCCTGCTGTTCGTCCAGCAAGGCTTGGACAAGTCTCACTCTGCCACGCCACCGACCGGTCTGAAACGGTAGGGGTCTTCTTGTTGAGATGTGTTCGGAGCCTTTTTGATGTCATGAAGACATCCATGAGCAACTGTACCCTGAAATGCCCATTCAAACCCAACTGACATTGGCGATTCGAAAGCAATGACCATCATGCAGGTTATACTTCGAAAAAAAAAAGAACCCGGTGACGCCGCCCACCACGTGTGCGAAGAGCTGGTGTGGATTGAAAAACAATGCGTCCGCCCAAGGCACGTAGAGGTTCGATGCGCCCGAGAACAAAAGGCCAATCCAGTGACCCAGCCAGGGACTCACGGCCGAGGCGAAAGAGGCTAAGGTGAGACAAATATAGCCTCAGTCGTCAGTCACGAGGAGATGACTTGACTGGACATCTTCGAAGACTTGACTCATATAGTGACTTCAGAGTTCTCTCAGTTTCAGGGAAAGGATGGCGTGGGAGGGTAGGTGTAGTGAGACTTTGGGGCCATATGGGCAAATCAAAAAAAACAAAAAGAATCTGATGTGAAACTGATCGGAGAATAGGTCAGAGGCATGTCTCCTAGGATAGGAGCTTCTTCTCAGCGGCTCAGTTGTTTTGTGGATTCCAATCTGGGATCTGGTTAATGGCACGGTGGTGTTCGCACTGGCTGGTGCGTGGTGGGACATGAGGCAATGAGACTCCCCCCCAAAAAAATGGGATTCCGCAATGGATCCAGCCACCCCTCACTACGAACGAAATCGTAGCAGTCAGTCAATTGCTCATCCTGACCGGCCAAGCACATGGGGAGACGGTCCAGCGTCGTACGTGGTGGCCCAGTGGGTCAACGACCACCAACCACCCGAGATCTGGAGGTTTTGACTTCAACATTCCAACATCCAACATAATAGAGCAAAAAATGAAAAACATTCTGTTGGTGTATTGTTCAGAGTTTATTTTACTAGTACGGCCATGCTCCAACATGAGATGCCAAGTCACAGCCTTTCAGGGCGTACCACTTGTTGCCTGCTTTTGCGAAAGACAAGGAGAAGCACGACAGGAACTTTCAATATATCCTGTCGACACTCCATGACTCCATGGGACTGCCATATATTGCCTACATTGACCCCTCTGACACCCCCCCAACTGATCGGCAGTCCTATGGCATGCACGACATGGCAGTCCCATTATTCGTGTCTGGGTATGTTGGAAAGTCCTCCCGTCATTCGTCATCCATCCAATCATGGAATGGGCCTGAGTTCTTTCCACCCAAAGGATTGGATTGGTCGGAAGAAGGTCGAAACCCATACTGCCCAAGCGGATTTCGAAACCCTGTCAAAGGAAAATCACTTTGTCTTACCCCCATGACACCTTAGTATGAATTTACATATCTGTTCTCACGTGACAAGACAAAAATCCAGAAACCCAATGCCTCTTGCATCATTCCCACATGCGATCCACTAAAGGAGCTTTCAACTCAGGATGTCTCCACAAACCTGTACAATCTCCAAATGCTCCGAACCATCGACTTGGAGCTGAACCACCTGACTTTACGCATGTAGTATACGTGGTGCCAGTTGTCCTCCTTCCCTTCCCTTTCCTTGGAAAATGAAGGTCAATCTTTGTCCACCTGTTCACTTTAAGTAGGGAAACCAATCCCCCAATACCCTAAGAGAAAGGTGTTGCAGGCGACAAATCCACTGAACTCCTGGGTAAGGAGTCTCAAATCCACCGGTCAACAGACTTGAACAAAGCACCGGTCGACATCTCACCTTGGCCTGGTACAGTACATCTCCTATGCTGAGCACTCACTGAGAACTCACTGTTAAGCCAAACTCACAGCACCTGAACAATCAGCACCACGAACAGAACACTCCGCCACTCCAACACCAACACCGCCACACATTCTAAACACCCTCCTAACTACCCTCCAAGTTCGCATCCCGAATCCCTCGCGCGCAGTAGACTGACTCAGTAGACTCACTGCTCGACTCGAGCCTAGGATGGTCATAATGGAGGACCACACCGCTGCGCCATGCGCCACGTCCACACAGACCGACAGCAGCACCGCCGTCACAAAGGTCTGAGAACCTCGGTACGTCGTTCGGTACGTCGTTCGGTCGGTCGTTCGAGTGGATCGAGGTCCGAGGTCCGAGGTGGTCCGGTGGGTCGGAAGACGTTGGTGGGGACAGAGGAAGACGTTGGGCGCATTGGTTCACCTGTTGATTCAGTTCACGTCAATACCTGACCTTTTTTTCCAATATCGAAGTGGATACCAATCATTATTACATGTATACTTAATTAAGTGGTCCGTCGAATCGACTTCGATTGACGTCCGGTCTTTTTGGGGGGAATCCTGCAACGAAAAGAGGTATACTTCCAGGTCCAGACCACGCTTCATCTGCCAGGATCAATCCTGCAAAGATTCTTCTCCATTGCTTCTCACGGCCGCTGCCGCTCGCTCGCTCTCCTCTCTCTCTCTCTCTCTCTCTTGGAGGTCCAAATGCTGACCATCTCCAGCCTCTCCCTCCGCCTTCTCCGCCCCGCCCCCCTACCCACCCCCCTTGAGGACTACGGTCGCGACTGCTCCACCTCCACTGAAAACCGCCTGAAAATGCGCTCTCCAAGGCGCGGAAGTGGAGGTTCCCCAGGTCCCACAAGGCCAACCTCGACCGGTCGGCTCACCGCGTTTCTCGGTGCCGGCGGCGGCGTGTGCGGCGGATTTGTTGCATCGGAGCACGCGTGCACGCACGGGAGTCGAAGGAGATCGAAGGGCACCGCGCTTCTGTCTTTTGTGGCTCGTTCCCGTGCTTAAAGCGGCTACCTGCGCTGATTGCTGGAAGCTTTTTGACTGGATTAGATAGGAGTCTCATGGAGTCTCATAGGAGCGGAGCGGCGGCTTGTTTTTGGGCGAAGTGATCCTCAAAGAGACGTGCGAAGCGTGCGAATGGCGTGTGTTCAAGCAAGTTTAAGGGGACCAATTAAGAAACTGTTTTCTTCCTTTGCCAACCCCACTAACCTCAAAAGTTGACGACCATTCTCGCATGGTCGACTATGCTTCAGGGTACTCAACGTCTCCCTTGGTTCAAGCGTATCAATATGATGCTCCTTCCCTTGAATGCAATTGATCAATCCTTCAAGCCTACAACCTTCATCAACCTTCAACACAAAGCCTACCTTCAATCCCACCGAGACACTCCATCAGACTGGCACAAATGTTGCATCTATTTTGCAGTCCCATTGGGGTGGTTGAAGTCGGGGCCAATGTAGAGGATTGTATAGAGGTATATACTCATGGAGTCTCTGGGCCAAAACCCAAGACGCTCCTCGACCTCTCGTCGCCTTCGCCGTCTCTTCCCGTGGCGCCAAGCGGCGTGCGCAGCAAGGAGCCCGGCGGCAGCAAGCAGGTGAAGTCTCGCATCGCCCAGGGACCCCAGCGATTCCTGGGGTCGGCGAGCGAAGCCCGGCGAAGCGTCGGTCAAAGGTCCGGCGAGGCGATCCCAGTTGGGTACCTGCAGGTGACGGTGAGGGGTCCTATATAGTTGAGGTCACTGGACCTCTCTTGGTTTGGGCTGCCGGTGATCTTTAAGAAAAGAACACGGACAAAGGTCGGAGCCACAGATAAAGGTGGTCATGGTCGGAGGGGCCTATATTTGTAAGGGATCTGTCCGAAGGAATTGTTGTTGATATAATCTTGTGCCAGTCTTTGATGGTCTCTTCCACTATACGTCTTGGGATGTCTTGGGTCTATCCTATACCAGTAACAGTGGATTTTTCGCTTTGGTTCGTCATACGGGCTTCTTCAAAACAAGTGATTGGCTTCTTCAGCCACAGGTTAGAGTAAACAGGTCAGTTCGGACAGACTCCAAACCGACTGTCTTTCCGTTCCGTGGCCATCGAAGTCTCTACAGGGTCCACTGGAGTGGTACGATCCATAAAGGGCTAGCCGCTAGTGTGTCGGGTCCCCAAGGACCACGGCCCACATGAGCGTGGCGGGGAGCTTTCGTCCTAACACCGATCACAAGTGACCGAAGACGGGGGCTTTCGTTGAGTTCATCAACTATATAGGTTTGATATGGTTTGATATGTTTGGAGAGAACACACAGGCTGTTTTAATGGAAACAGCTCATGTGTGGAAGAAAATTGCAAAGCAACCATCCATCCACACACACACACACAAAAGAGTACACCATATAGATGCATTATGATGCATTCATCTGGGATCTTTACTTCACATTGGTGCCAGCTACTTCTCTACTTCACCAGCTACTTCTGCCGCTTAGCGGGGCGTCACCGAACCACGCCACGCCCCGTTCGTTCCCCCGAACCCGAAGGCAGCCGAAGCTGAAGGACCCTTCCTGGTTCGCTCGGTCGCTGCCGAGCGTCATGCGTGCCAGGAGGCTGAAGCAAAAGATCAGTAAGATGGGCGCCATGAGACCGGTCTGAGCGCGACACAGGCGCCGACGCGAGGACGAGACCAGACGACCGACGAGACGACGCGACTGAGACTTGGATGGAAGGGGAGACAGACACGGAGTCAGCCCCCTGCTGCTCGTCTACGAACGGTTTTGGAGAGGAACGACGAGTCTGTGAAAACCACAGGGTCCGTCGTCCGTGCGAGTCGCAGTAAGAAATTGGGAGTGCAAGAGACTTATGTCAGACTGTGGAAGTGAGACTGTTCCAGGAGTCACAAGACGGGATGGGCTTTGAGTCTCCGATGTGAGTGGATGTGATCGACGTTCGGGCATCCCGACTTCCGGAGCGAGTGGCGGTTATGCCAGTGACGCTCTTGAATCATGTTAGAGCATGTTATGCCGCATGCCAGTGACCCCACTTCTACTTGAATCTGACCTGTGGAAGTCAATCTGACCTCGAAACTCGAGTGGTTTCGGCCCATCCTTGCCCATCCGGAATCGAGTGGTTTCAGCTCCAGGCGGCCAAGAGGGCAAAGTTCGCAATCTCCCCCGGTTCCCAGCCATTCAGCGTCCACCACCTGGTGCAGTCTACCCGCTTCGGCCAACAACACCTGCTTCGGGGTCGAATGCGTAACATAGACCATCATAGACTGGTGCTTCAGAACCAGGAGGCACTACCCTGCATCTCTTCGAAATCGACGGGTAAAATTTGCTTCTGCCTTTTCATGACCCTCTGGGGGATGTCGTTATCGTTCCGCAGATAACGCAGGTGACGCAGCTGACGTGACTTCGGACTCTGAGGTGAACTCGGTGGCGGGCTGGCTGGTCTTCGTTGGACGAAGACACCCCATAAAATGCAACCAAAAACACACAAACACTACTGTAATGTAAGAAAAAAACGATGAGGCGGAGATTGAAAGATACGAGTTTGACACAATGCTCTTGAACACCGCAATACCATGATAATTGAACAATACCTAGTGACACAATCTGTTTCATCAGCAACCCCTCCTGCTGCAACACAGCAAAGCAACAATTTGTTGTTTCTTTCTGACCCGTACTTTGAACAATGTCCCAAACATGAACAGTGAGACAAAACTACCCTAGTTAGTACAGTGGCACTGGCGCGGGGGATCACTGTTCCGAGTCAAACCTAAACCCCCCACCCATCGCCTTGCAACATCTCAACGAAAAGAAAAACAAGAACCAGAAGTTCCAAAGGGATAGTGCTTAGATCCCAAGTGAGTGGATGTGACAGGGGCACCACAAAAACAAATACATACCCCCTCCGTTCGGCTTCGGCATCCCAAAATTGGAACTGCTGGAAGAACTGTTCTTCAGCGCATCCAAGTTCACAAGGTGTAGGTCTGACTCGGATAGGCCACCAACCTGGGTTTTTTTCTTCCAGAACGGCACCGCACGGTCGCCCAAACAGCACGGCACGGGCCCCCAAAACGGAGCACGTGGCGAGGCACGCGGGTGGGTTTGGTGGGGGGGCCATGGTGCAGGTTCGGTCCAGTCGTCCAGGTCCGAAACCTCATTGAGTAGTGTAGTGTGTTAAAATGATCCACTCCAGTAAAATGAGGTCGAACTGACCTGTAGAATGGGGGGGGTCTAAGCTGGTGCAGGAAGGGTAGCTATGAAGGCAGGGATAGGCACTTGCTCGCCAAACTGGCAAGAATGCAAGAATGATGTTCTCTCTTGCTTACTCATGGGATCAGTGCTCCGGCTCTCATGTCTAATTAACCTGCTTCCATCATTCAGCAACTTGCTGGGCAAGTTAACACCTTAGTAGCGTCCTTGCTCCTAGTAGCGATGCCAGGAGCCCCTAGTAGCGTCCTTGCTCCTAGAAGTCATCCAAGCTGGCAACCCAAACCTCAACCAATCCCTCTGCTGGCAACAGGATGAGTCCAACTCCCGCACCAAAGCTTGCGCTGAGTCATGAAGCACACCAGTCAATTGCATGAAACAAAACAATCTTTGGGATGGTCAAAGTCATTGTCCAGCAAACCCTAAATCTGGCTATGCCATTGTACGACTGCAAATCCATAACATGCAACCCAGGCTCTAGTAATATATATATATATATAGTTATATAATTATATAAGAGTAATCTGATGTAATCTGACTACAAACAAAGAACTGTGACCTCACGCCCAGCCTTTCAACCCGAGGCTTCACCACCCAATCCCATATTTCCAGCGACATGTTCAATATCTCTGCGATCACCAGCAAGATGAAGGACTTGTGCGTCATGCCTTCCTGAGACGCCGGCACTGCAGAGGTGATCAGCGAAAAATACCAGGTCTGTACTAGGCACGGACAACAAACATGTGACAAAAAAAACACCATGTTTTGACTTGGGCCGAATCAAAACCCGGAGCCCTAACCCCATGTAGAGCTGACCGTGACGTCGGTCAGCCAAGGTATCCCGGTGCTATGACCCGTAAACACCTCTGCTGGTGAAGGCCTCTATTGACCGTGACATCACATCACCCGCCCAGGCGCATGCTGAGGTCGGACACTGCGCTGGAGAAACAAGTCTACACTCCCGAACATGTCTCGGAGGACCATGAAATCAATCAAGCTGAAGAGCCAAAACTAAGTGGTCTTGATTTCATGGTCCAATATGGTCCTGTGTGGAGTGGTCTTTCTCGGTTCCAAAAAGCCAATCAACCAACTCCACCGTCTTCCGCTCTTCGGAGCGTCCGGGGTCGTGACGATGGGCTCGCACGAAGCCGAGGCACCAGCAGTCCGGTCGAAGGGAGCACATAGGACCTCGGACGACTGAGGCGGGCGACCGAGGCGTGCGATCGAGGCGTGGTCAGGTGGGTGAGACCTGTCGAGTTCTTTCAAGCTTCAGATGAGGAGCCGGACATGTGCTGGAAGATGAAGGTTGAACTTGGCAACCGAATTCATGGAGAAGTGGGATTTCAGCAACCAGAAAGGTTGTTTAATCAAGAAGGTGATCAGATGGCATTGCTATCAAAAATAGAAGGTTCTGCTGGTCCTGATGTCTTTGATACTTTCCCAGCTGGCTTTGGTCGTTGGCAGGTGGCGAGACCGCCTTCGACAGAAGAATCAACCAAAAACGTCCTGGAATCTTCATCCTCTCCAGCACCACGCATCTGCCGATCTGCCCTTTGAAACCCTTGATACACCCGGCAGGGCCGGCGAATGCATGCGGACTCTCTCCTTTTCTCCGCGGACCAAACGCTCCGCGCAGAGGACCGTCGGGTCAGCGGGGACGACGCGTCACTCACGTCGGCCTGGCGATCGGCCTGCGGCGGTCGGCCTGCGAGGGCATTGGTGAGTGAAAGATCCCTCCATGCGGAGTGCGCCTCCAGGGAAGGCGATGTTAAGAACAACACGGGCCCTGGCAGTGAAGAACAACAAGGAACATCCGCAAATAGCACAACATGCCAAAAGCCACCACTCTCAGACCCCCTCACTCCGACACCCCTGTTCCAATATGTTCCATTCAGAGGCCACATAAGTTTCATTTCATCAAAAGCATGTTTCATGACAGGACCCAGGTGTGTGGACCCCCTTTTTGGGGGCCCGAGTTCCATTTAAGGATCATGTTGGAACATGAAAAGCTGCGATGAAAAGCGGTGAACTTCTGAAGGGAGCTGGCGGTTCCGGGTCGGACCGGAAAAGGGCACCTGCCGGTCCAGACCGGAACGAGCTGGAACGCCCATGTGAGACGAAGGCATGCGGCATATTGCAAAAACCTCCTTCCACCGAGGGATCATTCTTCACTACATGTCAGCCCTGGGGCGGTGAAGAATGGAAACTCTTTTTGAATCCAACAAGTCCAAAAGCCATCCTGTCCAACTGCTTGGGATCTCAGGTTTCTTCTCCTTTTTCATCACTGGATGGCAGGCTCTGCAGCTGATCTTGGATCGTGCTACTGCCTCGCGACGGATCACCCCAACAAACCAAAGATCCATCAGCCAGCAGGGCCGCAAAAGCGTAGCCAGTTACATGGATCGGCCGCGTGTTCAGCTGACCATGCATACTGCTGTCAAGTCGATTAAGGAGTTGAGGTTGGAGACTGGCCTTCAAGGTCACTCCATCTGCAATGCCCAGCTCTTGAAGGCTGCAACTTGCATCAAGCGTTTGCCCGTCATGATCCAGCAAGCTCAAGAAGCTGACTCCTTCGAGGGCCAACAGCTATAGTCATAACAAAGATGGTCGAGTATGTTATCCCACCAAAATTTGTTGGTTTGAAGCTGTGTGAACCTCAGCTTTTGGAGACATAACTGTTACAGCAACTACCAGCCCAAGGCTCCCAAAGACTGCTTGGCGGCCGCCTTCAACTCCCGCACTGAGGAGCACCGGCAACTCACGGAGCGACCGCTCGGCAAACACACGTGGACCGTCCGTGTCGGCGGCGTTCGCGAACGCTCCATGGCGTGTGGGCGTGCGAGCGACGGCCGCGCTGGAGTGGTGGATCTAAGAAGTCGTTGCATGGGGTTGGCAGGTTGGTTCGAAAAAAAAGAAGGAAGTGGACGAAAATTGCCCCGAGCCCCAGAGCTACTGAGGTATTGTAATTTTGGATAATTCAAACGTCAGTCGACTTGTCCTTTTCTGGGAACCACCAAAAGGTCAAAGATCCTAATGCTGTGCAAATGAATGTCTTCCAACAGGAAAACAACATTCTGAGGTATGAGGTCTGCGGATTTAAAAAGACAACAACGCATAACTAAACTGAGCACCAAACAGATCGAGCAATAGTCACGCAGTCTTAAAACTCTGCATCATGTGGAGTATAGCATGGTAAGTTGTTCCAGTATCATGAAGGCCTCCCCTTTCTTGTGTTGCTGGCAGTGGGTTCGTTGTTGGTTCTTCTGTTTTAACGGATCAAACGCCTGGAGGTACTAAGAGTCGGGTGCTGTGTTCATTTCCGGGATCGGCTCGAGTCTCCCAGCATGTCCAAGCTGGGGATCCCAGCTTCCAGTTCCAGGGGCCTAGTGGATTATGGTGAAATGCAGGCCTTCCTCATCTTCTTCTAAAATGTTTTTTTTTGCTTACCGGCTGTTACAAGAATTGAATAGGACAAAATCAAGGGACGCTTCTTAAAGGGTGGGGCTTGTCCAAGCACATCCTGGGTGATCCTCTTGAGGGCCGATTCAAACAACTCGTGGGATACGTTCCGCAAGAACTGGAAACTCCTGGTCCTTCTTCCTTTTTCGCCTCGGATCAAAGATTCTGCAGCTGATCTTGGATCTTGCTGCTGTCACCACCTCGCCAGGGATCACCCCAACACACCAACGATCCATCCGCACAGAGCGCCGCAAATGCGTAGCCCGACGCGTGGATCTGCTGCACGTTCTGGAGCTGAGCCTGGACGCTGCTGCTGTCACCACCTCGTGGTACTTTTGCTTGCGCGAGTGAACAAAAAGCTCGGACTGGACTCCTCTAG
Organism: Durusdinium trenchii; assembly: GCA_963970005.1. Classification (NCBI taxonomy): domain Eukaryota; class Dinophyceae; order Suessiales; family Symbiodiniaceae; genus Durusdinium; species Durusdinium trenchii. The sequence continues at coordinate 232,177 of CAXAMN010023273.1, read as the reverse complement.
AAGGACTTGATGCTGGGAGTTGCTGTTCAGGAACCAGGAGAACATAAAAAATCTTCACCAGAAGGGAATTCACCCACAGGGAAAGTAGAAAATCGCTCCATCGACAAAACCAGGGATGTGTCACAATCACTTCAATGGGGCATCCTCATCTTCCAAACCACTCGATTTCTTGGTCGATATCACATTCGATCGAACAAAACAAACATGGCAAGAAGAACTTCTGATGATTTCCAAACATACTGTCTCATACTCATACTGTAACATTTTGCCTTTTGATGCCTCTTGTCACGATGTTGTGTAGGTTCAAGATTCCCCCCAACGAGTAAAAAGACATATTGAAAGTTAAATGATACCTCTCAGCTCAGCCGCCGCAACATCGATTGCCCCAAGAAACCACAGATCCATCAGCCAACAGCGCCGAGAAGGCTTGACTGGAGGCACAAATCTCTTGGACGTGTTGAAGCTGCTCTTGGACCTCGCTACTGTCACCTCGCGGGTCAAGATGAAGCCCCATCCACCATCCCAAATGGACTTTAGTAGGGCTAAAAAAGGTAGAGCAATGACCTGCACCAGCAAGGTTACTGCCAATTTGAGGTGTTCCCCAAGTCTTTGATGGTAAATGTGGAAGTAACTATGGGATGCCCCTAGTTCCAAGCCAAACGGACGACTCCAGAAGCTATTCAACAAGTTTCAGCAAATCCGAAACCGATCGAAACTGCTTAATAGCGTTAATAGCATAAAAATTGATAAAAACCATATTCCTAGACGTTCCTAGAACCATCCCTGTAGAACCTGACTCTTGGCGTCGTTCCACAGCCCATGCCTTTTTCTCTCTAAGATTCTGAATCGCAAAAAAAAACACACATGCCAAACCTTTGCTTGAAAAAACAGCACAGTGCACTCACACAAAAAAACACCATCTGCACACCAAAAAGAAAGGAACCGGAACAACAAGAACAACCTGCCCCCAACGACTCCTCCGGCCCTTTTGGGCACCTCCCGACTCCTCATCTCCCCAGGTGACGACGGAGCCCTCCGCCCGCAACGCCGCGAAGGCTCCGTCGGAGGCGGCGAGGCGCTGCACGTCCAGCAGCTGTGCACGGACTCCTTGGGCAGGTGGCAAAGAGGTGGTAGTTCTGCGGAGAAGGTCCAGGGAGGAGATCAATGGTCAAGGAGAGGAAGGTCTGGGGCGGCGTCAGTCTGAAGAAAGTGATTCTGAGCTTGGACTGGGAGTGCCCAAAATTTCAGTGCAACGTTCGCCCAAGTCATGGAAGGCCCACGGTGGACGTCGCCCAATGGGAACTGACTGGCGCTGGCAACAAGCTCAGCTGCAAACGATTGAACAACAAAAACTGAACAACATCCAGGAGTCACATGTCGGGCGCCGAACGAACGGAAGTCGGGGTGCCCGAACGTCGATCACATCCACGGCCCCCTTCCAATGGGACGAGGCAAACCACCCAGGCCCTCCATGTGACGTCCTGGATGAGTCTCATCGCTTTCTAAGAGACCTCTGCTGGGGTCCCCGGCAATGCCTCGATCTCCCCAGGTGACAACAGATCGATCTGCCATGAGAGCTGCAAAAGCACCCGAGGTCGCCTGGATCTCTTGCACACCTTCCAGCTGATCTGGGGCCTTGTTGCGCTCAGGCTGCGCTCCAGGATCACCCCAAGTCACGACAGATCCATCTGCTAAAATGGCCACAAAGTCATACCACGAGGCCTTGATGTCTTTCACATTCTTCAGCTGATCTTGAACTCTACTGCAGTCCCCTCCATATTCTGCACTCCCCCACGTCACGACTGATCCATCCATCAAAATAGCTGCGAAGGCTCCTGCTGAAGCAGTGATGTGCTGGACATTCTTCAGCCGATGCTGCACGGCACTGCTGTCACCTCCAGCCTCCGAATCCCCCCATGTGAGGATAGATCCATCAGCCAAGCTGGCAGCAAAGGCGTAGTCTGAGGACCAAAGGTGCCGCACATCTTGCAGTTGCTCCTGGACCTGCTTGATGTCATCTGGATCATCACCCCATTGGACAACAGATCCATCTGTGAGAAGAGCAGCAAATGCTGTGGCCGAAGCTCTGATCTGTTGCACATTCCTCAGCCGATCCTGCACTTCTGTGCTATCACCTCCATATTCCGGAAAGCCCCAAGTGACTGCACCGTCAGCAGACCACAGAATGAAAGCATGAAGGTTTGCAGCCAGCTTTGGTATTTGGACGATTCCATTCAAGGTCACTCCATCTGCAATGCCCAGCTCTTGAAGGCTGCAACTTGCATCAAGCGTTTGCCCGTCATGATCCAGCAAGCTCAAGAAGCTGACTCCTTCGAGGTCCAACAGTCATAACAAAGATGGTCGAGTATGTTGGGAGATCCCACCAAAATTTGTTGGTTTGAAGCTGTTTGAACCTCAGCTTTTGGAGACATAACTGTTGCAGTAACTACCAGCCCAAGGCTCCCAAAGACTGCTTGGCAGCCGCCTTCAACTCCCGCACTGAGGAGCACTGGCAACTCACGGAGCGACCGCTCGGCAAACACACGTGGACCGTCAGTGTCGGCGGCGTTCGCGAACGCTCCATGGCGTGGGCGTGAAAGCACTGGACAGCAGTGGATGTTATGTGGAAACGACTAGGACTTACAATGTCAGAGAGGCTGGTCCGACGATTGGGCTGTTCAATATATGGTCCGAATAGATCTTCTTACTTTGATGATTGGCATGGCGCACAAATCGAATTATACCTTTAAAATCATTCAAAAATTAAGCAATCAACACCACACAAACATAGCATCCATTCGCCTCCAACCATGCAATGCCAGTCAAGTGTGCAAGTCCTCGTGCCATCCACGCGGCTGTTCATACGTGTTCACAACCCGCCAAAGGGCGTAGCGCGTGGCTTTGGCCGGTGAAACGGGCGGATTTCGCCCGCGGCTCGTTCCAAAAAGAAGGACGACAACGACGACTCAAAGGTCGACCAAAAGGACGGAGTTCGGCAGGTTCGTTGCCCCCTCTATCGTTCATGAGTTCGGCATTCGGCGATGTTTCCGGGAAAGAAAAAGGTCGCCTCCAACTACCTGGCCCATTCTATGTTCAGTTAATAAGGAGAACTAAAACATACCCAAAAAGGGAGATAATCTCTGCTTCGCTTTTGAACCAGGGCTGGAAATGGTGGCTCAGTGGTATTTTGTTTTCCCAAGACCAGTCTAGACCTCTCAAAAAGCAATCTAAACCAGTCATTCATAGCCAAGATCAGTTAACACATTCTCGGAACTGAGCAAACGATTGGAACATCTTGAGCCTTCACGGCAAATGCAGCCACCATCAGCCAGCTGACTTGCAGTCTCCATGGCACAGCCGGGGGGGCCCTTTGTTCCAAAAAAGGAACCACAGGGCGGTTGGCTGAAGCGTGACTCCATTTTCAGGGAATGTTCGATGAAGTTTCAACTGGAAGAGCATCTGGAGCTTCGAAGCGCCAGCAGGGTGATGCAATAGCACTGTTCTTCCCAGCTTCAAGTGAAGGGACAAACGTGCGACATGCTGTTTGGGCACGGAACACCTGCAAGTTGTTCGCCCTTTGATTTGTCAAGAAATGTGGACTCACGTCCACGGCTTTTTGATTGCAATCTTCTCTGTTTGCGTTTCCACACCATTTCCACAGTCTGAGCCTGAAAAGACAGCAGACTGCCCGGCCAAGGAACAAAGAGGGGATGGCTCCAACGACCACCCAGGTGATCTACTCGGCCCGAATCAGCCCGAATCAGGCCGTGCGGAAGCTCATACACTACGAAGTCATAGAAGTTCATTGGGGCTAAATGGCGCAGCCCAACCACCACGAGCCACGGCAGTTGGGTGGTTTATGGACACCCCCGGGAGTTGAGTGATAAACACCCCATGGTGGGGGTGCAAGAGCCGCTACGCAAGCGCCACACCTCCAGTCAGGTGCCTTTCCCCAGTCAGGTGGAGTCCTCCCCCACCCGCAACAGAAGAGTCACACGGAAACTCTTCAATACTCTTCACACATCACCTGTCTACACACGCAAAGCACCTCATCTCTCAAGACGTACGTGCTGGCCACTGGTCACCGTTCGAAAGATCTTGCACAAAAAAGGGACATGCATCCATGAAAAAAGCCACGCTTTTCAAGACGTCCCACCATAAGAACCAAACATCCCACTCCCAAACATCCATTCCTTCCAAGGGGCGCGTAGCATTGAGGAGCCTTGAAGAGGAGCACGGTGGTGCCCAAGGAGACCACTAAGACCACGTTGCGGTTGATGAATTCCAAACCTGACCGACCGCGACCTACCGCGACGCCACGGTCGGGAGCGGCGCTGGGCTGCGGTCGCCATCTGAGGAGCCAAGGGGCGGGTGACATCAACTGAATTGGATGTTTTGGGCCTTGGATGTGCCTCAAGGAACCGGGAAACAAAGAAAAACATCCCAGAAGGGGATCGAGGGAACATCTAAAAATCTATGGTCCCTTCGATCACCGCAAAAGCGAGGAGTTGGGAGAGGAAAGTCTGACACGTCCTCGGAATCCAGGAACCCGAAGCAATCCGGAACCGGTTTGGTAGATCATCGATCTGGTTCTGAGCTCCTTCAAGGTGTCTCGGCAAAGCGATTCTGAGTGATCGGAACCGGAAGATCCTTCGTTCCGATGTGAGGCTTTGGGGCCAGCCATCGGAACCGATTCGGCGTTCTTGGAAGATGGACATCTTCAGTCCGGCCTGGTGTTGGGGCAAAAGCCCACTGGAGAAGCCTATAGCGGTTTTCTGGATCTTCCAACTGTGCTAAAAACCAGCCTAAGATTAGGCATACCTGTTGCATCGGGAACGGTAGGTCCAGGTGTCTATAGGTCTCCTTTTGAACCTGGTGAGCTGTTGTTTCCGGTCGGCCGGACGACCCGTGTTAAAACCACCGTCCGCCGTGGTCCAAATATATGTAATGCGACACTTCCCGGCACATGGATCGTAAAAACTCTTCAGGCTTGTAGGGTTGAAATCGAATCAAGAGTCTACTACATTCCATTGTAACATGACCACCCAAAGTCACCTGCTTGGAATGTCGGAACAGCTGCTTGACACAAGACCACTTAAGAGACATGCCATTCACTGAGCATTCAGCATTCTTTCTCGTTCTTGCTGGGGACCCTGAGGGGCCTGACGAACCTGAGGGTCAACGTTGGTGGTCGCTACGTGCCACTTCACCGACCGATTCTGCACCTTGGGTTGGTTTGGTCACTTACGTAAGGGCCTGTTCTCTTTTGTTTTCACATCTGCCAAAGCAAACTCGGGCAGTTCTAGTCACTTTGGTCAAATATATCTTTGTTACACCACCATCATCCCCCCACCTGCACCACCTGCACGACCCGCGTAGCCCGCGAGCGTAGTGCGCGAGTGAATTGTCTGGTCTCGGCCTGCGTAGCTCAAGTTCACGGCAACCCAGCCAACACCGCAGCGCAAACCTGCAGTCATGGTGACCGGGGAGAATATATATGGGACAAAGCGAGCAAAAAACAACAGGCATCCTTCTTGAAAGGGGCGATTCTTCTTGAGTTTGGTCTCCAATGCGGTCTAGAGTTGGCCGGTCCTGGTGCAACCATTGAAATGGGTGACTGGGCATCCAAAAACGATCCAAACACGCACATGACACCTGAAGCCGAGTTTATATACCCTACCAAACTGGGAAAGCAGCTGGAAACCCAGCGGCGGGCGCATTCTCGACATCACCGCGCTGACCATATCATCAGAATCACCAACAGTTCAACTGTTGAACTCTTCCGAACTGAACACCGGTTCCGTGCGCCGTGCTGCGAGCGATCTGAACTCACGCGCAGGTGCCGAGCGACTCTCCAAGGCTCCGATGCGCTTGGCCGCCACTTGGAAGCCCCCGTGGAAGTCCTGCCGAGGCGCGAGGGGGGGAGTCGCGGGGCACGGCGTCTGCGGCGTCTGCGGCGCGGCTCTCTGCGCCGCGGAACTGGGCTGGGAAGGCTAGACATGTTCTTCCGGGCTGAAGAGTTCAATGAGATCGACAACAACGGCTAATTGGAATATGAACACATCTAACCTTCACCAAGACCTCTGGACATCGAACAAATGCCCAGATCCGCAAATCCCACCTGACCCCGTCCCGTCATCGTCTTCGACCTCGTCTGCTCGTCGACCCGTTCGGACCGACGACGTCGACACGGGTCGACGTCGTCTCCTCGTTGAAGTTCCAGACCTCGACCCGGACCGGACCAGTGTGGTGTCGGTCGTGTCGCTTGGGGTCGGGTCGATGCTCCTCCCAACTGGAATGCCAATATTTACAAACTAGAACATCATCATACCTGTACTGTTACAGTATTTCTGTCACAATCCCAACTTCCCAACCTGCAACAGTACATATTATACAGCTAGTGCATGATGTTTACCGACTGTAGCAGGTTTTTCGACAGACCCAACCTCCAGGCATCCGTCGTGGAGACTTTCTTCAGACAGTACAGCGTTTTTGAGGACAACTCCGAAACTTACGGATGTTGAATCCCAAAGCAGTGCCTGTGAAGACACATGCAGTCTACTTGCAATTGGATTACTGATATGATGTCAAGAACCCCCACAACCCAAGGTGTTGTAGTGAAGACTTGCTACCACCTGCCGTGCAGATTGCGAGGTCTCCTAATTGACACAAATCGGACGGCGTTCTTCAAGTGCCAAGCGACGATGAAGAGCAAGCGTGAAGTGCTCTGCAAGCCACAAAGCCCCAAATAGGTCAAAGTGCCTCAAAGGGCTTCTGGCCCCACTTCCTAGTGGGTTCCTACTATGAAAACAAAAAAGATAACGGTCAGTCTGGGTTTTGATCCCCAAATTGTCCTTTGCTGTGTCAAAATGGGTGTGTAGCTCAAACATTGAGACCTCCCTTTCTTCATTGCCTGGCCCAATGCCTTGAAGTCACCGGTGTGTCGTAAAATCAGGGCCTCCAAACAAACCGAACACCTCAACTCTTATATTGATCATATGATCCTTTCTACTAACAATCTCTCTATAGCAGGTTCCTCTCATGTTGAACAAAATCAACTCCCTTAGAGTGTTTTTCCTGACATGTGCAGAAAAACACGCCACGCCAGCACCTGCCCAATCCACCGCACGGGGACGCGGGCGGCACCAAGCTGCTGAAGTCTGATTCGAAGAACTCTCCTGTAGAAAAGGCAGCGCAACTCTTGCAGAGGTGGCAGCTTACCCATACAGTTACAGCCGATACACATAGACGCTCCACTCTGATGTCTACAGTCCATGAGGACACACAGAGTCAAGGCAAAGTATAGCATAGATGGACTTCTGGAGGAAAGCAACTGGGGCCTCTTTGAGGAGTTTCACATGCCAAACATCCGACGTGACCTCCGTGCGAAACTGGTCAAGACCCCCAAACGACCGAAACGTCCAACGACCCAATGACCGAAGGCGAGCTGAGGTTGCCAAACAGGCGAGCTGCTTTAACTAGATGGTCCGACAAAAAGTAAGATAAACACAAGTTGTGTTGTTATTTAAAGGTATTGAGGGACTGACTGGGGTTGTTGTGGTTTTTGGAACTTTGAGTTACTGAACTGTGAGGAGGTTCAAGTTCTTCTTTCTGTCGTTACAGAGTGCCTCACCCCATTCCGGTTTGCAAAACAACATCGCTTGAAAGTCACAAGTTCTTGCCACAAGAAATATTGCCATCTCGTCTCAGTATTCCCCATTCAACCAAAAAAGTGCACGATGCCTCAGCCCGGGTCCTGGCAAGGAAGGTACCACAACGAAGAAGACGATGTTCAGCAACTGTGAGCCTAAAACAATCTCGGAAAAAACAAAAAAACAATTTGGCACCGGCCAAAAAACACGGATTTCCCATTGCTTCCTGCAGGTTGACTATTGTTGCTCTATCTTTGGTCATGGGACTCTGATCCCCATTATGAAAATTCCTTTACTCACAAAACAACAACCATATCAAACGATTGCTAAAATCAATGTTTGAAGTTGGTAGTCCAGAGGTGAATGGAATTGATTTATATGAGTATTTAGAGCAGAATAATGTAAAAACTGACATCCGGATGAAAAACAAATCGCAACCTAACCTCTGATCTCCTTTGATCCAATTGCGGCTCCTTTGATCTCTCTTGAGGAATTCCAAATGGAATTATTTCTGATATTATAACTATTATCGCCATTACTGTTACTATTACTACTAGTTACTACTGCTTGTTACTACTAGTCACTACCAGTTACTCCTCCTCCTCCTGCTGCTAGTGCTGCTCCTACTCCCTACTACTACTACTACTACTACTACTACTACTACTACTACTACTACT
>CAXAMN010023273.1:193434-223838 GCA_963970005.1 Durusdinium trenchii | reverse complement strand
CTACTACTACTACTACTACTACTACTACTACTACTACTACTACTACTACTACTACTACTACACTCCTACTCCTACTCCTACTCCTACTCCTACTACGACTCCTACTACTACTACTACTACTACTACTACTACTCCTACTCCTACTACTACTACTACCACCACCACCACCACCTCATTAGGCCAGGACACCCTGGAGTTGTTTTGATGGGGCACATGCTTATTGAAATCTATTGAGTCTCCTGGCCACAGTTTGCCCGGCGATCGGGAGTTGACAAATCGGATCCATCTTCGTCGACCTCCGTTCGCTTCACCTTTCAACCGGCTCAACAGACCTCTGAGTGGCGGTACGGGGCACGGCACCCGGACAGGTCTTGACCATGTGTAGTAGTCTATCCGATCCAGGTTGGAAAGCGTCTGTGCGGTGAAAAAAAGGGAAGACATTCTGGTCTTATAGAACTTATAGTTCTCTATTTGCTGAAGGAACCTGGAAATGTAAATTCCATAGAAGTGATTCGCCAAATATGATAAAACATAGACAAAAACATAACCCTGAAAACATAAATGTCATGTGTCCCATGTTTTGCTCCGTCCATTAAGACATCACCTTCTTCCCATGCAGTCAATATGAGTTCAATCTATGTTCACGATATCCATATCGGAACCATGTGTGATGCGTTCACCTTCTCTTCCCTCATAAAGCACCTGATCTTCACCAGTTCTTCAAATCGCCGTTGCCACCCAGCAGCTGGCCATGAGCAGGTTCGGTGGGACGCCACGTGAGAGGAAGAGCCAAAAGAGACATCCACACCTCGGAGCTGCGACGGGGCATGGAGCTGGCGACGAGGCAGGTCAGACCGAACGGCGGTGGGGGTGGATGAACAAAAAAATGAAAGTGGTTTGGGGATGTTTGGGGTGGTTGGTTTTGACATGTTGAACCCTAATGTCCATCTATGTCCATCTATGTCCAGGCTTCCACTTTGGAACTGAACTCACACACTCCACTCCGCCCAAATGGGATCGAGGGGAAAATCGCTCGCGATTTGTGCCCGCGTGGCAACACAGGTGCATCCATTCATTCAAAGTCATGCCGGTGGTGCAAATGAGGGTGCATCATGTCTTCAAGGGAATGAGCGTTTCTGTGAGGACTCCCTTGGTGACCTCGCGTTTCCTCAGAGTCTTCTGCCTCTGAGACTGGTGGAGCACACCGGACCACATCAGACCATCAGACTGGTCGAAGCAAAGATCCTGACACCTTTCATGAAGACCCTAGAGCACCCGGATCTAAGTGGCTCATCTGATCTCTTCCGCGTGCCCAAGTCTGATTTTTCTTATGACCCCCGATATGCAGGCAACAAGTAACTATTTCTGTCATGGCGTGTCCATTCGATGGCTTTGCTGAACCCCAAGACTAAGACTGCCCTGCGCCATCAAAAAGCATCACGGCGACGGCTGTGCAGGACAAGAGGCCCTGCGCCCAAGTAGAAGGTGATCCAGAGTGCATGCTCACTGGCGAAGGTATTGGAGCGAGCACCTCGAGCGTCGGTCCGATCGATTGCTGTGGGTGTTCAGTCCTTCTTGGAGCAAACATAGCAGGATGCCCCATGCATCCACTACCACCCTCTGAGAAGCTGATGGGATAGACTTTTGTCATGTACCTTCTGAGAAGGTATCTGGACTGCTGTGATGATGACTGTCTATATACTTGGCGTATGTTGGAGTGGTTTTTTCTCGAAGAGTGAAACCCCGGTACAAACCAGGTCAGAGCATACCGTTTGGGACTTCCCTTGAAAAAACTTTCCGTTGCCTGGCTTCTGACCACTGCAAACGTCTTATCCACTCGCACTTTGGCCACCAACAAGCTGAGCAGCTTAGCCCAAGCTCCCAGCCACCATTACTGCCGAAGGCGTCTCCCAAATGTACCAAAAATCACACACAATGGCCCTCCCCGAATGGCCAGTTTACAGTCTTTCCCAGACCTAAGCACAACCTCCGCATCCATGTTCCTTCACTTTTTCATGCTTCTTTTTTTTCTGCGGCCAAAGGGGCGGACGTCCATGCTCTTCAACAAGGTCTCGCCCACGGGGGAAAAGATGTAGCCCAAAGCAATGACCTGATTGGGTCCCCAGGAGACCGGGAGAGTCCACACCGGGAGAGTCCACCCGTTGGTCCACCCGTTGGTTTTTCGGGTCACCTGAAAAGGCCAAGTGACCAGAGTCTCGAGATGGCGTTCGGAACGTGGGAGATGTTTAAGGGTTTCTCCAAAGAAGGAACCATCGTTCATATGTCACTACCAGCACCCGACTTCACAGGTCACCTGCGACATGTAAGTCTGCAGAAGATACCAGAGGAGACCTGTTGGAGGGTGCTGGTATATACTTAAGATCTTACGGGCTTTTGGATGCTTTTGGGGGTTCTGTCCAGGAGATTATCCATCCCCGCTGTTTCACTACCACAGGCCCCACCGAAACCAAGGTAGACTAGCTTTGGTCCAAGCCAGAAAGCATCAGCTTGTAGGGTCAGCTTTCCTTCGATAAGCTTTCCTTCGATAATTACGTGGAATTGGTGGGTCCTATGTAATACAGATATGTCACGTCTTCGTAGCTTTAGCTGGAATTCTTTGGAAAACCACGCCTTTATCGTCCTCTATTAGTAGTAGGAGTTTTGTTACACTTCAAAGCTACCAAAAGGGTCCACTCACGAATCAAATCAGGTCTGCATCGTTAACAAATCAGGGAACCGCTTGTTATATAACTCCTGTTTTTGGAGGATCAACTATCCAACATGTGTTTTTCATATTTTCTATCATTGGGTTGCCGTGTCGAGAGAGCCGTTCCTCTGCTTTCTGTCCAGTCCGGACCAGGTCAGGACCAGCGTCGAACGGCGCAGTGAGCGTCTGATCCCAAGACTCAACAAGCTCCAGCCGCTTCCGCTTGCGTGTGAGCCGTCGATCGCCGGCCCACGAGCGATATGTCACCCCCAACCGGCTCAAGAGACTTCAATGTCCTTGCCGTGCCATACTGCCTACCTCCCCTGCCCAACGCGCGTTAGCGCGCGCGTTAGCACGCACGCTCAACAGCGTCCCCCCGCCCCACCGTTCATCGCTGCCGCGGTGCCAAGTGGATTCGGAGGCAAAGGCCCCGGGCGAAGGGCTTCATCAACCACTGCGTCACGTGGCTCCTGCCGCCCATCGCCGCGGCTTCGCGCGGCTTCTTCGGCGACTTCGTGGCTCCGGTGGTTGGAGCCGAGTGTTTTCAGTAGAAACGCTATTGGGTAGTCATCCATGAACGGAAACGGGATGGGGGTTTTGTCATGGAATCATGCGAATGACGTTTACTCAAGCCCTTGGGATGATGATTGCCAACAAATCCAGGTGCTAAAGAACCTAAACATGGCCACCTCCAGTGAAACCCACGCCGGAGTGGATCCAATTTCGCACCCTCCCACTCCAGAGAGGGAAACGCGACGTGCGCCTCTCAGTCAGGCGCTCATCGGCTTGGCAAATCCTGAGGCAAACGGGGAACGGACGCGGTCGACTGGGTCAAGGATCCTTGCCGTTGAGGGATGTCATATATATAATCTCATCTTGAAGTTGAAGAGTGAACATGGAGCATTGGATGAACATATTGAGAATTCGTCTCCTAGATTCAAAATTCATATCACGTTTTATCTGTTTCTATCTGCTTGAGGATGCCTGTACCCCCAACATGTCACAGTCAGCATCTGTATTGTACCATATATGCAGTATACTGTATCAGTATACTGTGCCACTACGGTATATACCTCATATCGTTATTGGACTCTTGATTGATACCGCCCCCCCCCAAACATGGATTGAAACACCTCTTCACTATAATGGCCAAGTTTCTTAGATCAATTGATTTTACCACTGGGACGGAACGAAACACCTCCTCTCTGTGCCCTAGGCCGTGCCGGCCATGCCGGCCGCCATCTAGACCGAGTGGACCGAGTGGCTGGCTCTGCAGCTGCTCGGAGTCCTTCACCTTGCAATGCCCAGCCTTTGCGGACTGGAGGAACTCCCACCTGTTTGACCGGCCGAAGACGAAGGCATGTGGACTGGAGGACGAACATGCATTCGGTGGCATGTGGACTGGACTGTGGACTGGTTGAGGTGTGTTTACTCGATGAGCTGGGTTTGGGGGGGAAGAGGCAAGAGGTGTTTTTGGTGTGTTTATGTCCAGTCACGTCAATGAAGCAGTTTCATAATAAGATCCAATACAATTAGTTCACTCATGTTCACTCCTGATCCCTATACAGTGGTCGAACATGGTCGAACCTTGCTTCTTGCAAACCCGACTTCCCCACACTGCTGCAGCGGCGTTTTCCACCGCATGTCGGTCCGCCCCGCGACGACACGGTCGATCTCCCGTCCGGGGCACTTCATGAGCTCGTGCGTGCGATCGTCGCTCACCGGCTGGGTGAGGAACTCCGCATCTCCATCGATGTCCTCGGGCGCGTTGTCCCGTCCCGTCCCCGGTGAAGGACGCACAGCGCCGTGGTTCCCGCGTGGTGTGAACCGCGGTCCCGGACTGCCCACAACAAAAGCCCTATAGAAGACTCCGAGGTCTATGCCACAGCCTGAATCCTTCCCTCTATACCAGCACCGGACTTCACAGGTCACCACCTGCGACTTTTAAGTCTGCAAAAGCCACCAGAGGAGACCTGTCGGAGGGTGCTGGTATATAGTTCATATTTTAACAATACGTGTTTCAACAGTTTGGTTTAACAATACCTGTGGCATCCTGTGGCGATGTTTTGGCTTAAAAACGTAGTTCCCTCATTAATGTTGTAACAGTTTATTTTTTCATGCCCAGCAGCCTCTATGGTCAAAAAGTTAGGAAGATGTCTATCTTCAAAATAGAAGGAACAATTATTCAAATCTATATGTCAACCATTCAACAACACAAATATGGCTCAGGGGCTGGCTCAGGGAGATCCAGGATGATTTGTTCAAAATTCTAGAGGCACGATGAAATGGCGCCAAAACGCAACAAAAAGAACCAGCGGCTTTGGGCCTGAAAATGGAACGCGCACCACCATGACCCCAGAATCGTACCACAAAAATGGTGCAACGCAGCAGTAGCATGCTCGCTGTGGGTGCTCGGTTCGTTGTGGTGACTGTGCCGAAGCTTGGATTTGAAGGAACTGACCGAACCTCACCGAAAGCATTACTATTTTGGCCTAAGGATCCACCTTCTCAGAAGGTCAATAGGGACCCTCCAAAACGACATAACAGTTTATTCAATCGGGATGATGTATGGATCCAAAGAGGGGAGCTTTCTCTTTGGAAAAGGCACGTGCAAAGGGCGTCTGGAAATTTGTGCAACGCCAAGTCTTCATATATTACTCTACTAATTTCTAGCTGTCTCCATCACCGTGGGAGTTTTATCATGGTAGCAAAATGGCACAGAGCCATGTAGGGCAACCTGGGCCAGGACATTCTCCTCGCCATTGACACACCGATTCTGCTTACAGACTCAGAGGGATCTGCCAATCTGAGATTGATACACTCCCTGAAACAATCATGGAAGTGGATGGCATCAAACCCTGCTCTACATAAAGGATCTACCCACTTCCATATCCGACATCCCATTGTCTGACTCATTATCCATCCGTCGCCGCCAAGGGACTAGCACCCGCATCTTGTGTGCCACCTGTGCAGGGCAGGGTGGGATGAACATCTCATCCGATTCGGCGACACCGAACCACGCGCGGTGTTTTGCGAGTTTGGGCGGTTTGAGCCGCCTGCACGGTGTTCGGCGTGATTCCTGCTTTGCAGCGAATCCAAGAGACCCACTTGCCACACCTCAATTAAAGGTGATACTATACCCTAGGGTTCCGACCACCCCAGAAGGTTGTTGGGGTGGGTTTGGGGTCTAACCACCTCTGAGGGTATGGTTGGAGCCCTAGGGATACTTCATATATACAGTGGTTCAAGAACTCAGGGACAGCTGAGAAAGTGCCCAAATAAAACTTTGAGACAATGTTTGAGAAAATTAGCCCATGCTCGGCCAGCAAAGCAAACATCCCGACTCTTTGACAAGCTTCTCTGCCAGCTCCTACGGCCGTATGTATACACATACCTAGAACCTGAAAGACCCTGATTTTGGAGGATCTTACTAAATTAATTTTCAAAAAAATGGTCCCTTCCTATCAAAAAGGATGCCGAACCAAGCCAGCCTCCCAAAAAAAGTGCAAACAACTCCCCGCTCCCATCTCCGAAGACACTACCAGGTCGTATTCCACTGTCATCCTCTCATGGCCGCATCCACCACATGAGTAATGGATAGTAATGGAGAAAGTCTTTATAGGAACCTCTTCGAAAATGGGAGATGGGGAGATAGCCCCTGGAACCTCTTCCCATTCCGAACCCACCAGGAGGGGGGCCGCACCATTCTCACATGGGAATATCCAAATCATCCTGGCCGGGAGGATTTCCCGCGTACGCGCGCGCGCCTGGGCGGTGGAGCTCATCCGCCGCAGTGCCGTGGGCCTGCGCGGTGCCATCGTGTCGCGCACCACGTCCTGAGCTGCCGGAGGCGACGGAACCTCGACCAGGTCCGGCGTATGTTTGGCCGTGTGCCCTGCAAAAGGACATGTTTTTTTGAACGGTGTTTAAGGAAGTTCATAAGGGAAAAAGGCATCCAAGTGTTGTTGCTTGAAACCCCAGCTTTGTTTGGAGAAGACTAAGGAGGACCAGAATTGAACATGAGGCTACATCAGAGGACGAAGCTACTGACGAAGCTCTATTCACTGAAACAACATGAAGCAACGCTGCTTCCCAAACGAAGCGGACTTGTCTCAAACCAATAAATTCCAGCTCAACAGCTTCAGGGTTGGTATTTTGCTATGTGGGTCCAGTGTGTCTCATGCTTGGTGAGAACAATCTCATTCGGAGGAACATCGGAACGCGTTTTTCTTGGTGAATTACAAAGTCGCCTTGACTACGAGGTCGGTATACAGACATCGATGAATGGTGTCCTTGGGTACAATGCCAGCTTAAAGTTAAAGAGTGTGTGCGGTTGCACAAGAATAGAACAACTGTTGAATTCAACCTAAGGTCGCAAACTCCCCCGTTTGGATGGCACAACAATTGTTGTAAAACGATTGTAACATTTCTTCATAATGGTGGGGGGGGTATACTTCTGCAGTCTACATTACTACATGACATGGAAAAGAACCTGTTTCTGTTCTTGCCGCTTTGGCATTCGTTTGCTCTTGGAGAAGTGGACTCCTTGCGGAGGGAAGCCGGAAGCGTGTGGTGTGCATGTGTGAGTCAAGCGTCGAACTTTTGCTCCACGTCGAAGAGCAGATTGGACTCGGAATTGGAGTAGGACGAGAAGTTGGTGATGGCTTTGGAGTAGGAGCCTTGGCTTACAGCAGCGAGAGGAGCCTTCGGACGCCTTCGGCTTCTCTGCCGGAATGGCCCCTTCTTCGGCTTCGCCGGAATCACCAGACCATGCCTGGTAGATCTGGTACAACTGGTACGAGGGAACTGGGAGAGCAGGATTCTATTTTGGACAAAAACAACTAATTACACCAAAAAACAACTGGGACAGCAGGCTTCTGTTTTGGATGAACAAAAGCTACAGGCTACAAGAAACACTTCTTAGCAGCATCGATCTTCGGCAAAATATGGCAAAGATCTATTCGGGCAGAGTCGGGTCAGAATCAAGGCCTCACCTCAAGTGCGTGGGTCTGTAGGGTTTGATGGTGAAAGAGTCATGCTCAATAATCATGGAAGTGGAAAACCACCAGTCTTCTAGAGGAAAATGATGGAACATGGTCCTCTTCCATGATTTTTTAAGGGAGTGCATCTCTGGATATTTGGACGTCAGGCGTTGGGCTTTGAAAGAAAGCTCATCACCAGGTATGATGTAGACGTTGAGAATCCAGAACAAACACAATGGTCTTGCGGATGATGTCCTTTTCACCTGCCGGACACACGGACACATGTCTAACATCAAGTGTCTTTCAAATGATGCGTCTTTCTCACCTGCCAGAAACGTATCTAAATAACTACAAAAGTTGGATGGCATGTTAGATATGCCTGCCATATATATATATATATAGATTAACACTACCCTGCCATATATGCCATATATATATATATGATTCGACTCTTCCGAACCTGCTCGTCCTCGCCGATACTTGCGTCTTTTCGCCGCCAAGAGACCCAGGAGGTTGGCGCGCCAGGTCTCAAAGGGGAACTCCGCCTGTGCTGAAAAGCGGTTTTCACCCGTGGGATGGAATCAGATTCTCAGCTTCGCTGTTCAAGCGCCTGCTTTTTTCTTGTGCCACTCGATCGACTCGGATAGGCACGAAGTCTTTGTGGAACACCCTGGGGTAACCTACTGAATTCCAGAAGAACCCAGCTTTCGCGGTGCTGCTGCGGCCAGAAGCGCGATCTACTGACAACGCCCCTCGACCGGAGAGGCGAGTGAGGAAGCACGCGGTGTCTGGCCTTGGTGGCATTCAAGGCCATCTCCCAGTACACGGGGTCTGGCCTCAGCTGAACATGGGTGTTGCTCGGTTCCTTTGTTTTTACGACATTCTCAACATGTCGATGTGCAGGACGATTTGATGACATTTTGTGCTTGAACGATGTTGAACGATTGAATAAGGTTGAACTATGTTTGAGCTTTTGAACAGTTTGAACGTGTTAGAACCTTGCCGCGTGCCGTGTAGAAGCAGCCGATGGACGGCCGATGTCACCCAAGTGGCAGATTCAGGGCATAATCCACCGAGCAAAAGAAGGAGTCGATCAACGTCTTGGAGTCGTCGCTGTTTTGCTGTCGAAAGTACACACCTCGTCGAACATTTCGGGCGTGGAGCTGAAGACGAAATCGCTGGGGTTTGTCGTATCATGAGGAGAGAATGTGTGTATATAGGTGGGAATAAGTGGGATCACAGCACCGGGCTTGAACATGTGCCTCAAGAGGACATCTCTATATATGTCAAGGAATCCTCTTGTAGGATCATATATAAGGTCCACCAAATCAAAGATACTTTTCTTGCTATCAGCTTTAATACATTATATGAGTTATAAGTAATAGACCACTGCACTCCGGTTTCCCCTCTGTCTCCACCTACTCCGTCGACTCTGTCGACTCGCCTGGCATCTTGCCGAGGCCGCCGATGGCGGCGCCCACCGAGGGAACGCCCAGGAGGCCGAACTCCACGTCGACGTAGCCGAAGGGCTCCGAGCCTTCGGAGGCGCCGCCGGAGCGGCGCTTTCCGGCGGACGTCGCGGAGGGATCCGAGTGGCCGGCGCCGGATCCGAGGTGCATGAAAGGCCAAGGATGCGAACGGTGTGGCTTGGCCAGTTTGGAGGATTTGTTGAATGTTTTTGGGAGCTGGAGATGGTGGGGATGGATGTTTCGGGGTGGATAGCTGGGAGCTGGATGGTTTTTAGGCAGACATCAGAAAGTTTTGGCGTAGGCGTGGCGGGAACTGATTCAATTGGATCACATCTGACGAACAGATTCAGGAAACGGTGAGAAGTCTTCACCAAACCATGTCCCAATCTCTACTCCATCTCTACTCCACCATCCACCCACAGCTGGAGAAGAAATCCCACCGAAGCAGGGTCCAAGCAGGTTCCTGCTGTTCCCGATCCCAAGCACGCAAACGACGTCACCAAACAGTCACCCGTCAGTGTGCTCAGGGTGGTCCACGCCGGTGTGTGTGTGTGTCACTCTTTTTCGGAGGAGGGTCCCACCGGTCGGTCGGCCGCAGCACTGCGCGCCGGCCTACCGAAGCATCCCCAACCGGACCGGACCGACCGTGGTCACCCGCACAAAGACAGCGCGCCAAGAGACAGCTGGGTGTGAAGCACAAATGCGCGCCCCGGCGGAGTTCTTCGGGAAGCCTGGCGCGACTCCCGCGGTCTGAAGGCCGGCGCCGACACGTGGACTGCAGACTGCAAGTCCAGCTGAGATGGGGGACATCGGCATCTGCATGCTTAAAAGCACACAAACAAAACATCACACACGATCAATGCATCGAGGATGCTTGTGAATTTGGCACTTAAAAAACGCTCAAAACAAGAACCTCTCGGAATAAAAGTCCTCCCACACAACGACCTTTCTCTGATCTTGGTCCTGCATTTTCCAAATGGCCACTAGACTTACAGGCACACAGTCAACCTGAGTGTCGAAGTTGTGCCAATTGGTTAGTCAAAAAAATGGGTCACTCCCTGCAACAGGGCTGGAAGGGATTTGATTCACCCATAATTACATGGGACAATAAAGAATCAAGCAAAACCATGTTGTTTGTCCCAAACAAGGTATCCCTTCCTTCACCTCGGTCTCTGATCTGTGCATGCCTTTCATCCAAGGTCCGCTCACCAGATCCAGTCTATAGGTCCCACTCCGTTCGACCTCCTTCGACGGACCGCACCGAACCGAGTCGATCGCACCGAACCGAGTTCGCACCCGTCGCCCCCCGCGGTTTGGCTCTGGCTCCGACCTGAAGAACTGCGTGCACACGAAGAGGCGACCCTTGAAGTCATCGCCTTTTTCGACGTCGGGCAGTCGAGTCGAGTCGAGTCGAAGAGTCGAACCCACCACAACCGGTATGGCCGGAGCCTTCGCTTTTTGGTGAGCACGAGGAAGGTAGGGCCTCCTGTGGTTTCAGAGTTGGCACAATAATTCCAAAAGGGCACCAATAGAAACAATGTAAAAAGCAATCTTGGAACCTCTGAAACAACTGTAGATCACCAAGCTTTGGCGTCGTCCGGCTTTCTGTGTTGAGCTTTACGTCGGTCGCGCCATCGGCCGGCGCTGTGCTTTGGAGGCGACGGCAGGGGAAATCGTTTCTGCAAAAGGACCGGAGGCGACTTAGGAGATGTGTTTTCGTTGGCCTTTGCGATGGAAGAAAAAGGAAGATGTCCCAAAAAGCGAGGAAGCATAGATGAAGGCATAGATTTGCATGGTCTTCTGGTGACGTGCCACGGGGCTGAAGAAGTCTTGTCTTAGTGCATCGACATGCCAACTGCTTGGATGGGCTGTAGGACCAGACTTTGCCTGTCAAAACCACCTGTTTGCATGCCAGAATTGACCCATCATACCAATCATACCTGGATCTTCCAACTATGCAAAATGTATGCCGAACCTGGCTGGTTCGATAGATGAAAAGGCAATGATTTTGCCTAGTTGGAAGACTCAGGATATGCACATGGGAAGATTTGTCTTCATTGATTCCATAGTTGGTCAGCTCCGCCATGGATGCAGCACCAATGCAGCACCAAACAACCTTGAAATCTTCCATCCAAATTCCAAGATCCTTTGAAACATGTTGAAACAGGTCCAAGGTCCTCGATGTTCGATGTTCAGCAGCTCCCTCAATCCGGTGGTTCTGAACGCTACCCCCATCGACCTTCAACGATGTTGCTCCAGTCCGGACCTTCGCCTCTCGCCTCAGACCCACGCCGGCGACTGGAACCCGAACCCGGAACACCGTCGCGTCGCCGCCTAGCGGCCTAACTGCTCCAGTAGGGTTCCCGCGTACAAGCCGCAGGCGTCGTCCGGAGGCCCCGCCAAGATGATCTGCACCTGGAGACGAAGGTGGTTTTAGGGCGGGCGGTCGACCAGGCGCCAGGGACGAAGAAGACTAAGAGAGAGAGGGAGAGGCAGCCAGCCAGCCAGCCAGCCAGGCAGCCAGGCAGGCAGGCAGGCAGACAGGCAGACCGTGTGGCATATCAGGGTTCCGAGGAAGAAAAAGAATGGGCGAAGGGATTTTTTGGGCGGTTGAGCTGTGCTTTTTCTTTCGATCTGTGCTTTATTTCGGGGCAAGACCTGTTGAAGGGTGAACTGCATCTGGCGGTTCAAAGAACATGGAACCTGTATAGTGTGACAGTGGATGTTGTTCTACTTACCGGTATACTCACCGCACCAATCCAATTCAGGGGCAGTTGTCGTTTCTCACCTGCAGAATGCATCCGCCATCAGCCCAATCTGACAAAGAAAAACTGTGTTGCATGTGATTTCAGTGCCATCAGGATGGTGGGTTGAAGAGCATTGAAAAGCCATAATCAACCTCTCCCTATGGCCTGTTGCGGTTGTGGAACCCCCATCCAGGATATGCTCCCAAGGAAACTCCTCAGTTGTTGTCGATATGCCAAGAGCTATAAAGCTTCCCCTAAAGAGAACATCCTAGCATCTTATGATGTGAAATTTCGATGAATTCACCATATGGATCCAGATGGCCAAGGATCTACAAGCCACTTCGTGCTCCAAAAAGTGGCGGAACCATGTCCGCGCCTCTGGATGGCTTCGCAGAAAGGCTGGCGTGAGCATGGCGATGTGATCCACACCCTTCCTGACCGAGGAAACGGCCAAGACGAAAATGGATGATGTGCAGGTAGTGCAAGCCAGAAGGATTCGGAATTTGTGTTTTTGGTTAAGTTAAAAGGTCTTATAGTCTTTACTCCCAACTCTTGGCCACTCCTACAAGCACCGGAAACGCTCTCCAAAGCCGCCCCCAAATTTCATCCCTTGTCCCAAACTAAACAAGGAGTTTGGGGAACTCTCTATAGCTCCTCGTCCTTCCTGTTTCGTCAAGAATATCGATACCTCCAGATCCGTCGCTTCCTCCTCAGAGGACCATAGCTCTCCCCCTAACAGTCACGGTCTCTCCGTCTTCGGACCGACCTGTCACTCCAGGGGACTGTTTGACCCATCGTCCAATGAAGATCAAGATCTTGGCGCCCGGTTCTTGCTCCAAACCTCAGACAAACCGGAAGCTCATTCCGCCAACCGCGCCGGTGCCGGTGCGACGACGACGCTCACGACGCTCAGGTAACTAGTATCAACTAGTCACCGAGAACCGGAAGGTCCACGAGAACCGGCAGAGCTTCAGACTTTTCTGGTCGGATCTGGTGGGTGGAGAGGGTATTTGGATGTATTTGGGAGGGGTCGACGGTCTGTGGTTCGTTGGACAAAACGGGCGGAGGGGGTCCGATTCGATTTTCAGGCGGATTTGAAGGGAATGGACAGACACCATGAAGGCTGTGAAGGGCTTGGCAGACTGAAGGACTAGTAACACATAATGTAGTAACACTACCCAGACCATCCATGCATGCCATGTGTATATGGAACATTTACCTGGCAATGACCCCTCAGACCACCTTAATGTAAACAGGTCAGAAGTACTATTTTTCAAGAGAATCCGACCTGCATGTACCAGCTGTTGGGTGGTGCGTAAGATGTATCCACTCAAAAGCGACAAATCATCCAAGCACCTGTGTCTGTCAGGAAATGATCTCTATCAGCTTCTATCAGCAGATTTGATTTGCACTGGTGGGGAAAGCTTCACTCTGTCAATTCTAGAAGCTCTCACCCGCCGGACAACCAACACATCCACCACTGGTTTGGGCATGACCTTGTCCAACGGCTCTGTTTTGGACTCCACAAACCCGGGCTCACGGCGGCCCCCCGTGACCTCCTTCCCGCATTCCACCCAAGGGGCCGCAGTGCTTCTGCAGCTGAGCCTTGGCCTCGGAGCGCAAGGTCTTCAAGCGGTCGATGGAATCCTCGACCTCCGCGGGGTCCGTCGCCTCGGAAGACGCGTTGCAGCATGCGACACCTCGACGCCTTCCTTCGGCGCATGACCGACGCACGCCTGAAGGCGGGAACCCCATCATCGTCCACACCTTCCCCAACCACGGTGCGCACCTCCCTCTCACTGTATACACATGCAGCGTCCAACTCGCCCGCGCACAGCGCGAACGACGGGACGGGAATCGCGCGGGAAATGAAGGTTGGGGGCATTGTCCAGGCTGATCAAGTAGGGCAATCCGGCAAAGAGAGTCCGTTCGCGCTTCAGCTCCACCTCGGTCAGTCGAGTTGTCACATGCTGACTCCAAAGCTAGCCCTATGGAGTATAGGGAACATGAACTACCAGCACCACGGAGTTGGGGTGGTTTATAGACACCCCTGACTATGCCTGGGGTGGTTCCTTCCAATAACCACCAGAAATCCGTGTCCAACTCGGTGTGGAACCTGGCATGTACTGCGATGCTTCGGCAAAATTGCTGACTGGTATTAATTCCAAATGGAACATGCGCAAAAAGAAGTGGGCTTCCTGATAAGGCTGGGTCTTCCAATGTCCCAGATTCCCTGCAAGCACTACAACCTGAAGAAACCATTGGAAGAGAGCATGAATGAATATGATACACGTCGACGAGGATCAGTTGAGCTTTTGACCGTGGATTGACCCAACGTGGAAGGGACAGGTGTCCACTCTGTGAATCCAGGCCCCTTGAGCAAGCAACACAGAGGGGCCCTGGTTCGGGTCCGGACCCGTTTCGGTGGAGAAGGTCCAACCCCCTGACCCCTGAGGTCGGGCGCGTGTAAGGATGGCGGAAGATGAAATCTGACATGCAGGTCAAAGAGACCTGGACCTTCCAAAAATGAACAGTGTCTGCCCTTTTATCAATCAAACCAGCCAAGTTAGGCAGAAACTTAACACGTCTAGTTCTTCCCTTTGTATATAGGTTCTAGGTGAAACAGCAGCGCACCAGCTGTGCGGCTCCGTTCTCGCCAAGCCGCCGCGTAGTTCTCGGACACGGCGCAAATGCCATAGCCGGCCTCGAGCTTTGACCCACCGCTCCGGAGAATGGTGTTCTTCGATGTGGCAGCAAGTTTGACCACTTTGTATATAGGTATACCTAGATCTTCCAACTGTGCAGAATTTCTGCCTTTTGGTTGGGTGTTATGCATGAAAAGGCAGAAATTCTGCACAGTTGGAAGATGCAGGTATGGTATAGCAGGGAAATTTAAACGAGCCCGCAAGTGGTATATGGCGCAATGCCTGTGCCACCTTACACAACTCATGCTCGCTTCGGCCCACAGTCGGGAGGCTTGCTCCCCGCTTCCAAACATAGCCATCCAAAGCATCCATGGGACAGGAATCACATAGCCCCCATTGACCCCCTGAAACCACTCCGATCTGTACCAGTCCCCCATAGTTGTTGCTGCTGGCAAAATCAATCAATGGTGGACCAGGATCTTTGGGAAAAAATCCATCCATGCCGTGCCTTGTTTGTTTACCACCTCACTATATACGCGGTCATCGTGCCTGGGTCTGCTTGATGTAGGTCACTCCTGCTTTCAGCATGTTGAAGCGCCCTTCGAACATGCAGTAGCGCCGCACCACCGACACCTGCGATCTTCACACGGATTGACACCGTGGGGGTGAGTGACATCACTCAGGAAAATGCTAAGCCTAGGATCGATCCACCGGCCACCTCCTCAGGTTCGGTACGACTGGACTAACTCCCCTGGCTCCTGCATAGAAGTGTCACACATTACCTTCTCAGGGTATGTGGATCCATAAAGAAAGGCAAAAAGAAACCGAGTCAGAGACCAAACTCATCCACATGTGTCCAAATGGAGACCTACAAGTAGTGTGGGGGTGGTCCAGCCAGGTGACCCCATGACCGCGGAAGCAGCTGGAAGAGGTAGCCATGTGCAGCTCAAGGCAGAGGCGAGGGCGGCACCACTGAGCTCAAATCCAAAACCCTCAGATGGCCTCTGGGGCACTGGTGAGACTCAAATAGAGTCCCAAATAGATGAAAACATATACAAAACCACTCAAAATGTATTGGAAACCGTGCCACTATACGACTATACCTATTTGTGGATCACTATAGAGGTCGTTGCTGCCACTTGCGACCGGAGGTCCTTCGTTCCTTCACCTCGATGGGACTTGCGCCGTTCCGTCACCGCACCCGGCGGCCTTGAGGTTGAAGATCAGGCTCAGCCGCCGCAGCTGTGTCACCGTCTTCCTGAGCTTCGCCCGCGTCGCGTCGCGTCGGGCGTCGCGTCGGGGATTCGCGTGCGGCCGAAGAGAGACGGACGAAGGGCGCTGGGCAAGGAAGAAGGGAATGGATGGGAATGGATCCTAAAATATCCATGGTTATCCATGGTTTTTGGGGGGTCATTCCCCTATTCCCTGCAAAGCCACCAGTAAGAAAAAAGCACCAAAACCGCTGTGCCAATACATTTGCCGAGGCTGTCACGCCCGGACTGGGCTCCAAGTAGCTTCTGGGAAAGTGGGACTTGGGGTGGGCAAAGACCTTCTGAGCAACTGGAGGTTTAGCGAACTGCGAGGGGTCCGGCCGTTTCGCCGGAAAAATACAACAAAAAACATCATTTACATACATCGACTGTCCAGGAAAACATCAACAAGGGGATTTGCCCATAGAGGAAAATAGACAACCTTAAGCAAAACCAGGTTAAGGTTTACCTTCTTCCACTTGGAAAGAGAACGCACGTGTGTTGTGCACCATTACGGCCTTGCGTGTCACATAATATATACTCCCAAGCTGCTGATCGCACTGCTTGCCCATCGACCTCTCAGAACCCCTCACCCATCAAATCTACCCACTGATATGAAAGAACCAACAAAGAGAACCGTATCATAGTTATATCTCATCCCATTAATGTCTAGTATGTATATAGCTTTATACCCCAAATGAAACCATCCAAATCTTCTCAACGCCTTACCGCCTTGGTCGACGTCCCGCTCGAGTCTCCAGAAGCGATCGCTGATGAACTCCGTCTCGATGACCTTGACGGCATCACCATGGGCCCCACCCGCAGCCCCGCCAGCTTGGATGACTTCTAAGGTGTTAACTTATTAAGCAAAGTTGTTGAAGGAGGCTGAAGAAAGACATGGAGAGCAGAAGCACTGATACCATGAGCAGGCAAGACAGAACAGTGAAGGGCAAGCAAGTGACTTGCAAGTGACTTGCCTATCCGTGCTGAAGAACTAGCCTGCCGGGTTACGTTTGCCTCTACAGTAGACCCCCTGCAGGTCAGAAGCTGGAGTTACACTCCGACGAACACATGGCACCCCCGTTTGTAAAAGAAAGTCGTCTTCCAAGGGATCATGCCATCCACTTCCATGTTGGTGAGTCAGAGTGTATGTCCAAAAAAGAGGTTTTCAGGACCAGGTTTAGCTCAGTGCAAAGATATATCAATATAGCTAGATGAGTTTGAAGCTTGGAAGTGCCGCACAGAAATCTCCATGCTCCAACAACGTCCGGCACCTGAAAACTTGGGATAGCCCACCTGAAAGGTGTCCAAAGCTTGACTGGTTCTTGTGGAAGCGGCACTCATACAAAAGCTCTTAGCCGACAAAAACCGCGGCAAACATCAAATAAAAACACACACATAGCTAACTCGCAACACGGCGCACATAGCCAAGGGTCTCCCATGTAGTCGGCATTGTGCAAGACCAAGATGATGGGAATCTGCTCGCTCGCCTGTGCAAATGTGATTGAAATTGCGTGTTCCCAGCAGGTCATACGAAAGGAACGAAAGTGATCTCTTCCAATGAATAGCTAGGTGATGCAGGGTGAGCTGAACCACGTAAACTGGACATTCGCACCATTCCTGAACATGTAACATACACTGCTTGAAACAATACGTGGAAACGGAAGTGGAGTTCTGGGTCATTTTGCCAGCCACTTCCACCAGGGCCGGATTCCAGGGATCGTCGATTCCTGCTCAACTGCTCGTCGACAACCACAGCAGGATAAAACAAAAAGACACTGACCCCGCCAATTCAAACCTGAAAGAACCCCTTAATGGTCGACTGAGGGTCAACCTGAAAGAGGGTCTACCAACCAAAAACATCACGCCGATCGCTCCCGCCGCCGGATCCTGAGCCGGCAGAAGGGGGCCTCCAAGTAGAGGGGCGCCAAGGCGGCATGGTAGTCCATGCAGTGGTAGATATCCGGCTTCAGCCTGGCGGAAAAACTGAGGGAGTGTGGTGGTCTACTTTAACAAAGGAAGTAAACAAAAGAAGCTCACAGGTCCTGTGTGTTTTCAGAGTAGACGGCACGAAAACGGCACTTTTCCCAGAGATGACTTGAAATGATGTTTGTGATCGTATGGTAGTCCACCGACGGAACCGGATCGTGTCACCGTTCCGAACGTGGAACAGGAACTCACGGTTCCACGGGGTCTCTTGGGATACAACCACTGGTGACTTCGGAAGTACACGAGCCATTCTAGCCGCTGGATATCATGAATAGTATCAAGCCATTAAGCCATTGGTTTACACCAATCCACGGATCCACCTTAACGTGTCACGAGTTCGTTACGAGACTCGACCCGACCGGATGACCAGCTAGTCTAGTAACTCAAAGTTGCAGTGTCGAACACATCACCTGCTCGAAGGGTGGCAGTCGAAGATTCATAGGGTAAAGGATTGCCACATAAGGATTCATTGCCACCAAGGGTAGTGGTCGAATCTGGCTCGAAGGGTAGAGGAAAAACAGACCACCAAATGGATGCTCTTCGGATGTCTGAAGATGGCCCGTCTGTTTCAACAGCTCCGTTGCGTGCAGGAGTGCGGTGCTTCCCGGCCTCCGGATGAGCATGGCAGTGGCCTGGCAAAACACGCGTTTCAGCGAGATACGAAGGGGAAAAGGGGACCTGTCTTGAAGATAGGATGGCATCAAAGAGTGTCCGAGAAGTGCTTGCTTCAGTTGGACTTAGCTGCAATTAGGAAGGTTGAAAGAATTTTCAACGTGAAATTGACACAGTGAAGATTGACCGTATTGAGGACTTAGTTGTTTGATTCATCATCACTTACATAAACGTTGATGAACATGCGCCTTCCATGCAGTAGAACCCGAATTCCATCATTCAAACGGATTTGGTGGCCTGAATCTTAAAGAACCGGGATGTCACTCAACGTAGACGTCTTCTTTAGTCTAGGGTTCTGTGGACGAATTAATGAGCTCTCAAATACCCAAAGTTCACAAACATCGTTATGTGCCGAAAAGACTTGTAAATTCTCCTTGCATGCTTCGAGCAAAAGCAGCCCGCTTGTGGCTTGGGACGAGGACTTCCTGTGCCAATGGGAGGCTCAAAGGGGTCTAGGAAATGCCATGAAATACAAAACAAAGCCTCTTTCCCGTATTCCAAGCGTCACCTAGCTCTATGGTGTATGATCACACCCACTATTCCGCCGGATCGCGACCATCTCTCTCGACCGTCCCATATCGTGCAGTGTGCGGATGATGTTTCAGAGCACAAGTGTCCTATCACAACTCGATCTAGCTAGAAATGCATGCATGAAAACCACAGCTATGCAGCTATGCTCCCTTAAGGATCCACATACTGTACCTTCTCAAAAGAATAGTTGGACCCTCCTGGCTCCTGCATCAAAAGTGACAACCCTTCTCACCCTTCTGTATGTGGCTCCAGCTCCGCCCAATCCCGGGGTGCCGGGCCGAGAAAATGACGGCAGCGGAATCGAAGAACACGAAACGAAAGGTCCTCCATGAACCCCTCCATCTTGCCTGGTTCCACAAGGAGAAGTAGCGCAAGGTCCTGCGGACGTGACGTGACTCCATGGGACTCCAATGAGCGATCGATCGATCTGCTGTCGTTGTCCCAGACGTCTGCGACTTATTGGGCACCTATCAACTTCAACACTTCCTCAATTGTCCTATAAGATTCACTGAAAACATCGAACACCTCTGCATCGGCTGGACCCTCGTTTCTGAAACACAAACAAAAAAGGCCGATCCACACACACACACACACACGTACCTGTCAACCAAAAAATTGTTCAGAGGTTACCATTTCCATGTGACCCACCTTTTGTCCCTTTCAAGACCTTTCAACTTCCCTCCCCCAAAAAAGAAGAAAAATGAATCCACACATTTGACGACCCGCCTCAAAAACATGCCGGCATGGTCCAGTATACATCCGCTCACCCACTCGCCGACCCACCCGGAAAGTCTCATGACCCACTCGCAGTCGCAGACTTCTCAACCCCGACTCACTGGCCTCACTTTGGTCATCGACGGCGGATAGGGCGAGCTCTTGACCTTCTCGGTGAAGTACTCGTGTTCTCAGCGGCAGCGGAGGGATGCGAGGCGAGGCGAGACGAGGGAGCTGGTCCGGGAGAGGGAGCTTCTCAGGACTGGACAGTGGGAAAGAAATAGGTAATTGTTTGTTTAGTAAATATCCATGTTACTATATGAAGAAGAAAAAGAAGAATAATAAGAAAAAAATAAAAAGAAGAAGAACAAGAAGAAGAAGGTGAAGTAAGTTCATGCCAAGTAAGTGGATTCACCGAGCAGTGGTCTGTGCAGAGTCTATGCGGGTCTATGGAATCTATGCTGGGTGCAAGTGTCCTCATCTACCCTCGAGTGCTTCACCTGGCCGAAAAGCCCGAACAAACTGACTGGAGCACCCACTTGCAAACATCCTCGCACATAACATGCAAACCCCGGAACCGGGTTCCCTTCTACTGGAGGGTCTTTATGATTTCCCCTAGATACTATAGACATCTATAGACTGGATGGCTCTATACTCCCCACTGGCGACCATCCATCCATCCATCCATCCATCCATCCATCCATCCATTCGTTGGGGTCGTCGCTCATCTGACCACCACTGCCCCAGCCGTGCCAAGAGACCCAGGATGTACCAAACTCGCTTGAGGCCATTCAGCTCGCTCTGCATCGTCCAGACCGTGATCCTGGGACAGTCCGTCAAGTGAGGTGCTCTTAACGTCAGACCTTTGCTGTATACTGACTGTCAATCCCAAAGCTTTCCAAGAGCACTCAAAGAAGGGGGACCTGACCTGGTCTTGTGGTGTATGTGTAGGGAATACCTGAGAGAAGATACTGGGACCCTCAGTTTGTACGTATTGGACAGAGGTACAAATTGGATACACAACTGTCTTTAGAGTCCTGACGTATCCACTCCCTAAACGACCAATGGGTAATGCGTTGACTGCATTGAGCATGGCGAAAGAATTGAAGGACCCCTTTTTGGTTGTGAATCTGTCCCAATGGCTCCCATGTCACACTCTGGCATCGCAGACAACTGTGACATCTCCCTGTTGACCAAATCAGTTACCAGTACTGTAAAGGTATGTATGTATATAATATAGACGTATACTGACCTCCAAATTGAATAGACAAGAATGCGGAAAAAAATAACAACTGCTCTTCGCAAAAAAAATATGAGATTGAAAAAATCAGCGATGGATGTTTTTCCGTTCGCACCTGTCGTGTCTTGTTCGGCGTGTCGTTCAATCAGCCGAGGCGCGTCTGTTCCTTCCCATCCACCAAGCACGCCAGCTTGTCAAACTCCTGCGCGGACGACTTGCTTTGCACCATTCACGAGTTGAAAGGGAAATCCTTCTAGGATAATAAGTAACAGAACTCATAATATGTCTTACCTGGACCTTCTTTCGGGGTGTCCTGTCTGGAGGCTCCTTAGTAGTGGGCTGAGGCTTCCAGCCAGGTGACCATACTTCCTTGGGATCCACATACCGAACCTCAGGAGGTACGACTGGGCCCTCCTGGCGCCTACATAAATAGTCTCCCACCTTCTGAGAAGGTACGACTGGATCCCTAGAAACTGTATATACTTGTTGATTCATACACCAAGCGACCGGGGATTGACTCTCGTGGTCGCTCCCCGCAGCTGAGAAGGTGGAGGTCGCGAATGGTCGCGACCACCGAAGCTCCCGAATCGGCTCCGAATCCATCCTTCTCCATCCTTCTCCTTTCTTCAGAACCCCACCAATTCCTCCAATTCCGGGATGTCTTTCTCACGTAGACTCTTGATGAACAACTCTCCCCTAGACATGGATTCCAAAATCTCTTCAGGCCTGCCAGGTAAATATCATCAAGAGTCTACATGATTGAGCGCTCTCGCTTCCAACAAGGTCATTGAAGAGGTTTTTACGATCCAATTGGGCAGGCTCTATTCATGTTTCATGAGCGGTTGCTGTGAGTTTTGTCTCCGCACATATCCGCGCGGAGCGAACCGGCCGGGAACCGGGAATGGGTCGATCGAATGGTTCGAGTCTTCCCTGGAGGCGGTCGCTACAGGCAGGTACACTGGAAGTTGGGTTTTCCTCCACCAACCAAGTGGGTGTTCAGGGTCCATGTTGGTCCTTCCAGGCTGTAGAGAAGAAACCTGAACAACTGCTGGAAGGACATCAGTGCCTTTGTGCTGGACGTTCATCCGAAGCGTCATGAAACTCGTCTTTACTTGCGTGTGGATTCTCCGACTCTCCACAGGCATTTGACAGCTATGTTGCTGTTGAGACGAGCTTCTTATCGCGCCAAATAAGAGGTGCAAATACGTCTTAGTACTCTTGCATGTTCAAGCCCATGGGTACTTTTAGTTATATGTTCCAGCTGCTTTCCCAAACTCAAGCCTCGTTTTCTGCCTCATGTTCCGTGTTCTATGGTATACCTTCTTCCACGTTACCATTGGCTGTCACATGCTTGAAAAATGCGTGAAACTCCCTGTAACACCCTTTCCCAGGCCCCACACCCCGCAACACATCTCCCCCCACACCACCAACCATCCACCACCGCCAACCATCCACCAACCATCCACCAACCCCGCCTCCAGCTCGCCGTAGTTCACATCCCCAAACATCGGATGCACCAAGCTCATGGTGCACTGCGCGACGACGAGTGCGACGGCGAACGCGGCGAACGGACGGGTCCGCGGACCAGGCCGCGGTCACGAGAGGCTGACGGTGTGTGTTGGCGGCCCGAGGCTGGAGGTTCCGGGGCAGCTATAGAGACATGGGGAATTTGGTGAGTGTTGGATTGGAAGGAGGCGTTCCGAGAAAAGAGAAGTCTGCGGATGGAAGCCGGTGTTTAAAGCCAATTCAACCCCTGCCGCTCCACGCTCCGGAGCAAGTGGGTCAACCCGGTCACCCCAAGAATACACAAGAAGAAAGTGCCCAAAGCATGCACAGGGCTCGTGGCATGTGTTCACCGTCAGGCTGCTTCTGGTGGAGTTGAATTAAAACCATTGATTGCACCGTGAATTCTGGTCAACCCATTCAACTTCCAACAAGAACAGGCCTAGCCGCCCTGAACCCGCTGACATGTTGAGTCTCCTCCCTGCGCAGTACACTCCGCCGCGCAGGAGTTAACTCTCACACGCATCGCCGCGCGCATCGCAGCGCCTGTGGATGTTCGCGCAACATCTGGTCCAGCACCTTCCCCAAGCCACCGGCACTCACCTGACGAGACGCCCGGGCGATCAGGGCGACCAGGGCGACCAGTTGGAGGACACCAGGGAGCAGTCGAGGACATGGCTTCAACGAATAACACCGTTTTCATGGACTTTCATGAAGGGTTTCACATGGCTTCAACGAATAGGAAAAGACCAGGAATTCATATTCGTTCTTGGTGCCTATAGGAATCTTCATATAGTTCATTGGTGCCTAGGATTTTGTAGTTCGAGAAAATCCCCCAGCAGTAAAGAAGAATCCTAAAGGTAAGAAAGAGTTCTGGAAATCGAGGGAGATGTCGTAAGTTGTCTTTATAAGAAAGCTCACCCTCGATTTCCTCCTCCAACAGCAATAAAACTATTGGGTATTAACAAACCAAAGACTACCACTCATTTTATAGCAGTTGGTTGTCGGTCCTTTCTTCCTCCACCATCATTAAGTTTAATAAAGCAAGGTCCTATGATCAGTAAAATGCATGATGGATGCTTAGGTTTTTCGTACTTGTCCCTCAAGCGGTTCAATCTTTGCAGACACCATGACCACTGTTGATGATTGAAGGGCTTGGATGTGTTGGCGGGGGCCCCGGATGTGTAAGGGGGCCCCAGATCTGTCTCTTTTCGCGGCGAACGAGGCTTCGGCTCCGCCACGCGCCTTGACGCCTCGCTCTGGGATGGTGTGCTCGATGGCCGCCACGATGACGTGCTTGGGCTCCACGCGAGGACCTGAAGATGGAGACGTCCCAGGGATGCCCAAGCAAGGTGTCCGGGTTCACCTGTTGGCCCCTTTTTGCTGATTTTTGGAGTTGTTTTTGGGTTTGCTCACTGATCCACTATCTTCTTTTTTCTGTGGGTCAAACGGGTCAAGATGCCAATCCCGGTTTTGTATTGCACCTACACCACACCGTAAGGAACGAGGGCCGGGAAAGAGTTTGCCATCAAATGATAAAATTGGAAAGAGAGGATTCAGGTCTCTATTTCTTGGATGCGCAAACCTACAGACTGATCAGACTCATCTTATATTTGAATTGGTGTCACTATGTGTCACCATCTCTTTCCAGTCACACGAACGAGTCCCATACTTTCGGGGTACTTCTTTGTCTAACTGGTGCGAAGAAAGGCTAAGGAATGAGGGTGGCTGGATCCAAAGGAATCTCGTATACTAAACATTCCCTCATTTCCTACTACAGTAAACACATCTAAACATCCGTCTGTTGTTTGCGGGCTCATTCCGCGGTTCTGCCTGAGATCCGCATGATGTTGGGCAACGTGGGCTCCTGCACACAGAGACCGTCCACACCAGTTTCGGAACAAAGGACTCGCCCGGTAGACCGCGACAGATTCGATTTCAACCAAAACGCGCACGTCTTTTTGGCTAGGACGTTTCGGAACCACAAGTCTGCCTGACTTCACAAACCAAACGATTTGAGCAGGTTTTGAGAGGGTTGTGAGCGAATACGTACGGGTCCATCACTTACTCAATGCTGCACGGCCTTCAAGTACTCGGCCCCGACTGCTCGGTGCAAATACGAAAAATCCCGGGGTGGCAGGGTCTCCCGGGGTTTTTGAAGAGAATTTAAAAAGGGATATGATAGGCTTGCTTGCTCCAAAAAACAGTGATAACCATGTATATAAGAACCTACAGCCAGCTGGATGATTGATTCTCCTTCTCTGTTCTCCTCACAAGACAAGGCGCATGGAGAGAAAGGGTCCAGCAGTACCCCTGCCACTGGGGGAATCGTTTGGGATGAGGAAGGTCACCGTGTGAGGTTCGGTTCCAAGCGCAAGCGCCCCGCTTTTAACGCGGACATCCACGGGTCGGATGATCGACTTCCATCGCCCCTTGGATGAACCACTTTCCTCTACCTGCAGTCACGTTCGATGGGGTGCGATCCATGGAGGAAGTCGGGGTGCCCGAACGTCACATCCACTCACGTAAGGGGACGTTTCACACCACCCCGACATGTGACTCCTGGTAAAAACACGTGGTTTCCACGTCCACTTCCTTGTTTCCACGGAGAGTACGTAGCTCCCGGCGTTGTGAAACGAACTGATGGCACATACGTCTCTTGTGGTGGTCCTTCACGATGGATAAGTAGATCTTCGTCCGGTAGTTCCATGCCAAGATCAGCACTGCCAAAGCCTGGAGGACACGCCGGTCGGGAGCCAACGAGAGACGAAGTAGAATGGATCGCATGGATGAGTGCGCAGCTGCGACACCACCCAGCAAAGGAAAGAGAATCACCCAACTATTTGTTGGATCAAAATAAGGTGAGATTCAAGATCGGAATCTTAGGGTCCACATGATCTTAGGGGATATGCATCTTGGGGATCTCTTTTGGGTCGACAAAGTGTCTAACACTAACACGTCTCATCAGTCAACCCCAAGGATTCATCCTACAAAATGACCATCCCCCACTGCTGTTGAGCAAATGACCTGACCGCTGTCGAAGAAAGCCACCCAATCCCGGAACTTCTGCAACACACGGGCTCATACACCTTCTTAGCTGATCCATGCAATGCAAGAAGACTCACCCTCCGAGGGTACCACCATTCCGAATCGAATGCTTGGATTGCTTCCAGGGTCTGCCGGGACAAATCGATCGATTCCCCAGGTTTGGGGGAATACATCCCAGTTCCGGAACCTCACCAGTCACCAGGACCATCCGTTGATCTCCTGGGTTCTTCCCGTTGATCTCCTGCGACGTGGCAGACCGGACCGGACTCGACCGACCCACTGAGGTCTCCCAGCGATCCATGCCATCACCAAGCCGGCGGTGATCCACATTTCCTGAGCCCGCGGTTTTCTACGAACGAACAGGGATCGGACAGGGTGAACACGTGGACGTCGGATCGGAGATCGGATCGGAGATCGGAAGATGGACAGGATATATGGCTGATGGAGCTTGGAGGAGTGGCATGGCATGGAGGTGGGACGAGTGCTGAAAACTCAAAGCTCCTTAGCTGGAACTCGGGCGACAGGAGGTTTCTGACACTGAAACTTTTGAGTGTAGGGGATCCAAAGTTGTTACATTCACTAGGACTTTGGATCTTCACTATTCGGTAGCGTGGGTAGATCACTGGATCTGAAGAAACACCATGCTGATAGTTTCTCTCATGGAATTCAGGGTGGTGGTGACTTCAGGTACAGGATGTTCTGCTATCTTCCTGAATGCTCCCCGCGTTGGCAAAGAATCAGACCTCGCAACCTGTGGCCTGGTGTAAGTGTCTTCTCTTGCCAGGGATCCTTTTTGGATCACTATTAAGACCATAAATATATAGTATAACCTGGTTCTTCAAAGTGACCTTTTGATCTCCCGGTTTGAGGTCACTTGGGTCTGTAAAAGGAATTTAATTAGGTCACTGGATGGAACTCCCAAGAGGTCACGAACTGAAGAACCTGGTAGATAGATCACTGGATCTTCACAATGCCTTCCGACTCCCTCAGTTCACCTCTTCATTTTGCCAGTGGAGATGTTTCTCCAAAAATGCTTTTGGCAGGTTGTACGGTTGTACGTCCACTTTTCCTGGGCCTTTGGGGAGGTCTATTGGATATACATTGGGCATGGTATATCCCGTTGAACCAGGGCCCAGTAGATGGACTGGATATACCCTGTCAGTTTTGGAGAAAAAAAACCAAGCGATTCCCACCGTGGATCCTGCCACCCCTTGTGGCCCCCGTCTCACTCCACACCGAGCTTCGGAGCGGGCCGTCTCACTACAGGTGTCACGCCTCGGTCGCCACCGAGCGGTCGAGAAGACATCGAGCGGGAGGTACGGTCCGTGCGACCGGGAGTGCGGTAGTAGACGGTTCACCGGTGCGGTGGAAGTGCTCCGGATGCAACAGAAACCAGACATGAATTTTGAGGACCAATGGCACCAGTTTGTCCAAGTTGGAAGGTGTTATTGGATGATGGGCCTCCATTCTTCGCAAGTCATATGGGGTTCCAGTGCCATCGAACCTCTGAAACCAGTACCGCGGTCCTGCCTATTTGGACGGTGCGTCCTTCTCATCGGTGCCCAGGATACAGAGGGTTTCGAGATTCCTTGAAAGCCATGTCAAGCTCCAGCAGGGGATCCGGCGCCAGAAATCCGCCCCACCACGGTGGCCACGGACGTAGAACCGTAGTTGTTGAGGTCGAAACGAAGCCACGGACAAAGCCCATGGAAGAAGAACTATATCATATCCTTTTTTAACACACAAAACTACTGACAAAGCATACCTTTTACACGCGACCAGTGACCAGTGAGGAACTGAATCAAGATGAATCAAGGTGTAGGCACGCGTCTTTCAACACAAGTTCATGAAAATGGACACACTCACATTTAAGAGGTCGGTGTATGTGTTCTATGTTTGTCTTTTGGGTCTCCATTTGTTTCACTTTGTTTCGTAGTTCGACCAGGCCATGCCTCTCCAACACACGGCCCCGGCGGTGGGAAACACCAGAGAAGCATACCAACAACTCACATGTTTCAGAATGGCCTCCAACAATAGCACAAGTCAGAACAGCACACTGACCAACAACCAAGCACCACAAGTCTTTATAAGCACCGAAACTTGTTCATAGTTCAGGAAAACGGGCGATGGCACCCCTCAAAGATGCTAACACACAAACAAAATTGCAACTGCCAACAACACAACAAACAGAACAGCAACAAACGTTCATCCTGGTATCAGCCCCAGTTTCCTTGACACAACTTTCAGTATCCCTTTCAAACAACAGTCCGCTAAAACCAAACATATTTTTCCAATTTTAGATCCCACTTAAGGCTTAGGTGGAACGTTTTGTAACGGCCTAATAAATACATGTTAAACTGCTTGAACATGCAATATTCACGATGTTGTTGCCCTTTTATCCATCAACCTATATGCATCTTCTCTTGTTGTTGGATGTGTTTCATCTTCTATGTCTTGCAGTGAACTCCTGATCCACATTTCAAATTAAAAAAAAAAAAAAAACAAATACATTCCGGCAAGGCCGTGCTTCCCTTCACCTGATTTCACCTGTTCATGTTCAGGGTTTTGCTTGGGGAACCGCCTAGGTTTCCCCCGTTTCATGGCGTTTAACCCAGACGCTCGGTCCATGGGACTGGATGCCGCCCCATTGGCCCCAACACCACCCCAATGGGACTGCACATATGCCAGTCCCAAACTCCCCGAAGCATCCGATCTCTTCACTTCAACACAGCAAGCCGGGAAAAAGGCGGAGCTTCCCCACCAAGCCAGGATGAAGCGATCGATCTCGCATGCGGGAGGTCCTTCGTTCCCCCCCCAAAAAGCATCCCTTTCTCAAGGCAAAAAAACGCACAGACCTCCCGAAATCGCTCCCCCATGGCTCCCAAGGATGCATTTATTGGCATGTCTCTTCTAAGTGCGGTCTTCTGATCGACAAAGGGGACAAACATGTTTTTGACTGTCTCATTGGGGTGTCACTATCAAGATCTAAAGTAAAGGCACTCTCAACAAGTAATCGATACATATGTTGCATCCGACCCTGTACTATAAGAGGGTCATTCATGGGTAAAGGCACCAATAGAAGGCACCAACGACTCTCTTTGGGTTATGACTGGCACGACTGGCTCGACCAACTACCATCCTCCCGCGGCGGCGAGACCGACAGCGTTCGGACATCCGAGGAGACCGACATGGGTGCCAGCTCCACACCACGGCACCTCAGCACGCCGCCGTCAACGGGGAGCTCGGAGGGGTTGCTCCATGGGGAGCTCGCTCGCTTGGTTTCGGTGGCCACGGCCAGAAGGACCACCAGTGGTTTCACAGAAGCGCGAACATCTATAGAAACGATATATAGACTTATAGTAACTAGACGACGGTTGGCCCGAGAGTGAGAAAGGTGATTGTCAAGCAATTCCGAGTAAGGAAATAGTTAAAGTCGAGTTGTCCAAAAGCCATGAC
This sequence comes from Durusdinium trenchii, assembly GCA_963970005.1. NCBI lineage: Eukaryota > Dinophyceae > Suessiales > Symbiodiniaceae > Durusdinium > Durusdinium trenchii. The sequence continues at coordinate 194,885 of CAXAMN010023273.1, read as the reverse complement.
TTCTTTATACAATCTGTTATTGAGTAAGAAGTTGCGAATAAATAAAATCCTAAAATATTAAAAGAAATGATATGTAGAACGAGAGAAAGAGAGGGCGGATGTGAAGGAGTGACAGTGTGGATGTGCAGGTGTGATATAGATGTGCAGATGTGTGGGTGTGTGAAGGTAGAGAGGTAGATCTCACCTGGCACCAGGCCCAAAACAAGCCAGTCTCACTTCAAGTTTCCATGCAGCCTCACCAAATCAAACAGTAAAGTTTAACAAGGATGAAGCGCACATAAAATACATTTATGTGCGCTTCATTCTACATTTGTACTACAAACTGGCCACTTCTGAGTCCAGCTCCGAAAGGCTCTTTCCCGCACTACATTTGTACTACAAACTGGCCACTTCTGAGTCCAGCTCCAAAAGGCTCTTTCCCGGACTACAATTTGCACTATACAAACTGGCCAGGTCTGAGTCCAGCTCCAAAAGTGAAGCGCCAAGTCTCCAAAACGCAATCTCACCTGCATTTCGCGCCCTCGACACGCACGATCTCCGCAGAAGGTTCCGTTTCGTAGTGCCCCGGCGGCACCGCCTCCGCCTTAAGAGAGAAAGAAAAGAAGAGCGAGAGGTGAAGATGTGAAAATGAGCAGAGATGTGTGCAAATGTAGAAGATGTGCAGATGTGAAGATGTGAAGATGTAGATGAGACGTAGTTCTACAGATGGTTTTTTACGAAGAACCCTTCGCAGACGCTCTCGGGAATAACAAATTTGGAAAAAATCCAAAGGGTGTCCAAAGGACTACTCTACACGACCTATAGGGATCTCCGTTGAACATGCATTGGGTGGTCCAGGTAAATGAAATTACTGTTCGTTTATAGAAGTGTTCAAAGTTTGAATGTCCAAGGAAAAACTCTGGAAACCGACTAATTTTTTGGGATGCCCAAGCCCCGGGCCTTTCGCAGGTCATGATCCTCTCTTCTGCAGCGCAACTCGTCTTCACACCAAAGGGGTGCGTTCTTCCACGGCGCCAGTGGCCAGCCGATAAAACACCCACCAACAGCTGGCTGCTGCTCTCTATGGTGCATAGTCCTTTACGTGGCCCGAATCGTTCATCATGTTCACCCAAAATGAACTGCATGGATAAATAACTCCCCCTGCATGCTCTTTGATCCACCCACCGTCGAATACTGCTCTGCTCCAAACTGCCCTGCTTCTGAAAAACACCAAGGGATTGGCTGCAACATCCGGCCACCGAGTCCCCTTCGTCGCCCCCAAAATCCCGACCCGACTCGGTCACTGGGATGATCACCGTTGGTTCGGCTTGATCTGGGGGTGTTGTTCGGATCGGATTCATAGGATCGGAATCTTTAAATGGTCAGATCGGAATCGCAGGAATGACGGGCACGTGCTAGGCAACACCATCCCGACCATCCCGATCATCCCGACCGTCATCCTCACTGATCTC
>CAXAMN010023273.1:140866-183942 GCA_963970005.1 Durusdinium trenchii | reverse complement strand
AAGATGAGAACTGGCGACTGTGTGGTACAACTTTAGTACGCGGAGTAGCTGGGGATGACCCACAAGAGTGTCCCACAAGAGTGTCCGACAAGACGGCGTGTCGCTGCAGAGAGGAATGATTGGTGGTATTATGGGATATGTTTGCGAACAGTGTGTGGCGGACCTATTCAGCGTTATGCTGACACAGCGAGAAAGACACCAAGAGGTGGGCGCTGATGAGACTGTTGTGCTGTCGTATCATCTGCGCATCGACGTCTATAGCCCCTCACCTGTGCAGAGACATAGACGCAGATACACACATAGATACACACACACACACAGAAACCCACACACTGCCTCAACTCACTCGACTTAACACTTCACACTGAACACTTAACACATAACTCACACTCTGACTTCATACGTGATGACAAATGCTTTCGGGCCACTCGTCGTCTAGATTGTCTTTTTTTGGGGGGGGGCTCACTTGGATTGGCACACCCAGCGGATGTGATGTTGTTCAACACACGTGATGTTGTTCATATTTGCTCATACGATCTCTCCAACCTTCCAACCCTGTTCCAGAAGGTTGGCCCCCCCCCAAAAAGAACCTAACACCCGGCCAGAAACACGTGAAAGGTATTATACTATAGACTACCAAATCCATCTTCCCAGCCCTTCACCGCTTCTCCCGCCGTTGACCGCGCCATCCTGGGCGGCCCCGACGTGGCGCGTCCCTCGCCCGTCGGGGCCGGGGAATCCAGCTGCGTGCGGAGCGCGTAGCAGGAGCGTCGGATGCCTTGGTGCGTGCGCCGGAGGTGGTGAGTCGGTCGAGAGATGAAGGTACGAGCCGAGTCGAGAGATGAAGGGTTAGGGGAAAAACTCCCCCACCAGGAAGGTGAAACGGCATTCTGTTGATGGGTTCAGATCCAAACGATCTGATATACTGCATACTGCACTTTAAGGTTCACTACTCACTGTGTTAATTTTGTGTGCTTACTCAAACATAAACACCCTGGCCTGCTCTAGTCGAACGAATGTTCTGCCTGCAGTACTCCTCAGCCCCTAACGGATCAGGGCTTGTGCCATGCGATAGGCCTCGTGCAGGGGACGTGGTGAGACCGCGCTGTGTCTGAGACGGGGTGTCTCAGTGCGTGGGGGTCCCAAGGCTCCATGATGGAAGTGGACACATACCCAAACACTCCATGGGATTGGGGTCATGTATGGTCATGTTCATTCATTTTCATGAGGCAAATGTCAGTGACCATTCCAGTCCCATGGATGGTCTGGGATAGATGAACATAAGCCCCGCATGACGACCATGTTGCGAACTCCGAAGCAGTGAGTGAACCTCCACGTGAACCAGTGAACCGTGGGTCCGTGATCTCGATGAGGAAGTGACGAGTTGCCAGCTGAGTTGGCAAAGGCTGCCAGATCCTAATCCCTGAGAGTGCTTCAGTGAACTTGTTGATTTTCTCAGACATGAGATTCCACAGCGGACTCGACAGAGTTTGGACCGCAGTTTGAGTGGACAAAGGTGGAATGAATGATCTCCAACTTCTCATCCTTCGATTCCAACGAATGATTCCTCTAAGGTCCTTTCCCTCCACCCTCCCCACCCCCCGTCCCCACACCCCGAAACCCCGCACCCCGCACCAAATCCGCTCCGCCCGCTCCGCCTCGTTGTCGCGGTCGAGCACCGGGTCTTCACACCAGTGGGGCCCTGCGGCGCCCATCAGATGATCCAAAATGCCCATCTGGCCGAGCATCACCCGACGCGCGCTGACGCGCAGACACGCAGCTACGGGTTGCGTTGGTGGCGGGTGGCGCGTAGCGCCACGCGGCTCCGCGGGGCGCGGCCACGGAGGTGGGAGAGTTGAGAGAGTTGACCCGCAGGTCCACCATGAAAAGTGGCACGAACAAGCTGGAGCTGGAAGAGGACAGAAGTGAGGAACGATCTATCTGCGGTATAGTCTCAAAATGACCTGCTTCGGCCAAATGACCAAGTATCCAGCATGAAGTGGACTGTACGTCAAAGCCCAAAGTTGAGATCCCTCAAAATCTAAGCATGGTCACAAATGTCGCCGACCTGTCGAGGAGGTGAAAATCACGGGATTTGGAACGGAACCGCACACCCCCGAAAAACACACATCCATGCCTGGTCGTTGACGCCAGCCACGGCAGAGCCCAGGCGAAGCGGCCCACCCTGGAAGCTATCCTGCGAGGAGGTTTCTTCATCTCCGGGTGTGTGACAGGTTTCCCGACCCTTGGTTTTGGGGCGTCAAGAATTGTAAGTCACATTGTCGAGGGTCTTTGACATCGAAAGTACGGGACCCCCGCGGGGATTCCATGGCTGGTCGAGGAAAGCTCCGAGGGGGGTCGAACTGGGAGGTCTACCTGCTATTTCTGCACCTCCAGGACCCTTCCAAACCTGGACCACCAGAGGTGGAGCCCCGGAAAAAGCCTGGGCAGATCGACCTGCCAAATGGGAAGCACCCTGTTTGTTGGAGGGAAGTAGGCCACCATGTTTGGTGAAGAGGCTTCTGTCCTTGCTCGTTCTCCAGGGCATGTCTTCCATGTGAAACAAGCCCTCTAGCCCGAGGCCTGTGAGACGGCAGAAGCTTGGTTGAAGATGGACACATGCCCACTTGGAGGACCATGTTCCACAAATTAAATACAAATATAGGTGGCGTTTCAATATGTTTCATGTTTTGTTCAATGTGTTTATTCCAAATTCCCCTATAGGGATCCAAGTACCTTCTCAGGTTAGGTGATGTGTTCGACACTGTCATTCAGGTGCCGGAGGGTCCTGTGGTACCTTGTGAGGTACGGTACGACCGGATCCCTAGCGTTCCATGATGATGCCAGGGAGTGTAGCTTGTGATCCCAAGATATCTTAAGGGCAGCTACAGTACAACCTCATACAACCCACTATCCTTCCGTTTCGCATCATTTGGCCTGGACTACCCGCAATCATGGACTACCCGCAACTGACGGCTAGGTCCACCAGCAAGGTCCACATGTGCATATCGAGATAGGAGTCTACAACATCTCCAAGCTGGTTTTTTCTCCGTCTCCGAATTTGTGCCCCTCACGTCACTCAAGTCACCTATCCAAAAGCAACTCATCCAACATCACCTACCTAGCACTCCCAATGGGTGCCTATAAGTAGAGGCCTATAAGTAGGGTAGTCTATTGGACACCCAAACAAGATGATCCTGGTATGAAAAAACACTTGTAGGCTGTTGGTCACTCTATCCAACTCATCCACACCGATCCCAGAAAACCAGTGGCTTGCTCCAGTCAAGGACCCCCCCCACCCTGCCCTCGGTCCCAGTCACCTTCCAGTCGGACGGCTCCGGTTTGCTTCGACCCGTCCCACCACGTCTCACATCGGCCCGTCTCCTGGTGCCAAAAGCCGCTATCCGTTTGGGCTCCCAGGACCTGGCAGACCCAACAGGCTGAGGCTGAGCGTGCTGGATGGCCCAAGAAAGAAGCAGGCGAACGTAAGTGGATGAAGACCTGGAGCCTTCATTGCCATAATACCTGGTTGGATGATTTTCAACCCACAGATATAGAGAATATGTGTTGTCAGTGGGAGGGTCAATCATCTCAAGAGCAGGTTGAATAGAAAAATATCCGAAACCACCACCCACTGTTCTTAACGTGGGTGATTTCTATGATGTGTCCGAAACGCACGGCTGGTCCCAGTGGATGATCATAGTAATCAGGCGGTGGCTTGCCGACATGCGAAGAACAAAGAGATGTCTCGACCCCCAAAGCCGGGGGCTTCTTTGGACCCCGTGTCATAGAAGTTCGTAGATCCCCACTCAACAGGTCTTGGAAACGGTGGTTTTTTTGTTAACCTATTTGGAGACCACGAAAAAAACACACCCTACGACACGACCTATCCGAGCTATCCCCCCTGAACGTTGCTCCGAGACTACTCCGTAGCCACGGTGAATCGGAAGCCCCCAGCCCGGTGAGGGAGTGGAATTGCGGTTCTGCGGTTCCCTTAAAGAAATCCACTTGGGGGATCCATAGGGATCCTTGAGAACGGATGAACTATCCATGTCGACGATAGATCGATTCATATATAACCCCCGTCCCCAGACATTGATGGCAAACAACTTAGTATCTAGATGGCGGATAGTCTTCATCAACGGTCTACTGCCTGATATAGCAAAGGATCCACTTGTCACATGCAGAATGTCGGAAATGTGTCACCAAGACAGTCCATCGATGAAATATGTAGCTACGCCAGACTCAGCTAGCAGCCTGCCAAGTAGTCCCTCCGCATCCCGCTGCCTGGTAATTGCACTCTTCCATAATCATGGTGACCACTTTGCCTTGCCAAGCGGGCGAACATCTCATTATTTTTCACTAGCTTCTCGAACCAACTCTACGCCCAGCTGTGTGCTTTTGAGAGGGATGTTCAAGTGATACAGCATTGGAAGACGATGTTCACGGTTGTTGAACACCGCCAAGAAAACAATAAAACAAAAAACGTCCATGTGATGTAATTCCCAGACCATCCATGGGACTGGACTTTACCAACATTGTGGCGCATATTCCAAACATGTCCAGTCCCATGGATGATCTGGGATCAGGAGGGGAAACTAGGGTGATGGTGATTCATGGTAGACTCCTAGACTTTTATGGGCAACATCAGGTTCAAATTGGCTCTTCTGGAAACCAGTTCCGTTTTTCTGTCCAGGGCCTTCGATGCCCTGATCTTCCATCTTCTTCTGCAGATCTTCCCGCTCCTGCAGCTCCGCGGAACCCGCGTGCCGCGCGCGAGCGCGGAGGAGAGAAGCGCCGTTCTCGCAACTCCAGTGGGGACGGGGCGGCAACACGCAACTCCAGTCATCAGAACCTCCGACAAAAGCCTTCGAAGCAAGTCGTATTTTTGGTCCGCGGAACCCATGCGTGATTTGTTTGAAAGGTCAGGGTCATACGAGGTCAAGCGGCTTTTACTAGACGGATTTACCGGAAGATTGGATGAATGCTTGCCATGTGCCAAGTATGTGTGGCAATTCCTGCAAAATCCTGTGGGTAGCAAGATGTAAAAAATGAACCTACATTATATACACACTACCACCACGACGACGACTGCTCTTCTACTACGACTACTACTACTACTACTACTACTACTACTACTACGACTACTCCGACTATCACTACCACAAACCACTAGATGCTTTCAAGGTATGACGCACCTAGGTCTTCTCCAACTTGAAGATCCTACACTTCTTGTCTCCCACGCCTGGGCCGGCGCCAACATGAGCGCTGACCCATCTGTGCCTGGTCGTTCCGGTAGCATAGCCCATTGAGGCCTTGTTCCGTGCCCTGGGCCAGATCCGGGATGCCATACCTGAACACAAATGCGATGAACATCCGCGACGGCCGTCAGTCCGGGTTGTGAGGTGATGGGAATCGTTCTTTTCAACGGGTCTTGGTCTTGGGAATGGATGAAGCAAACATTTGCTTGTAGAATCAAACAGAAACCATCTCCTACACATGATCACATTTCATCACATTTCATCGTATGATATCATATGTCGACGTCTATCTTGACGGCTTCCTATATAGGGGGTGGCTTGTAGCCGGTTCAGTGGAGACTGGTAGCCGTGTTTGCTTAGATGTCCCGTTTTTGCTTGTGTATGCAAACAACATATATAGCCGCCTGGACTTTCCTGAGGACAGTGGCCCTTCTAGAGCGCTGACCACGCAAACGCTCTTGGGATGGACCCAGTCGATGCGGGATTGGCTGGTCTACGCAGTCTACACATGCACGCCCATTCCAAGGTGCCAAGTGAAGCTCCAAGCCATGGCCACCATCAAGCGCCAGAGCTCGTGGCCCTGTAAACGCGGCCACTCGCTTAGATGCTGGGCGTTGGGAGGGTCAATCACTGGAGGTTTCCCCTTTTTCCGGAACCAAAGGTTGGAGACAAACCCGGAGAGTACGATATGCATATTAGTGTTCAAACGCATCTACGCGTAACAACCCTCCCATGTCTGTCAGGCGGGACGGAATTCACTTGCCAAAGAGCACGTTTCGGCCAAAGAATAACTGCCCGGCCCTGTAATAATTACCTGTAGACTGCTGATTCATCAATCCAAACATGGATTGTAAAGCCGATATCTATGATATCTATATATTATATATGATTCCATATGGGGGGTTGTTAATCAACTGTCTACACTGTCTACCAGGCTACATGTTTCTTGGAGTATCTACTGGACCCTCACATATGATATCAGAGCCGAATATTCCAAAGATCTCAAATGCCTTTTCGCCTCCCCTTCATGAGCTTGCAATATGACGTATACCAAGGAAAAAAGAAACTGTACGCCCCATGCCATGTCGTGCTGCACCTGGCTGGGGTTGCTCAGAAGCTTCCGGAAATTCTTGGACCTTGGCCGTGCCGTGGGCTCCGCAGCTCCGCATCCTATAGCTCAGCCCAGGGGACTCGAGAGAGATTGAAACTTGCGAAGCAAACACGTGCAAAGCAATCTGCATGGATCTCAGACCACAACCAGCCTCTACGTCAAACAGCTCCAGGTCTAAACAAAGACCGGAATGCGAATCGGGTTCCAACTTTCTAACGACCATTTAACCATCTAACCTACCTGGTATCGGTCCTTCGCCCACGACATGTGACTGGCAGCGGCTCCAAGGTTTTTGATCCAATCACCACTCCCTCCTCCGATCTGACCCCTGCAACGGTGTGCAACACATACTGCGAGTTCTCCCAGCTCCCCATCCAACCAGCCTATAGACCCATCCACCAATATTACCAGTTCCTGGAACCCAACTGACCCCTGTTTTGAGGAACTTTGGCCATATCTTGGGGTGGTTGGTGGTCCGGAGGTCATGACCAGGTTCTATAGGTTACTACCCAGATGTCTCTCACCTCCTCCCCCTCCAGTGCCCGCCCTTTTCGTTCAGGGCGGCTCCACGGCGTTCAAGGCCAGGCGGATCTGTCCCTGTGACTCCAACGCCTCCCGCGAGCGGTTCACCGCCTTCTGCGCGTAGCTCTTGTAGAGGCCCATCGCCTCCGCCGGGCTCCGCGGGCTCGGCGGAAGTCGAAAGGGACGGAGCGGCGAAGGGACGGTGCAGATAGGGAGGTCTTGCAGCGAAGGGTGGTACAGATGGAGAGGGTTGAGCGAGAGCAAGGTGGAGGAGATATAGTTTTTGTGTACGTTTCGTGGGTCGAACATGGAACGGTGGCTGTGATGAGCTGGAAGGTGTGGATAGAGTCCCCATATTATCATGGAGGGGTCAGCCACTACTTAGTGATACTTGGATGGGGAATGTGGACCTTGACCCTCAAAGTCCTTTTCTTTCGAAATTGATTCACGTCTCCAAGCACTTCCATCCGAGCCACGTCCACATAGCCCAAGACGCTCTCGCGCACGTGGTAGACCTCTTGCAAGGGATAACCTGAGATGAGCGCAGCGCTCGCGGCATGAACAGCGTAGAGTCTGGGCTGACAACTCAGGTCCCACGAGGGGAGGGCAACAGCGTGAACAAGTGCTTTGAAGATCCTCCCACTTTTGCTGGGAATCTTCAGCACTCAACCAGAAGGTTTGATGGGTTGAAAGGACTTCTCCAACGAGGAAAAAGAGGGAAACACTTCCCTGACATTCTGCTCTCATCTTCCCATTTGTGTTTTCTGGCCAAAAGGCACGATGTCCGTGACCCACACAGAAGGCATACCATAAACATAACAAGTATGGATTGAATGGTTCCTCCACCCATGGTTCGAGTGGATCACAGGATCTTGGACCGTTCTGGGTGCCCAGAAGAACACCCCAAATGGACCATAAAATGGCCATGGAAGACGTGTTCTTGATCACTGGAGCATTCTTTCCTTCAACGACATGCATGAAGGAAGGCATGCTCCATCAAAGGGAGCGGTGCGTTGACACTACCTTTAACCCACCCTGGAAGCCTAACAGGGCCTAACATGGACCCTGAAAACCACTGGTTGGTAGAGGAAAACACTCTTCCAGGGAGCCAGACAGTCAGGGTCTATGTTAGTTCTCGGGAGTATAACCCACCCGGACGACTGATGGCTACGGAGTTTCCTTCCTGAAACACAGGAACACCTTCTGCGAAGCGATTTCACTTCAGCATGGTACGCTTCACATCGGTTGAACACATCGGTCTGCGGATCAAAAGTCCAGTCACCCCGCCCCGTCCGTTTCATCCGTCCGTCGTGTGTTGATGATTCCAGAGCTCGTCGTAGCCCCGTGCCAGAGCTCGTCTCAAGAACCCCCCCGTAGCTACGGAACCAAGGCCTGAAGGGGGGGATGTGGGTCGCGACTTCGATGCCGAAGAAGTACCAGGACCCCGTGGGCTTGGGAGCGTCTGACAAGAGCCACCGAAAAGAAGTGAGGGACGGTCGGGGTGTCGATGGAAGACCCCTCACACGGCCCTGGGACTCGGGAAGACTCGGGGACTGGGATCCCATGTCGGTCCAAGAGCTGGAGAGGAAGCCAGGCTGTTGATCCGACAACGCGCTGTAGTACCTCAGACTGCTCAGGCTGCTGAGCCGAAAGGAGCCAGGACGGCAGATGGACGTGGTCGTTGTCCTAGTTTCATCATGAAAAAAGTCGGAGTGGCAAGGGATGTCCATCAACCACCCACGTGCGTAGGTGTCCAGTTGAAAACATATATTTCTCGTGTTTGTTTTCGTGTGTGCGCTGTGCTTCAGGGAAACTCAACATCTGTGTCTGTTCGTATCTGATCGTCATGACGCCGAAACCGGAAGCCCGTTTTCTGGTAGGTTGACCTCCTTGAGGTTTCCTGTGTGCTCTGGCTTGCAAGCAAACAATCCAAAGAGAGGAGCATCCAGCACCTTTCTTGACCACGCAGTGGGAGAGCGCATGGCCTACTTACGATGTATAGCTTGTATCATATTCTACGTGTTGGGTATATCCACTTCGCAGTTCCATATCTGCCCAGTGGCGGGCAAAGCTCCTCCAAGACGCCCTGCACTTTCCTGAGAAAGAAGGCAAGTGAACGCTGGCAGGTGAGTGCTGGTGAATCTTAGTAGATCAAGTTCCAACATTCATTCCGTGGCAGCTTTCTTGCAGTAAAACAGGCTCTGTATGGCTATGTTGCGTATCACCTCTGGTCCAAACTGCAGCTTAAAACAACAAAGGAGAGGCTCTCCAGGAGGTTTGGGGGGTTCCCCGTTTTGGGTCATTGAACCCTCCAGGTCTGGTCGACCTTCCGACACCACGACCGGACCGACCGGTTTCCCGCCTGTGGGTCGACCCACACCACCCCCGCCTGTGGGGGAAAGAAGTTGGGATGAAAAATCACAGGCAACTGACACAGAAACACCAATTGGGAACATCTGTTCATGTTCTTTTGAGGACAAAAATCAAGTAGTTGTGAGGGAACTCCTTTCGAAATTGCCCCGGACATCCGGATGCAACGTCCGCACCACGACGGAGCTTCGCGGTCGCTCGCCTCGCTGCGCACTGGCCCCACCGCCTCGAGCCCCATCTTCCGCGCTCGCGGAGCTGGAGCGATCCAAGGCTCTTGGGTAAGTACTTCGGCCCCATGTTGCCCTGCACACGGCCCAGATAGCTCCCGCCAAAGGGAGTGTTCGCCTCGGTCAGGACCGCTCAAACCCGGTTGGACCGCTCAAAGCGTTCACCAAACGCAACAGAACACGCAACCGACGGGACAGAATCGGTTGCGTCACCTGTCACTGATCGGGCGATCTGCAGGAGTTGGAGGATTGATGAGGATTGGAGGTCCAAGTCATCTCATCTCATCTTCCAGCTTCTTCAAAGTGACCTCTTTGGAGTGCCTTACTAAGTGACCTTTTACAGGGCCTTTGGTGACCTCAAACTGGGATATCACGTGCGGTCACTTTGAAGAACCAGGTTGCCCTTGCTTCTTTTGATTCGAAAAACAAGAGGAACTGAAAGCGTCCACGAGCAGCGGCTACCAGCTCCCACAACTAACCAGGGCGGCCGCCTGGTTCACTTCACCCACGATGAAGAAGTTCTCCTTTCCCAGGGCAGTGGCATAGAAGCGCAAGTGCGTGGAGAGGTATGCCTCAGGACAGCCACTTGGAAGCTAGGTCCGATGGCTTGGCCCTAGGCCAACCAAAGACCGATGGCTTGACAAGACCATGTTCAAAACACTCTGACTATAGGTGATCCGAAAAGGAATGTCCTCTACTTAAGTGGTGCCAAAAATCGTCGAATCCAGTTCTCTCCGGAACGGCCCGGCCCAGGCACCGTGAAGTCCGCCGTGACGTGGCTGGCGGCGGTGATGCGGTAGCCGTCCACGTCCGCCTCCGCGATCCAGTACCTCTGCGGCCACGCCGCGACGGTGGTCGCGACCGGCGTGATGTCTTGGAGTCGGAGTCGGACGGCCATGACGGCGACAGAGGGACGAAGGGGTCGGTTTGGGCGCCAGCCCATTCTGGTGGATGTTGTTTTTTCTGCCGCTAAACCATCACATGGCTTCAAATAAGCAAATGATCCTTTTGTACGGGGACGACGATCCACAAGATCCAGCAGTTGGAATCACGCAGAGCTTCGGCGAAGTCAACGTCGCGTTTTCTTTTTAGGTCCAGAACCGCACAAAAGCCGTTACTCCCTTCAGCCCCGAGCTTCCCCTTCTACTAGATCCATGTGTTTGTAGGACTCGACCCATCTGCGCAGTCAGGTTTGTATGGAGGTGCGGGTTTCAACTGCCAAGGATCTTGAGCATGTTAGTGTAGAGTTCCTGAAGCACTGGATCCATGGTGTTCAGCTCGAAGTAATCATCCTTCATCGCACTGCTGTGCATCGACGTTTTCAGAATGACGACGTTTTTCAGTTTGTGGTTAAGGAGCAGCGTATGCAAGAGCCGTGTACCCAAATGATGTGAAAGGTGACACTGAGAGGGAGTATTAACAATGACTGACAAGCCGAGTGAATGCAAAGCATGCAAAACATGCTAGTGGTGCAGCACTCAATTGGTTTGAGATGTTCGATATATCGTATCACAGTTCACATCAATGGCAATCATTGCGGACACCAATACCTTCCAGAACCAATCGTACAAGTTGCAAGCCACCCTTTTGGAAGATATCACGTCTTCTTCCTCTATTGTCAAGATCCGCCCTCCAGGCCTGAAAGATCTCGGGGAAGAGCCTCAGAAAAACGAGAGTCAATCTTCGCTTGGCTTTCTTCGCTGTAGTGTTGGGGCTTCTTCGTCTCAAGGATTGCGGCTCAAAGTGTTGATTTCAGCTGGGATGGTTTCTGATGGTATTGTATGTATACTGTTTGGAGTGAATTGCCTATGTCCTACCTGCAACAAGTTAGTGTGACAAGCAAAGGGGTTAGTGAAAGGATAAGGACAAGGGCATAAAACTCCAAAGAACTCTTCTAAACAAGTCAACTCCTTCTAGGGCATCATTGATGTCTTCTCGAACACCCTATGAGAAGGTCCATTCACTAAACAAACATATAACGTGCACAAATACTACTACTCTCTTGCTATCAAAAAACACCATGATGCCAACACGTCCTTACTTTGTCGAATACGAAAACAAAGAACATGTTCAAACAGAGCAACAAAAGACAACGAATAATAGCTTTGTGTCAACAAAAAGAACACATTGACAAAACATGTTCTATCATTCATTTACTGTACGTTCTAGTTATTTTTCCCATCCAACCGACAGCACGTCCTCCTTCCGCTCAGCGACAGCCCTCCTTCGATGGCGGTGGCATTCTCCGGCGGCAGCTTGGTGAAGTCCTTGCCATCCGGCCTGGGCGGGTGCGGGTGGACCGGACATTAAAAGGAACAGGTGGAGTGGGTCCTTTATGTTCTTTTAAAAGAAACAGCAGGAAAACGCCATGAATTTGTGTTAGATGTTAGATGTTAGAAATCCATGTCTTTGGCATGATCCCTTTTTGGGGTAGTGGGCGTTCATTTTCTACACCATAGCAGAAACCTCTTCGTTGCCCACAACGAGCTATTGCTGCACTTCAGTGCGTCGACCATGAGAGGCTCTGAGGCCCCGAGTTGGTCCGTCGGTTTCCTTCCCCGGACCAGGCTCCAGTCGTACCTTGGTTTCGGTTCGGTGGGACTGGGGTGGGCGGCTTTAGAGGGTCCAATCATACCGAACCTGAGGAGGTGTTACTACTGGAACCCTGGGGGTTCTCAACTGAAGGTCTCTTCTCGCGCCTATAGAGCTTCGCGGAGCCGCACCGGAGGAAGAAGGACTGGTGCCTCAGGGATCAGATCAGCTGCAGTCTTCAGCTGCAGTGTGTCTTGGCACAGAGACGCTGGCATAGTCTTCCTGACATGGATGCTCAACTGAACATGGTAGCCAAAATGGTGACATAAACATGCTTGGACTGCTAACCAAATATGGTCAACTGAAGGACGAACGTCCGTTTCTGACCATTTCAATCAACAGCTCCCTGGACACGGTGGCATCATTCCTGCGGAGTTCCGCTAACCAGAAATCTTTGGACTGACTAGACTAGACAGCCATGAAGGGGGACTAGACAGCCATCAAGACCGCGGTTCTTATCTCTAAAAACTTGGTGAACTGACACCTTCCTTCAGGATCTTATCTTTCCCCCTTTGGATGGGTGGTATGCGACCAGGCCCAAAGGGATTCCAAAACGGAACCCAAAGCCCATAAGATGAGCTGGTGTCAGCGAATGTTCAAAAAAACAGTTAAAAACTTGTGTTCCTATCCCCCAACACCTGTAACTTGGAGTGGATGAACACCTGCATAAACTGGGTCTATCCCACCACCGGGGTCCCATCGTATGACCGTCGACCCTCGACACCTCGAACACCTTGCCCAACACGCCAGCGCCGTAGCCGGGTGGCCGGAGGAAAGCGGGGAGCGCATCGCCAAAGCCCAGTCGGCCACCTGGAGGCCCGGTGCGCGCCGCGGTGAGACACGAGAAGGAGCGAGGCCCGGTGCGGCCGATCAGCGGACTGGCATCCGAGAAGAAGAACAGTCACCGGTGTAGATAGTTAGGGAGACACCCTTTCTCGATGTCCAAACTACCGAACTTAGGGCGTTGAGACGCCCTAAGTTCGGTCTCCCTACTTGAGCTAGACAGCCAATGTCAGTGTTCTTTACGCTACTGCAGTATGGGGTTTAATGGTGAAGGCCATACACAAATCCTCCAAAAGGGTCTGAATCAACCGTGGGCTTGTTCAAGATCCACACCTCTGACAGGAATGCCTGTTCACTTTCGACATGGTAGATGGGCATACACTTCGTCTATCTTCGTCTCACATCACAGCATTGTGCTTTTGCTGGCAGTGAAAAAAGGCACTGGGGGCAAGCCTGCAGTAACTTTGAAAGCCAGAAGTCCCCAAGATACCATGGTCCGTCACATGGCACCGGACCGATCTGCGCAACCGATCGGAACCAGTACGACTCGACGACCGAGGAAATCCAACGGCCCAACGTCGTCCTTGGTCGCCACTGATTTCAAACCATCCACAACGATCATATACCCGGTAGAGATCCAGTCGTACCGAACCTCATGTACGGTGAGATTGGAGACTATTGATGTAGGGGCTTGGAGGGCCGAGTCGTACCTTCTGAGGTTCGGTACGTGGATCCCTATAGGGATATCAAGTCTGCCAGGATTGGTCATCCCAGGCACGGACGTATTCGTTCAAATTGCCGCCACGCTCTTTGGTCCAATAGGTCTGCACAGACCTCGTGCCGGGCGCCCGGCGGCATCCGGCGGCGAAGCCGCATGGTGTCCACCCCAGTGTCCACCCCAAAGCAGATCTGCCATGATGCTCCGTGGTTTTCTCATGTTCTAACAGATTTCGGGGTCGTCCCATTTGGCAAATGAAAGACACAGCGTGCTGTATGGAAAGAGAAACTGGGATTCGAATATGCCTCCACCCAAACATGGATCTGGTCCACTGATACCAGGGTGGGTTGCCCAAGGACTATCATCTATTCATGACCCCGTGAGAGTGGGGGGTTAGATTTGCCATGACGACTTGCGAGTGCTTATGCTTGGTTAGTACTCAGAACAAGACCGGCGTCTATAGAGACTTATTCACAACGGAGCGGAAAACAGCAGACCTCGAAAACCAGATTTCCTGATAGATCATGGCCTTTCAATTCACTGGCTACCAGCCCCCCAATCCACTCTTTCTATGATCTGCTTCACACCTCCCCTCACTGGAAAAAAAGAAACATTACACAGCAAGCGGCGATTGGACACAGAGGTTCACGCCGTCCACGTTGTTGTTGGAGCCCAAGTACTTCAAGCCCTTCCCACAGGCGTGGTTCACTTGCCTCAGGTGGCAGTGTCTAAGACAACTCAAGAATAGACAGCAAGGATAAACATGTTGGGGGGGAACAATAGAAGCGTCGATGCCATGGAGGTACCATATATACCTATTGCTTATACCACTTGCTTTGGGGGTATCCCATCTATTCAAACCAAACTAAATAGTTAAAAGCATTTCAAAGCCATCCATGACCGGCGGATGTCGTGCCCTTCCGTGGAACCTCCGTCTCCCGTCCTCCGTCCTCGGCAGATTCGGCCGAACTTCCGGCATCGGTTCTCTGAGTTCGTTCTCTGCTGATTCCAGTGATTCCAGAAGGTCTTTTTGGGGGATGGTTTTACATGCATGCGTTTACATGTGCGAAAAATGTCTGAATCTCTGCGTTTTCAGACATGTGGGGTCATCCCCTGCTATGCCGAGAAGGCCGGATTTCTTCGAGCCCCGACTGAAATGCTAGGACATGTGCCTTTCGAGCCCTCATGTGATGGAGGGTCTATGAATAGGCGCCTTATATCCCTAGGGCTCCAACTATATCCTCAGGTTCGGTGGTTGGACCCTGCTGGCACCCACCCCTGCCAGGAACGA
This sequence comes from Durusdinium trenchii, assembly GCA_963970005.1. Lineage (NCBI taxonomy): Eukaryota > Dinophyceae > Suessiales > Symbiodiniaceae > Durusdinium > Durusdinium trenchii. The sequence goes on along the minus strand of CAXAMN010023273.1, from coordinate 169,067 downwards.
TGGACCCGAAAAGGCCGGTGGACCGGTCGCGGTGACGAACGGAACGGCTCGCTGCGTAGGCGACCGTTTGGACCACATGGTTCTCGCGGATCTGATCACTTCGCTTTGGGTTTTGCCACTGAGCTTGCGGATGAAGCAGGGGATTTGTGGGGTTTGACACTGAAGCAAGTCTCAATTCTCTATAGTCAAAAGGCTGGGCGGAGGCAAAACTTCTGCAGACTTCCGCGAAGACTGACGTGGGCCAGGAGCCCATCCGGGTATAGAGGAGATTCGGAGACGTCGATTCATCACCCCAACTTCGAGTCCTGGTTGGATCACTTCGTGGGTCGTGGATCCTGCGTATTTGCTCCGGACCCCGCGCCAAGCGCGGCGTGGATCACTTCGTGATAAAGACGGGTCAGAAAGCGAGTGGAAGAACGAAACGGCCTTGTTGGTTGGTGAATGCCTGTGTTTTACACTCTGACTCACTAACATGTATGTGAAAAATGGATGGACACGGTTCCTTGAAATAGCTTGAAATTATCAAAGAACAACTTTCCTTTTCAAACAGGTGTCGGAGTGTAGAAGTTTTATATAGGGATCACCTCAGCACACCTGGCACTTCCCTCTTGGATCACCCAGTGACACGTCCAGGACCACCTTCAGCCCCAAGCTGTGAGCGTCATGCACCAGCTCGCGCAGCAGCTCCTATATAGACTCACAGACTCAGCCCTGAAGAAACCCGCGAACGATCATGTTTCGGTGGTCATCCAAACTTCTCATGGTCATTGGAGTCATGGACCTAAGAAAACATCGAAAGCACCGTCCGTGGTAGGAAGGGGGCATATCTGCATGACCTTTGGGAAAAGGCACATCATCTGCGTGGTGAGTTGTTGGAGTCCACACCAACACGTAGTGATGAGCAAGCAAGCAAGAAAGAAAGAAAGCAATCCAATTTCTCCGCTGCATTCACCTCCTCACCTCCAGAAGCTGGCCGGAGCCTGAAGCCGACCTCCAACCCCCAAAATCTAAGCCATCCAAGGGTCACCAACCCACCCAAACCCATTTCAGACGGAGGTCTTCAGATCATGAAAGCTGTTCATAATTTCACGGCACCAAAATGGATGCTTTTGCCCCTTGAAGCTCGTTCAGTTGGGCGAACCACATCACTCTAAGACCATGCAAAGCCCAGCACAAGCCCAGCATCAAAGACGACAAGTCTCGATGACTCGACTTGACCGTTTCGTGTCACGTGCCGATCTCCGGCCTTATTGCCAAAGTTGGGGTCAATAGACGTGAGATCCTGCCAGGACGAGAAGGGATGGAGGCTCAGTGGCGCTGGATTAGCATCCGGCAATCGGTCTGTGTCCGGAGTCCTTGTCGTACCTTTTTGGGGCAACGGTTGGGGGGGGTCAAAGAGATTGCAACACGTCCGGTGCCCTTCCCAACTCAGACTTCCAACATGTTCATCACGTCCTGAATGATTTTGGAGGGTGTGCTTCTATTTTGCCCAGCAAGACAACCACCCAAAGAATCGTATGCTTGGCAATACTCCCAACGGCTCGCAAACTGCCTTCCAAGATACTGTCCTCAGGATGTTTCAGCTATCATGATGGTAGGTAATCCAGCTCTTATGTCCTCTTGATGTTCAGTCATTGGCAACAACTGGCTACGGCTACTGTACATGTCCAAGGATGAAAGAAACAAGTTGCTGGACCCGACGTGTTTGGACCTGGAGCATCAAAGCTTCCACCGGAAGCACAAACCGCACAGCCCCGATCTGGATCTGCCAGCGCATGCCAAGGCTCGGTCCAACCGAAAAGCCCCAATGACAAGCGGTCCCACTAGAAGAAGGGTGAGCCATTTGGAAGGATGCTTTCCTTATTCCAATCAACATGTAAAAGAATGTCTGGTCCAATTAAGAATGTTCATTCAATGTGTTTCACAAAACGATTCAACCCACCCGGCCGCCGTAACATCCCCCTCGCACCGTCGTACAGGAGCCCTGGTACTCGCCCGCACCTCGGTATTTCTGCGGCAGAGGATGACGGAAAATGCAGGACTTCCCTGCCGGAAGTCCTTCTACTGAAAGGATTTCCACGCTCTTATGGGTTCCGCTCAAATCTTCGGATAGCAAAATCAACGTCAGAAAGCCTGGCTTCAGAATATGCTCAAGAAGAACATGAGACCTGGGTGGCAACCTTGATTCCTAATCGTTTGGTTCACCCATGGACCCAAAAACGTCCTCACAAAGGCCTCCTGTTTGGCCAAACGGCCGGCAAACGTACAGAACACAAATTGACCATGAGAAAGAAATATTCAATACTACTTTAGAAAACCGAAATGAGTTTCTGTTACTTCAGCGGTCGTCTTTGGACTTGTAGGGTGGAAGTACTCACAATGTTATCGTTATATAATATAAGCATATATAAGCTATTGTAAATTCACCCTCTGCAGATGGCAGGTGGATCGGAGGACATGTACGGCCAGACGCCAAGAATTTGCCAAGCTTTCACGTTGCTCAGTCCAGTTCCAACCAGGCGCTGTCCAAGAAGATGGAAGACAAAGCCAGCGTGGTGATCCCCAAGTCTCTCAAGTATCCTCAGCAGGCAGCCATATGTGCCCATTGCTTGAGGAAATCTGAAAGGGAAAGTAAGATACTATATAATTATTCAAAAACTATATGTAATATTATGTAATACTGTTGTTGATCCTGCAGATTATATAATGATTAATGGCACAGGGCCAATCCGCCTGGTCTCGGCCAAGGGCTTGGAGCTTGAGATGGGTCACGGGTCACGGGTCACGGGAGGTCAGAGGTCCTTTCTGGACCTGCGATTGCTTCATTCCCCCCAAACCCGACTCCTATGATCCACGGTCTGACTGACACCCATGGCTCGCCCCAAGCCTTCAACAAAGCGCCCAACCTTCTTTTCGGCCACCGCACCCCGGCCACAGTGGCCGGCGGCTCGTCTTCGCCGGCTGCTCGTGGGCCTCGCCCTGCTCTTCCTCGCCGGAGGAGTCCGACCCTTCGGACGCGGAGGGGCTGAGCTCCTCGGAGGTGGAGACGACGCTGGAGGCGGAGGCGCTGGGCGGCGCGGAGACGCTGCGTCCGTCGCACTTCATGACGCGCGACAGGAAGAGCTCCGCCAAGCATCCTCAGGAAGGTGTGGAGCTCCCAACACTTTTCTGCGAAAAAGGTTTGCCACAAGTGAAGGGGGATAGAACCTGTTTGTGGACACCTGGAAGAGTTCCAGGTGAAGATCTCACCTCCAGGGCTATAACTCTCCTCCAGGTCAAAAACCACACCAGCCATTTGACTTCCCTAGCCCTCGCGAGATGTTGCGAGAGTCTAACGCAAAACCGCCATGCAGGACCCAAGCGCCGCTGGAATTCCCGTGGCAACCTTATGGGCCAGAATTCGATGTCACTGCATGCATGGTTTGCCTCCTAGCAACCATCCCAAGAGATGTCCAACAACATCTTTGCTCACCCACTTGTTCGCCCCAAAAAGACACACACACACACACCCACGCGCGCGCGCGCACACACCTCCCTTTGGGCCCCTATGACATCGTAGAGCTCCAACTATATACTCAAAAGGTTAGACCCCACCCCTGGCCCATCTTCTCAGGAGGTGGGCCAGGAGCGGGATAAACAATGACCTTCAAAAAAACCACGACCGCACCGATTCATCACTCGCATCCAAAACAAGAAAGACCTGCCTCCCCTCGAGGAACTGCATGACCTACGTGCCCTCCGAGGCTCGACCTCCGGGCAACCGTAGAGTGCCACGAATGCCCAGGGCCGCAAAGGCGAGCACCACGACGAAGGAGAGGTGATAGACTCCCACCAAGGACACGAAGGCTGCCGGCGCCTCGAAGGTCAGAAGGCCTAGCTCCACGAAGAAGATGGGAGCAATGGTCTTGGCCATGGTGTTCAGCATGAAACCTGATGGTATTCAGTCGGTCCGTTGGACTCCAAAACGAAAAGCCCCAGAAAGGCTAAACAGGGCCCTGTAAGGCCGTCTATAGCCTGACGCAGGACTTCACCCTGGCCCTTGACTTCACCTGTAGGGAAAGATTATATCACCTGGTGTTCCATCCGTTAGATTTCGTGGGAAAACCAAACCAAAACAATGAAAGAGCAAAAATCCACTTGACCTGGTAGGAAACAGCGTTCATCGATGGAACCTCTGCAAAGGAGAGCAATGAAGCCAATTCTGGCAAAGATGGAGGAGGCTTGTAAAGATGTGATGAACCAGAGCGGCTCAGGCTTGGGCCAGCCCTCTTCGTATGTCGCATACCCTGGCCCTGTGTGCAAAAGCAATAAGAACCCAACCAAATGCCAGCACCCCAACAGTAGCTGAGGCCCGAGAACGATGAGAGGAATAGCAAGCTGCACGACTCCTGCGTGCCGAACTTGAACGCCCTGCAAATAAGCTTCTCGAAGTACATCGGACGACATCCCGGCTTTCAACAGGACTTGAATGACTTTGTCAACTTCATCAACGTGGCCACCGATTTCATTGCGAATGTTTACTTCATCTTGGATGTAGGAGCATGATGCGTGACGAAGCGAACCTTGGTAGTTGTTCTGCAGCTCCTCTGCTTCATGCTTTTCAAGTCGCCAGTTCACCCGATCACCTTCAGCCAATAAGAAGTACAGCACGATGCAAACCCTTGCATACCTATCAACTGCAAGATTGAGCTCCTTGCTGAGAGGAGGGACCGGAAATCGAGCTTGAAAATTGCTTCCAAGGACCGTTGCAGTACCACTGGCCAGTCCGATATGGTTCGCGATCAAGCAAATCCTGATGTGACCGCAGTTTTGACTCAAGAGGTTCGCTAAGAGAGCCAGCATTTTGAGAATCATTACCTTGGATTTATAGTCCAGGAACCGGTCGACAATGGTTAAACATCTTCCCCAGCTTTGGGGGGTTACCCATATAGGGAAAACGAAAAATCACCTGATCCGCCCAACCAGGTTACTAGCTTCAGCGCGCTTCGAAATTGATCCATTCTGGTCACCAAACCCACCACGATGCCAATCAGCAGTGCAGGAAGCATCCGGAACCAAGCACAAAGGACTTGGCGCAAAACCGGAGGTGTGGCAGTCCGGATGACTTTATTGCTTTGAAAGGCCAAATAGGCTTCGTATCCACACCACAACCTGGTATAGACACTTGTATACCGGTTGGGCACCACCAACATGTACTTGGAACTCTGCAGGGCAAAGGCAAAAGGAGACGATGATGGTGTTCGAAGCAAGGCCGCGATATCCAAATGTTGCGGAATTGCAAGCATACAGCACCAAGCATGTCGCGCACGCCACGGCCAGGATGCCAAGACTTTTTCAGTGAACTCGAAGACATCTTCCTGCCAGGCATGAGTAATAAACAAATCGCAGTCAAGCCCTCCAGGATTCATCATCAAAGCCCAACTCATGTGCCCAGCCGCAGCCGTGACCGGTTTGATATAGTGCTCATTCACCGCATAAAGGCTGGGCCCAGTCGGACCGAAGGTCAGCGTCCGGAAGCTTTGGGATTGGATGGCTCGATGGACCTCGGACTGGAAGAACTTGAGATCCTGGGCACTCAGGGGCAGAGGGATCGGTCGGAACCGGTGACTCAACGGTGAGAGACCCAAAAAAGAAACAAAAAAAGGGGGGGATGTGGGTTCCCCGGGCTTAAGGAAGCTGGGGGAACCCACAGACTCATACCGAGATCTTCCAACTGTGCAGAAGTGTTTTGCCTTTCGGCTGGGTTTGATGCATGAAAAGGCAGAAATTCTGCACAGTTGGAAGATCCGGGTATGAAAAAAACCAAAAGAAATCCGAACATGACCAGAAAGGGGATGTTCCCTGAAAGGGATCATATATCATCCCAAGGATCAGTGAAGGTGATGCACCACCTGAGCTGCCGTGCTTGGGGCGCTTCTTCTCACAGACGATGGGAGTGGGACATGGGAAGATGGCACATCGGTTTGGATTGCAATAACTCAGAATGGAAAAGGAAGATGGCCGCCTTTGGACAGAATGGGAAGATGGCCGTGTTCGACTTTTCGGTGGCCATTCTTTGGACATGTAAACTACATATAGAGATTTTTTTGAAAAGCAAACGTGTACTATGACATGTGTCTATAGGTCAAAACCACGGGATCAAATAAGGTCAGAATGAACAGAAAATAGGCTATTCGAAGGTCAAGGTCAAGCAGTGAGGATCCAGATTTTGAAAGTCCAGGGCTGGGGATTCACCCAACCGCCGATGAAAATTAGCCCTCCTGCCGCCGACTAATATGCCCCATTTGCCAACGAAAGAGCGAGTGGATTCACCACCAGGACGTTCCAAGACGCCTCCCCTTTTGCCAGTGTGCAAGTGTGCCCTGGTAGATGGTCTTTGTAGAGAGACCTGAAGGGAAGGACCTTAGGGCGGCACCTTGCAGGGTTCACCTTCTCATGCAGTTCCAGTGCCACCTGCCGCTGCGGGAACGGCAGCAGCGGGTGCGTCCCAAGCAACATCGCTCGAAGAGGGAGAGACCCCTTCGTGGAGTTGTGCGAAAATCCCTTCTTGGTCGAATTTGGCTGGAATTCTCCCTAGTTCAAGACATTTCAAGGCACAAACATTGGCTATAACTCCATGTGAAATTGCAACTGTCACTGCTGATGACGATTTTGCGGAGACTCAGGGCGGTGATTGAACCATTGACCAAACAGTGATAGAATCTGACTGCGGCGGTGACTGCGAACAGGGTAGACCGTAAGGAAGGGTGAAAGGGTCTGTGATTCATTTGGCGATGTCTGTCAAGAGTTGGGTACATCTTTTAGCTCAAAGCGATCTACCCTCAAGTCACTGTGCTGAAGTCACTAAACCTTAGAGCACTGCTTTCAAGAGCTTGAGCAAATGGGTAGATGGAAAGCGGTTCATTGGGGCTCGCAGCGCTCGCAGTTTTCTCCAAAGGTCTTCTGGATTGGAGCTTTGAGGCGGCTAGACCTGATCTGCAACATTTCACCCAAAGCCAGGTTAGAATTCTCGTTGTAGAAGCCTCATGGTGTGCCTTGAAAGAACAAATCATCACCAGAAAATGGCGATGAATCTTGCACATCTATCCTCCATGAACGATGTTCAACCTCCCAGTCTTTGATGAATATATACGGCAGCTCCCAGGACTTGCAAACGGCCTCCGAGCCCTCGCTTCCAATGGTGGAAAAACAAAAAAACGAATGAACCTTTGATTCGATTCGGGTCACACCATGGGCGCTTCCAGGCCTTATAAGCCCTTTTTGGGGTGGAAGGGAGCCCTTTATCAAGTCCCGAACGAGCCCTACATGCCCTACAGCTGCCACGAGCCCTCGGGAAAGGTCGGCTTTCCGAGCCATCCGGAGAACCACCGGTCGACCCTTTCGACCGGGGTGTACGGTCCCGGGTTGACTGATGAATAAGACCCCCCACATGGAAAACGTCATCAGTCTGAGACTGGGGAGGCGTTCATCCTCTCAGTCTGCATGACCCGGAGGCATGCAGAAGAGCATTTAAAAACATGGGCGGCCTGGGTTTGTAGTCTAAAAGTCTTACTAACAATAATGGTTCATGGCTCTTCAAAGTGACCGAACTTCATCCCCGGGTGAAGTTCGGTCACTATCGAACCTGTAAAAGGTCACTTAAGAGTCTGGGACTCCAAGAAGCCTCACGAACTGAAGAACGCCAGGGAGTGAAGCAGAATATCGTCTGGCATGAAGAGTCTGAAGTCGTTTGCCCCCAAAAAACACTCCATGCTGGAATACAGTGGGTTCAGAGTATAGAGATCGCATGATGGCACTGGCTCCACCCCAAGTCGTCCGGGCCAGGAATTCCATGGCCTGATTGGGATTCAGGGATTCAGGTGGGCCGGGAATCCATGGTGGGCCGGGAATCCTAGCCTAGGAACGAAGCAAGTCTTACACCGGAATGAAGCCTTCACCCACTCACCGGTCAACGGACCATCGTGAGTCGAGTCGAGTGAGTCGTGCGAGTCAGGACGAGTCAGGATCCAGGCAAGGCAGTCGTTCACGGCTTTGGAAGGTGAAATCAGTTGAAGAGTACTCTGCCGGTCCGAAAGAGTGTTCGAAATCACGCGCACCAACAGTTGGAGCTATGTAAATATTATTCCTACCTCAGATCAATGCATCCTTGACATCGCACCTATACCTCTATACCCGCCAACTCCTACCCGTCTGCTACCAGCTCCGCACCGGCACGTCCGCACGTCCGCACGCGGCACGGAACAGCGCCCAGTCGCTGAGGCGTGCTTTGACTCCGTGCAGGTCTCCGCCATGGCGCCACCGCGCCACGGACCTCGGCAGGGTCGGCGGACACGGCGGCGGAGGCGTACTGACTCAGACGGGTCAACGACGAGTGTTGAGTCGAGTGTCGGTTCCGAGTCACTCAATCTGAGTGAGTCAGACATGGTGTCAGCTATTCCAAGTCATGTTTCAACCATCCATAAGGAGCGAAGAACAACCTCAAAGTCTAGCCAAGTCTAGCCACTTCTGATACTTCATGATATACTTCATGTTTCTCTACTTTACAGCTGTTCAATCAGCCCACACCCTTTCAGCAGCTGATACCAAGACCCAGGTGCTTTATCCCGATGTATCCCCCCATCCCCTCCTCCGCTCGGCTCTCCCCTCTCCCCGTCCCCCTCGTTCCGTTGCCTTTCCTCCGCTCCCGAGGGGCCAGGGCTCCTTGTTCTTGAGCTGGTCGCGTTGGAAGTCCGGAATGTTGCCTTTGACGACACCATCCGCGGTTCGAGTCGAGTCGTTGCTCTTCACCCCCAGATCTGCAGCTACGTGTCCCTTATCAGCTACCCCCTCCTCGAACTCCCAGGTGAGAACGTGGTACATTACAAAATGGAGACCAATATTTGCAGATCTATCACCCCCTAGCATACAACGGGCCCCCCCAGTCGGACCTCCGACTGCGCAAACACAAGTGTCGAACACATGAATCCCCCTCTGAGAGTGTATTATGTGGATCCATATAGGGGTAGACACCCAGCTCTATGCTTACGCATGCTTACGCTACCTTTTCCTCCCCTTGTGGCTTTGCTCGATGTGAAAGTTGCCAGTGGCGTTGCTCGACATGTGGAGAAAGTGGTCACCGACGGCACTGACGGTCCGCACGAGCCGAGGAACTATTGTCGTTCGTGATGTCTCCATTTGCAAAGCGGTCCACAAGAATGCTGTAGAAGACCTGGCATGGCGACAGAATACAGAATTGCAGCCGAGAACCAGGGCTGGACTCCAGCACTACTGAAGGGAGTGATATAGTTAACGTTATATATTATCTTCGCATCATACCTCAAAAATGCCAACACAAACGACGGCAGTAGACGACGAAGAAAAAGTCTCCCCACCTGTTCTTTGCCCAGCCTCCTAGTTTCACCTGACCGAGTGCCACTATGGATGCCAGGCACTATGGCTATGAATAGAACAGACCTAGAGTGCTACCCTGTGCGGAGCCTTGTCACTTCTTCAAGAGGAACAGCATGATGGTGTTCTGTTTCTGTAACTACTGTCGGCCTCGATCACTTGCGCTTCTGCTCCGTGGTCTTCACGCGTCCCGTCCACGGCAGTCCGGGCCTCCTCTTCCCAGCTGCTGGGCGACTTCTGTCGCTCGAAGCCCGAAGCCTTGAAATTCTCCTCTCCGGCACCTCGGTTTTGTTAGAAGTCCAGGCTGCCGCCTTGAGGGTCGCCCCTCAGTCGGCCATCCCTAGTGGCTGCCTAGGGTCTACTCCCTAGCATCTCAAGGACTGGCATGTCCTCATCGGGTGACGGAGGCATTGGCCCCAGCTGTCTGACTCCGGGTGATCAATGCTTCGACTTTTGAAAGATGTGGATTGAGAGGTTCGATGGCACAGACCCCAAATGGTCGGTGGTTTTATACCTGTGTGGGGAACCATACTGTTGATGGACAAAATCCTGCACCACCTCACCACTTTACCCTGGAAGGGTCGCGTAGCAACCCCCGTGCCCCCTCATTCAATGTTGACGCGACCCCTTGGAGGAGGTGGTGCAGGATTTTGACCTTCAACTTGTTGTTGTTTTCTCACTGTGGTGGCCCCAATGTTAACGAGGGAGAACGAGGGCAGCAAGAAAAGTGTGCGCAAAGTGGTGCAGGATTTTGTCCATCAACAGTATGTCTTTCTGGTTGGGACTGGGTTTCCAGGTATGAACCCCTATGTCAAGAACATCTGAAACCACGGTCGCCATCGAACCTCTGAAACCACTGATAGATGACCCTTCCCAATCCTCGAGTCGAGCCGGGTCGGCTCACCCTTTGTTCAAGGGGTCTGAGAGAAAACGCTGATGCTGTCGATGACTGAGAGAAGACGCCGGATAGGGCAGGGGGTCTTTCTGTGGGTCACCAAATCCTCTAGCCGCCCACCGGTGCGTGTTGAGCGGGTCGCCCCCCTGTTGGAGCGGGTGCGCGGCATCCGCCGAAAGAAGTACGGCCAGGAGGCTGAGGCGTTCTCGACTCCAATCCAAGGAGTCCTGCAAGGTCTTAGCATCCTCCTGGATCGAAAAAAGAACCATCGGTGGGGACGTGCGATGCATGGCACATGGCGCCCGTCAAGCCGTTTGGGGGGAGGAGGCCTCCTCTGGGCCTGTTCTGTATGGAGAAGCCGAGGTGGGAAACATTGGGATGAAGAAATATGAAGAAATGCCACCATGCGAGGCGTTCAGAGCCAGAAGTTCTAGTGAAAAACCGGGGGATGAATCCGGTGGGAATCCCCAAGTTCAAATATGAATATTGATCTTCAATCCGTTGACCCAAATGGCATGACCAGGTGACTCCTTGTTGGAATGGATGAACCACAACAAATCAATTAGTGGTTGGCGCTTTCAACTCACTTGAAACCTATTTGGGTTCAATCATCCCAAGATATCCGGCCGGAATCCGACCAAGTAAAGGTTGAATAGCAATAAAAACGCTAGGCTTCCAACAACCATTGTTTTAATGGCCTGAATCCCGAACCACCATTGCTTTACTAAGGATTTTACACTACGCAACCAGGTCAACCTTTCTTTGAATGGTCTTGGAAGCCTAGGGAAAAGTAACCAAATATCTGAACACTACGACCCTAGGAGTCCCTGTTCATCAATGAGTATGATGACTTTCCAAGTTCGGCAATCGTATCGCCATTCCAGACTTTGAGGCTTCCCCGCAAAAAAAAAGAAAACGAGGTTTCCAACCACCGTTTAAAATGTCTACCTGTTCTGAATCCTGAAGCACCTTTGTTTTACAATGTTTTACATAAAACCAGGTCCACCAATGGTGTGTTTCCTCGTTTCACGGTCGGCTTCGGCTTCGGCATGGCGCCGTTCCTTCCGACCCGCCCCGCAAGAAACAGCCGATGCGCGAAAAAAGCGAAGCGCTTAAAGCGCATCCTGACCGTGCAGGTAGAAGGGCGACGCCATCGTGCTCCCGGCCATGTGAGCCTCCTGACCCGGTGAAGGTGGAAAGCCGTGGACTCGACAGCTGACTGGTGCGACTCGCAGGGAATGAGGGAATAGATCCAATAGGATCTCTATTGGGGGCTTATTCCCTTATTCCCTACTAAGCACCAGTCAGCTAGAGTCCACATGATCATCAAACACATGATTGGTTTGGCCTGGCTGGGACTCCCAAAAAAAATGGAGCTCGATCTAGAATACCGATTGGTCACAGAGGAGCCAACAGGTTGAAGAAGTGGTTGCGATTTAGGGTGCAGCTATAATTTGCTATGACTTATGGTCTGCCCGGGATTCTCCTATGTGGCAAGGAACCACCGAGGGTTCACGGGGAAGAAAGGGGATCATCGAGGGTTCCGCCGCATGAGCATAGAATCCGAGGTTCAATCCAACTGATCGGTCAAGCGAATGCATAACGAACCTCAACAGGGACCTCTGGAAATCTAGTTTTGCATGATGTTCCTCTACAGACATCAGTGGCTTTGGGAATTCTATTGTAACTTGTTAGAATTGTCCTAGTCTCAGCCCTATCTTAGAGTGACCTCTCAAAACCTTCTCACCCACCAAAAAAACCCTCCAGAACCCTGAGCACCTAGAGCGAGCCACCGCCTTTGCTCGCACGGCCCCCCGCGGCGCAGAACGGCGCGGAACGCGCGCGCGCGCACTCCTCTAGGGTCGTGGGTCGTGGATTGCAGGTCCGGAGCCCCATCGTGGTGGTCGTCGTGGTGTCTCGCCGCGGTGGTCCGAGCAGGGCTTGGGGGGGGTCCCGAAGCCACGAAGCCACGAAGACCGGTAGGGCACGAACCGGCGACGCGGGCCCCGGGATGGGGGATGACAGGAAGGTTCTGGAGATGGAACCCAAGGGCACAGCAAATGACAGGGTCATGCGGTTCGAACAGGATTCCCAGGATGGAATGGATGATGGAATGACAGGGTCATGCCTGTTCCACCGGCAGAAGTCTTCGTGGATTCATCTCCCACCCGGATTGGCTTGGGAGTCTTTCGGAGGTGACCTCGGACCTGCGATGATGGATGTTGTTTAATGCTGACCTTCTTGGTCCATGGGACCGGCATATTTGCCTACAGTGCTTGAAGACAAGGGGTCGGTATAAACATGTCAAAAACCAAACAGGTCATATCTAGGTGCATTCTCCCTCAGACATCAAGCCAACGGCCTCATTGGCCCCAAGTCTCAACGACCTCCCTCTCTCTCGTTTCCAGAGCCGGTGCATCACTGCTTCCTCGCGCCGTCGTCTTTCGATTCCACAAGCGTCCGATGAATCCGATGAAGTGGGTGGGTGGGGATGAAGTGGGTTGCCCCGCCTGGCAAGTTGCTGTGTTGATTGCAGAGCCAGAGGTCTGGAGTGACGGTGTAGTTCAAAAAGAGGTCGTTGAAGATGATGCAGCCTGGAACGAGGTTTTGGAGTTGGAGAAGGGCGAAGCAAGAAAAACAACTGGGCTCCTTCCTCAAGGTTTTTACGGGATTGGACTTGGAAGGGGCAACAGCTCCAGCATTATGCACTTGTGTTTCATGGTTTAGAGATAGTCACAAGATCAAACCTCTGTTTGGATGGGAACAAACTGTATTCTTTGGGGTGGCGTGTGGTCCAATAAAGGTCACCCCGGTTCTAGGTAATTGTACAGGCTCGAGAGTAGTCTTGTCTTTAACAAAATCGAGGTTGTCCTGGCCTTTATACACCACAGATCTGTACAAAACCTTGAAAAAGATTGTCACCGGAACAGGCCGCTTCAAGCACCGTTCCAGTCTCCCTGTTATTTCAGCCTTGTGATTGCAAAGAAGCCAATCAACGTCCAGAGTTGATGGAGTGTCACAACTCCTAAACAGCATTTGTTGCCGGATCTTAGGGTTTCAAGAGCTAAAACCGTGCAGAATCTTCATACATCTTAATAGCATACACATCCATATACTAGTATATCTAAATCTTCAAATGCCAAGAAGAGTTCCCAAAACACCTCCAGATTTTCCAGGGAATCCCCAGTACAAACCTTAAGATTGCTCTCGAAGGAGGTGAAATCCAGCGTCCTAGAAAAAGCACTTCCCCAAGCAGGTCATCATCTCCGGATACTTCGCTGTAAGATCCCTTTGGAGCGCGCGCTTTGAAAGAAAGGACCACTCACCACAGGACCTTATTTTGGTCACTGAAGGGGTGTGGGATTTGACTTCATCTGTGGATGGCCTCCACTCGCTGGAACTCAGCACAGCTTTTTTCATCCATCAGCAAATGAGGCTCGAGCCTCAAGTAAGTGGCGCAGCACTTCACCCCGACCTTTCTCAGGCACCAAGCCCAAAACGCTGGCAGCATCTGTTCCGGTGGGGTTGAAGGCGCCCGTCTCCAGCAAGAGACGGACAACTTCCAAGTGGCCCTTCTGAGCGGCCAGATGGAATGGAGTTCTGCCAGCTTCTCTGCAAGGGGTGCAAGAAGCTCTGGCCTCCAGCAGTAAGCGCACCACTGCCTCGTGGCCCGTCTCAGCCGCCAGATGCAACGGAGTTGCACCATCTGTCATGGCCTGATTACAAGCGGCCTTCGCCTCTAGCAACAATCGCGCCGCTTCACTTTGGCCATTCCAAGCGGCCAAATGTAGTGGAGTCGTGCCTTTGTCTACCATGATGGGATCGGATGAGGCTCGGGCCTCCAGCAGTACACGCAAGACCTCCAAATGTTCATTCCAAGCAGCCGCATGCAAGGGGGTGGTGCCACGTGCTCGCCTCTCGTGATTGCAGCAGGCCTTGGCCTCCAAGAGAATCCGAGCAACGGCTGCACGTCCGGTCCAAGCTGCCATTTGCAAGGCATTCCATCCGTCTTTGTTCTCACTGTTGGGTTCTTGTGGTCTAAAGAGCCTTCCTTCAACCTCCTCCAAGCGTCCTTCACTGCACAGTTGAACAAACTCGTGATCTTCTTCCACATCAGCTGGCAGAAGACTCAAGACCACCAGCTTCACGCTGCAGGGCAGCAGCAAGGTCTCGTCCTCCTCCATCTCCTCCGTCGTCTCCTCACGCAAGAGCCGCAGCCGGAAGCGGGAGCCCAGGCCCCGGGCGCTGAGGCACGCCTTCGCCGCGCGCACCGTGGGACCGCCGTGCAGCTCGAGGTCTGCGGTGTCCAGCTGGGCCAGCCACTCACCGGAGCCGGCCCAGCACACCAGCAGCGCCATGGCGGGGGGGGTGGGGCTGCACCGGAGGCTAAAGGGATTAAGAATTAGATGTGTGGTGGTTTGTCTTCATAGTCCAACACGCCGGTCCAAGTCGCTTCACAAGCCATCGATTGAGCTAACTGCTAACTGAATCTGCCTCTGAGAATAGCGTGGTCTTGGGTGTTTCGCTTCACTCAGTGTATCTGAGGAATGGTTGAATTCATTTGATTGCCACCTTTCAAAGTGGGGAGAAGTCATCTTGGACCCTTGGGCCACTTGCTTTTGTGGGACGGAATCCTAGCATCCTAGCATTCGCAACAAAAAGTGCTGACATCAATTGATTTGCAGCAACCTCGCTAGCTCTGATCTCCAGAATCTATCCACGAAACATCGCTGGGCGGTCGAGCGGGTCGATCGGGCAGGTAGCTGGGTGCATGTTCGCTCCGAAGCGCCACGCGACCAATCCGCTCCTCTGGACCACAAACAACGGTGCCGGTGCCGGGTTTCGGGCCGAAGCCGCAGATCGAAAGATCTTGAAACACTGCTGAACCCAGGTGTCATATCTAGAAGGAGCAGAGTGTTGTGCTGTTCAAGACGGAAAAACCTCTCAAACTATCTCCAACTGATGTTCAGGGTCTCAAAAGGGTCCCAGCCTAGACGCCCGAGGTTTTCCGCAGACGCCCTTCGTTCGCGCTCTCGTTCTCACCAAGGAACAGGTGCGATTCGGCCCACTGTCGACCCAGGACACCTGCAGCGTGGTCGTTTCGACCCTGGCACCCACCCCAGTGCCCACCTGCGACCGGGGGTGGAGCCTACGACGGGGTCGCCCCTCCCACGGGCTACTTACACGACGTCGAGCGGCTCAAGTGACCGCGCTCCGACCCCCCCTGGGTTCGGAGAAACGGAACATAGACACAAACAAGTCTGTACCATATTGGTTGGCTGTCTATATATATACATACAACAAGTCTGAGGCATGCAGAAGTCTCAGTTCCCCATGAAGTCTGCACTTGACAGTTGAATTGAGTCAGTTCCTCAACTTTGGAGGATCTCTTCACTACTTGTCAACCAACTATATGCACTTGATCGATCTCCCAACGAAACAAGGCAGTTCGCACGTCGCACGGGCCAGCTGAACATGTTCCACCGATCGTCCAGCCAGGCAACAGCAACACGTTGGACACCGTTGGACCACGTGGTGTCCCAACGTGTCACAGCTGAGATGTGGTCAGAAACGATTGGGGAGCTTGGATCAAAATGGATCAAAAAGGGAAGCATCCATTCAGGCTGAGCACTTCTTGAACCCACAGCTCCATGCTGCCGTTGGTGGAAATCCGGACCTCACCAGGTCCCATTGAACATACATGCTACTGTAACTCCACGAATATCAATGTCAATGTGATCATTCTTACCGCCGCAAAAATGCACATAAATATGGCTCCAGTTGACGTTCCGTGTTCCAAAAAGCCCCTTCGCTCTTTGCTCTTCCGTCTTCCGAAACCACGCGTTCCGTCCAACCCTTCGAGCTTCCGCGCCTTTCGAGAGCAGCAGGAACAGCCACCGCAGTCAGACATCTCCGTCGATTGGTCGTTCTCCTGATCGCGCGCCTTCCCCGCTCGGCTTCTATCGCCGGGATAGGTGGGGAGTCGGCGACCGGAGCAAGCGGTGGGAGTCAGCGACGGGTCGCCCGAGGAGGCCAGCGGTCCCGAGGAGGCCGCGGCGCGAGGATCCTGTGGTGTTGGAAACAGCGTGGTGGCTCTTCCGATTCAACGCCTAAATAAAGGCCGTCGTTTCACTACAGACATGAGAATAGCATAGTTTAAAAAACACGTTTTGTTAAACGGTTTGTTGATGTTTGATGGAGACCTCGGTTCGTTGGGGAAAAGATGTTTCTGAATTGAAGGTCTCCAACGAAACTACTTCGCAATTTGGGAACTCTGGGGTAACCAAAGGAGAGATCTAGACGGCTGCAACATGCTGCATCCCAAATCCCAACAACAACATCCTTGTCCTTTCCGCAGCCAGACATGAGGTGCAGTCAAAAAGTCTCGCACCGTTGCGCCCCAGTGCAGGCATCATGTGCACTTCTTCTCCGCTGCCACGGGCGTCCGGGTCTGTGCTCCAATGCAACCACATCAATGAAATCCAAGGTTCAAGACACCACGCAATTCAAAGAACCAAACAACACCATCCTGGCCCTTTCCCCCAACTCTATACTGGACTCTACCTACCAGAGTCCACATGCCCATTCCCCCACTCGCACCAATCTCGCACCAACATCCTCAAACCGCCCTTTCTAAATGGGTTTGATGCGTCCCTTTTCATCCGTGTTCGTTCAAAATCACTCCTTGTACTCGGCGCAGCCTTCCACCGGGTTGCTTCGACACCACTGCTGATCCTGCGCATCGGCTCATCGTCGGGAATCGCAGCACTGGTCGGCGGTGTCCAAATCGCGAAACCGCAGAATTTTTGCCCTCACTTGAAAGTTCATGATCTATAGGGACCTTCAGGTTCATTGAACCAGCGACCCCACCCGATTAAATCGTCACAAACTCCGGCCCTTTTCGCAAAGACGGCTGTCCTGGCCGGCCGCAAAACTGTGGCAGCGCCACTTCGGATTGTCATCCTCAGGTCGAGTTGCAAAGAAAAGGTCACTTACACTGCCTGGTCATGGTTTATGTGGCTCGATCCAGTGAGGAGTTGAGAAGGCCACCAGGATCCCTTCCGTGACCATCCCAATGACCGTCCGACCTTTGGGGGAGTTGCTTTAGTGAGCCTTTCAAGAAGTCAGTGACCTCATTATATCTCATTATAAGATCTCGTTCTAAGGTCACTGCTAAGATCCTGGCAGCTGGTGACAGGTCACGACTTGTCTTGCTCCCAGTCTGTTGGACATGACTGGGGGCCACTTTGGAGGGCAAGGATGATTCAATGATTGAGAGGCCGGTTTGTGAGTCATGCAGATGCTTCCCCAGTCTGTTCCTTGCTTTTGATGGGTGCTTTGATGTTCATAGAATCTGTAGAATCACCCCGTCAGCAAGAATGGAACACTGTTGAGTTCAGATCTGGAACTCTCTTGGGCTTCAGCCAAGGCACAGGAACACAGGTGGGAGTGGCCGCCGTACCTCAGAACGACACGTCCAATTCCGCACGACGCGTCCACTCTGGCTTCGATGCGTTTCTGCATGGCAAGGCACCACAAACTCTAAGAGGTTTGAAGAAAGTCCATTCACTTCCAGTCTACACCACTCATGTTTGGCCTCACCCAAAAATCACAAAAATCTACCCACAGAAGCGGTGCACTCCACCAGACTTCCAAAAGATCCACCCACCTTCCTAGCATCCAGACAGACGGCATCCACAGAGAGAGAAAGGGAGGTACACCTTCACACACAGCCATAGATGCCATGGACTATGCCATATAGTTATTGTTCACCTCCTCTAGCCGTCATTAGCGACCTCCGCCTCCCGGCCACGGCCGCCGGCGCCGGGCCGTGCAACGCTCTTCCCCCCTTCCACGCCGAGCCGCAGAGGTGGCTCAGCCAGACCTCCTTGGCAAAAGTGGCGCCCGAGGCGATGCCCTGGTGCTGCGTCCAGCGACTGCGCTGCAGCATCCACGCGCGCGAGGCCTCGGAGCCCGACCTGGAAGGCGTTCCGCACGCGGCGCGGAACCCGCACGCGTGGTGGGACGGAGGACGGTGGGGAGGAGGGTGTTTCTTTTTGGTGCGGAAACGGACCAAAACGTGGAGCTCCAAGGTGTGTTTGATTATAGGGTATAAACAGGAAAAAGATATCGATCTCTATAGGATAGATTCGGATAGATCATTGAAATGGATTGTTGTTGATGTAGTGGCCATATGTGGCCATAGACCATGGGGATCTGGTAGTTAGGATACCTGAAAGGATTGTCTGCGACCAAACCAACTTGCGAGCGGTCCGTCCTCGCCCCTTAAGGTCCTTCCACATATGTGGGGTACCTAAGGGTTTGTATGTACCCAAGAACAGTATAAGACAAAACATGCGCACCACCCACGGAACAACCGGAGTAAAACACGGTTAGTTCACAAGGTGAAAAAAATCAATTCAAGCATTCAACATTTCAAGAGGCAAATGACAATGTGTCGAAGCTCTGCTTGTTTCGAAGGCATTTCTTTACTTTCTGGTATAATTTTTGCCCTTCATCAAATGAAATGGACGAAAATGGGGACACAACAGGCGGAGGTCCCCGAGATATCAAGGGCATTTCAAGACGTACATTGAGATTGTCTGCGACCCAAATGTTGGACTCCCAAAACTCGATTCAACTCAATCCAAACGGTGTCGCGGTGCAGGGAATTGGCCAGTTCCCACCACTTGCTCACTTACAGTTTACGACTCCAAACCTTGTTTCTCCCAGTAGAACATGAAGAACAGCTGGATGCACCTGCCATGTCCAACAATTGGGCCTCCAATGGCCTCCAAGTGCCAGGGTTTCTACACCTAAGTTTCTGTGAGAAATACATATCAAGGTGTTCGTCCACCAATCATTATGCTGCACTAAGTTCACCGATGCTTTTAATAGGCTGACAGTCAGGCTGACTCACTTAGTTTCCCTGCAACACTGTTCGCTTTTAGTGGGGAAACCCATCTCCCAAAACAGCTAAAGGCTATCCACTGACTGGGTACTCAGGGCAATCCTTGGGGGTGTTCCACCCCATACGATGCACGCGGTGTACCGCGTGGTGCTTCCACCGGTGCTTCCACGGTAGTTCAACCGGAACGAACCGCGTGTTCCACGGCACCGCGTGGACGAGGTGCAGATAGGGGTCCACCGCGAAGGAGCTGCTGCGGGGGTCGAAGCTGGGGAGGTTGTAGAGCAACTCACGTTCGGGATGAAGACCTTCATGGACGAGCTCGTTCCGCGTTGAGCGTTCCCGCGGAGGAGGAAGAAGAAGAGAGAGAGGAGAGAGAGAGAGAGAGAAGAGGGAAAGGGAGAGGGATGAAGGAGAGACAAGGATTTCGGAACTTGGAGTGATCCTTCAGCTGACTTGAATAGCAGGAGTCTCTTAGTCCAGTGTACCACCAGCGACGTCTCCGGAAGCCGGTCCGTTGGATTGACCACGTCAGTTCAAGCGAGGAAGAAACCGATGAATTCATGAGTGCACGTCGTGTGTGGATCCGTATGGGGCAAACAGGGGAAGAGCAGGCCAGAAATGGGGAAACTTAGCACTTTTATTTGGTGTGGATCGTGCTGATCATTCTCAACCTTCTCGCTTTCAGGCCATGGGCATGTGTGTGTGTGTGTGCGTGTGTAACAGCAGTCTTCGCTACTTTCGTGCCTCCGCCAAGTCCGTCGCTCCGGTCCAATGATTGATGCATGGCATACCGTGGTCAGCTTCCCATCAGCCGCTCCCATTTCAAGAACCTTTTCCGCCCCAAACTCTACACACCTGCCGGAAGAAGAGAAAAAGCACTCAACTTAGGGGAACTCTGCCTCAAACCCCTTGGCTCTTGGCCCCAACCGGTGGTTGAACATTGCCAAAACCACCGAAAACGCCGGCGTTTGGATCAGTCGAATCCCAACTGTCTGACAGGTCAGATCAAGACTAGTGGGACATACTGTGAGTTAGTGGGACCCTCCGAGAACAGTGTGACTCTACATAACAAAAAAGCAACCAACCAGATTCAGCTGTTCATTGTTCGTGTTTCCTCCCGTTTTTTCTCTGCCCAGGTCACCGTAGGAGGTCTCCCAACTGCCTGCGGGAACGAACATCGACAGCGCGAGGGACCTCTCGAAGGAAGTGTGGAGAGCGGAGGACTGAGGACAACGCTGCTCAAAAAGGCGTCCTTAAGCTTCTTCATCTGAAGCTTAGTGGTCCTATAGTGGCTGCGAATGCATCGGACTGAGAAAAGGAGTGAGGAATGTGGTTCTCGCTATAGTGTTGATTGCATTTGATTGGAAGTGTTTGTCTTTGAAAAAGTGTGTGACATTGGAAAAAAGACTTACAAAAGCTTCTCACTCCTTTTTGGCGCCCAGTTAAAGCCTTGTCTTTTTGAGTACGAAGATAACCCCACTCTGTGATCGGAATTTGAAACACTTGTATGGGAGCTGACAGAAAAAAGAATGTGCTTTCCCATGCTAGCATGCTAGTCAAAGCACCTCTGACAGCATGTTTCTCCCATCTCCAATCTCTCCATCCACTCACAAATCGCCGAAACTCGGAATCACCGGTTTCATTTCAGTTTCATTTTGGGATCTCCCCCCTCTCTTGCACCCCACGGACGAATCACCCCACCTAAGACGGGTGCAAACTTGGATTTGGTGAACTTCGTCAAGGCCACTTTCGTCGCCCAGGTGAAGTGGCCGATCTTCTCCATCGCACCCTTGCACCGTGGATTTGGGTACGGGCTGTCTGACAGGGGCTTCGAGGTTTGAAGAAAACGGGCTGTGAAGATCCTACGAGGTTTGCCTTGTTGGGGGGGGCCCGCTAATGTTTTTGCCATCCAACGGCCAAAAGAGCATTCCCTTATTAAAGGACTGCATGAAGAAATGCAAGTAACAAAGTCGAAGAAAAACACAAAAACACATCAAAATCAGGTTCCTTAGTGATGGAACACCCCCCGACCACGGAGGGAAAAAAAAACAGAAACTGCTGGCTCTGTGCCCAGTCTCATCGTCATCATTACCCCAGCCATTCCATTCGCCACGCAAAAACCTGGGCTCCGATGGGCGAGTGACTCCATGGCACTCTCCAGCGTCTCCACGTCTCTCCAAAAGGTTCGACTCCGCTTTTCAGGTGGCTGAATCCCCAACAAAACGGCTTTACTACGATCATCCTGGACCTGGGTGTCCTGGCAAGTTCGACTACCCTGACTACCCTACCCTACGTAAACAGGTCTCCAGACAGGGCACCCATTGGAAGTGCTAGGTATATAATGAGGGGTCAAACACCCTCATCCCATGGTCTGAGGTCGAAGGTACGTGGAAAAAAACAAAGTATTGAGCAGTGCCACCTGGCCGGCTGCCACCTGGCCGGCTGGTCAGGTGGCTCCAAAGCCAATCTTGAAAGATTGGGAACTGAAAGGACTTCATAATCTCAAGGCTTTCATAAGGACTTCACTTCATAATTTCATTGATCATATACCCAATCCACGTCCGTGGGTGCAAAAAAGAGGGTCTGACCACCTTGTTTCCAAGATCTGATCGTCCGATCGAGCTCGGAACTGCGACGTCGCGTGAGTGACGTGACGGACGTGGCCCGGCCCCTTTTCTCTTTCGGAAAAT
Organism: Durusdinium trenchii; assembly: GCA_963970005.1. NCBI lineage: Eukaryota > Dinophyceae > Suessiales > Symbiodiniaceae > Durusdinium > Durusdinium trenchii. The sequence goes on along the minus strand of CAXAMN010023273.1, from coordinate 147,184 downwards.
CTGAAAGGCAAGGTGTCTTGTACCGTGTCTTGTGGGGTCAGACCTTCCAAGTAGCTGGCAACGTGCATGGTCATGAAACGCTTAAAAAAAAGGGTCTTGTCCTAGTGGTGCATCCGTACTCGAATTTGGATTGGATGGTCTATCCTCAATCTGCTGTCAATGTCAAAAGGGTATCAAAGGGACTCAACGTCCACCCCCAGTTCTTGTATCGATCCATCAACTTGGATCCTGCACCGTTGCGCTCCCATCAACGCGGATCAGCCGGGGCACATTGTTCGATGCCAGCTTGCCCAGCAAGGCTTCTCACCTGACAATGCAGCTCGCGCGCGTGAGAAAACAACGTGTTTCACGGTTTGATGATGTTTCCAGGAGTACTTCTAACCAAGTTCTACTTCAAGAAGCCGTTGAGAGGAGATAGGAAAACTCTCGAAAACTTGGGGAGGATCCACTGCTTTTCTGCACGTGGTGTCCCAATGATGTCCTATCCAAGCTACTGAAGATGGCATCCTTGGGATGTGAACTCCCTCCATCGAACAACAAAAACACGGCAAGGCACACATCAGGACGGGCAGCTTAGGAAGCTAAGGATCCATCTGGAGACATCTACTATATATACCTGGACCCGACTGACCCAGTACCTTAGAAAATGGGACATGACCCTATAAAGAACAGGTACTTGTACCCATTTTCTGAAGTACGAACTGAGACTCCAGGTATTACTACATAGAAGTTTCTAGATAGGATCGATTGATGGACGGAGCGTTAGGGGCTTTGGTACACCATCCGAGAGCAAGAAGCGCGATCTGGGTGGAGAAGCGGTCAGAAGCCGCTGACAGTACTGGGTCACCGAATGCCTCCACACCTTAGATGGCCAACAGCTACACACTGGAAAACTAAAAATGAACCTGAAAACCCGGTCGTAGAATTGTTGTAGAGGAAACTCGTCTTCCTGTCTGGTCCATGCCGTTCGCACGGTTCGACGTGGGTCTCTTCCTGTATTTGTGGTGCGCTCCGGCCATGCCTTGCTCGGAGGCGCAGTCGCCCACGACGAAGCTGGCGCTGAAGGCTGCATGGTACTGCACCAAGACGGGGACGTTGGGCTGCGCCGCCTTGGTTCGCAGCGAAGGCAGCGAAAACCGCTTTGGGGGCTTTCGGAACGGCCGGTGAAAACCCCGAAAGAGATGCCAGTGGCCAGGTTCGGCTTAGCCGTGGCGACGCCGAACCTGAAGAGACACATGTAAAAGGAGGCTTTTGTGCTGGCATGTTCAGAATGGAAAGTGGTGGGTTGGGTAAGCAATCAAAAACGGTTGTTGAAAGATAGCACACAGACGCTCCAAACAGCCCTTGGTCCCTCAAAACCTAGGGAATTGAGACCCCAGACCCCTCCAAAGGATTCGAGTCCGACCCCTGCATATGAGGGCCGATGAGCGTCTGGGCAGTAGAGATTCTAGGGGGATGCAAGTAGGGCGCCGCCCAAACTTCCGCGAAGCTCTAGACTCTAGACTCTAGACTCTAGACACTCATCTAGGTCATCCATGAATGACGTTGCTGGGTGCAGTTGTTGTTCAGGGCTTTGAGGAAACATCCCCTCAACTTCCAAAGATTCCAAACAACTCTGATCATTGAGAGGTCGCCGATTTTGCCACAATTCTGGTAACAACAGCCCCTCCAAGCAAATATGCATATATATATATATATGGAACAAAAAAGGCATCGGAAGAAGTTCTGACGTCTTCGACTCAGCAGCGTGGGAACAAACATTGCTGTTGATCTCCCAAACTGTTTTTGTTGCAAGAGTCAGTGACTCAGCAGTTCCAGTCAGATACTCAGCCAGCATCTGCAGGGTGCATGCAGGGCGCAGTTCGCTACTTGGAGCACCTTCCCTTGACCCCAAAGAGCAGTCCGACTCCCGTCACTACTCCCACTCGGAGCTGAGACGATCCCAGTCGCCCAGGTGGATTCATTCTCAAAGGCTCGCCACGATGTCCAGGTACCGCCCACCTCGCTGCCGAAGGACGTCGCTGGACCGACGGACTGGTGTGTCATCCCGCTTCTTGGGAGGTTCTTTTTGGTTGGCGTGCTCACATGAAAAGGCATATAGGATTTATAGGATAATACCTCACCTCTTTGAAAAGAGGGTGTAGATTCGCTCTTGTCCAAGAACGTCCACTCAAACGCATTTGGGGAAGTCGGCCAGAGTTGGTGCAGATCGCATTTTTCGGCAGAAAGCCAGCATCTCTCGAGGGACAACCGAACTTTTGGGAACCGCCCTGGGAAGATGTGTAGAGCCGAAAGAAGAGCCGAAACCGTCCGTTCAACGAACCAAAAACATCACCTTCATCGGACCGTTCTATCGCTTTCATCGGCCACCAAAAAGTGTAGCGCCCTGCAGATGGGGCCATGTTCCACTCTATCGGTCTGTTCTTCAGAGATTGCACAGATGCTTCCACATGTGTCCGGTTCAAACAAGACCACCGTGTTTTCGGTTTTCGGGTTTCGGGTTTCGGGTGTGTTTTCACTCCACTCGGCGCTCCAAGGCACGTTTTGGATTCGCAGCCATTGAGCACCGGTCGCCCTGTGACAAAGCCTCGCGGGACTTCGGAGCGGGGCGAGTCGTCAAAGACAGAGGTCCTCCGTGCTACCCGATCTGTTCGGAGGAAGGGGCGTTGAGATGGGCTCGACACGTTCTATGTTCCAAAGCTTCTTGAAATGAGGTTCATTTGAGATCAGCCAGCTGACAGAAATGGTTATGATGTGCTATAGACCAATGGTGACACATGTCACGCCAAACTTGAACGGAACAAAGAAAGTCACACGCAGGATGTTCCGCCCATAAAGGATGGTTATGCGTGGCTGCACATTGTTGCCTTTGCTTCATGCAGAGCATAGCTAACCATTGGTGTTTGTGTCAGGGAAAAAGCATCAATATCAAACCTGTTACCCACCTGTCCTTCTGTGGGAGCACATCTGTGGGAGCACAACCATTTTTTAAGCCAGATCTTGAGGCTTCAAGCAAATCGCACACCATTCTGCACACCATTTCGCGTGCGCACCTGCCAGTCCCCCCCCTGTAAACTGGTCAGGAAGCCGCGTACGGTTCTGGCAGATCAGCCCAGCCATTGCAGGGTACCTGAGAATTTCGGGACACTCTGACTCACTAATTTTCCTCACTAACCATGGAAGGGACAACTATATTAAAGGAGGAGATCTTCTTCCTTCTTCGGAACTTGAGTCATAGGGTGCATGGTTCAAATGCGCAACTCGGGACGGCGCAGGGCCGTCGGCGGGCAAAGAAGGGCACTTGTTCGACGGAGCGACGAGGTCGTGGGAGGATGTGGCCATGTCTTTTTGGGGACCATAATCCCGGGCTCTCCTGAAAAGGTATAACTGGGCCCTCCTGGTACCCACCCCAGTCCCACCTTCTTGGCAGGTACTTGGAGCCCTATAGTTATAGGGGATGATATTTTACACAGTGGTCCGAGTGATGTCCACCAAGTACCATGCGTCCTCGAGCTTTGGAAGCCTCAAATTTCATGAAAAGCCCTAGCTACAATTTTCTGATTTCATCCTTAGGACCTCTAGCCCTGCTTCCTCCAAACTTGTATCAGTACTCCATTCTTTTCCGAATTCTAGCCAGAACTTTCCAGCTCCAGCCTGCCCTCGTGCTTTGCGTGCGTTTCCCGGGCGCCCAAAACCTTTGGCCATCCCAAGGCACGCTCCGCCCCATCACCTCCCCATCACCCGACCTCCCCAAGGCACGCTTGAGCAATGGCTCCTCTGGAACGGTCCAACAAGAAGTGCGAGCCTCGGCGATCCCGCTCCGAGCCGAGCCGCCCGCGCCCGGACCCGAAGGGCTTTCTCCGATCGTCCAGTCGTCCACGCGCCGGAGAGGTCACAGGTCGGAGGCGGTGGGAAAGAGCGCGAGGAACGCGCGCGCTCGGAGTCGGGTGGTCCCGAAAGGATCGAGCGACATGGCGGTGTGTTTGTGGCGTCATGGCGTTGTTGATCTCGGGCGGGAGAGTGGGTCTTTGGAGCGAGGACGGAGCAGTTCAAGCGACGGACTCCGCGAGGAGAAGCATTCTTGTCCGAAGCCTTCTTCTGTTGTCCAGGTCGGTCGAATTCACCTTCGCGACATCAACTGTTGAGCTTTCAGGTGCTGCAGGAGACTTTCCGGAAACATGCAATGGTTCCGAAGACCCTGATGGCATGTTGCGGTGTTTTCTTCGCGGTCTTTTCTGCATCCTGGAGTGGAGGACAACCTAACCTGTCTCTCAAAACCTAACCTCCGCTGGTCGGAGAGTCTTGACTAAGTATTCCCTACACCTCCAGTCGTACCTCCTCAGTGAGGTATGACTGGACCCTCCAAACCCACCCTAAACACCTTCTTAGAAGGTACTTGGAGCCCTAGGGATTGTGATTTCGGGAGTTCACGGGATGGCTACAAATGTGACCCAAATTGTTCAGAAGACGGGCACCTATCGGTCAAACAGTGCTGGTCAGTGGTCGTGATTGCTCCATGTACCTTTGCAGAAGAAGGGCCAAGTGGGCATCATCCGCTATTCTGATTCAGAGAAAATTAGGCTTAAGAACTGGTCAATAGTCGGAACATATCGGAACTGCTTGAGGCTTAAGGGTTCCGCGAATATCAAGAAGTGTCTACACTCCTTGGAACTAACATGGAAGTGAAAAATGGCCACTTGAAAGACAATGTTCTTCTACAAACAGGAGGGTTTTCCACGTCCATGTTAGATCCAGGGAGAGTACTGAGATTTGGGTTGTATAAAGGAGATGTCCAGATGTGCACATCCAAACGAGACATGTTTTTAACAAAGCACCTGGAAGGGTAGCCTGCTGCATACAGGCACCACTAGTGTTACTAGTGAGTCTTTTCTTCACTGTCGCACCTATGGAGGTTCAATCACTCACCAAAAGCCACCCACAAGTTTTGCCCAGCCCTTGTACGACCCGTACAGATCTTGAACCCATCCCACCTCCACTGACTCTCATCCAAACACCTATAATCATGAAAGCTCGTATCCTCCTTCCTAGACCACTACAAGTCTATGTATAGACACAACATGACACAACTCAGTCCACCCACCGGCTTTCCAAGGTCCCCCGCCCCGACCCGCTGCTCCGACCGTCCCGACCCCCCTTTCGTCGGTCACCGAGGGGCGAAAGGCCGCTCGCAAGGTCTGACCGTCCAAGGCCACGGCACCACGGTCCACCTGACGAAGGTCGACCCCACCGGGGACGTCGGACTGGGACCCGGACGTGTTGCGGACGTGTGGAAGACGTGAAACTCGACGTGGAAGACGGAGGCGAGTTTTTGGAAGGGTTTTGAGAGTTTGGGTTGGTTCTCTTTTGGCGAAAAGTGCTTCTTTGCTTCTTTTTGGAGACACTTCCAGGTGCTCTTTTGACCGAGTCACGGCCTTTCAGAAGGCCTTTGGGGGAGAAACCGATCATCATCTGACCGAAGGAAGGTCATCCAAGCCCAAGCCCCATCGAGCCAAGGGGTCCGGTCCACCGGCGCGCCGTTACCACACGGGGCGCTCAGGTCACAGGGGCTTCCGATCGATGCAGGACCAGATCGGTGCATGGCTGGCGCCCTACCCTCCCGGGCGCTCCACCAGGCTGCCGCCCTACACCAAGCCCCTACCAGGCCCTACCATGGCCGAAGCCCAGGTGTCTTTCGCTTGCGGCACATGCTCCGTCCATGCAATCCGTCCGTCCGTCGATCGCGGGGCGAAGGCCTCAATGGTGTAGAAACCCTCCTGAGCCGTGCTGGCCTGCGCGGCGCGAGGGGTGAGAAGCCGGATGTTCTCCGCGGGAACAGCACCAGATGGTCGGGCGTGAAAAAACCAGGGAACAAAAAGGGAGAGTGGTCAGTGGCATAGACTGTATGAGGACCGAAGATGCATCTGAGTCTACATACTTGACTCATACCTCTTCAATTTGACGCACAGCCCAGTTTCCAGCAGCGAAGTGCTGCACACCGAAAAGAAGCATTCCAAAAAGAAGCCGTAGCACAGCAGCATAGCATGTAAGAAAGAAAAGACAACTAGACGACGAGTGGCCCGAAAGCATTTTTCATCACGTAGGAAATCAGAGTGCGAGTTATCCGGTAAGTGTGTAGTGAGAAGTGTTAAGTCGAGTGAGTTGAGGTAGTGTGTGGGTTTCTGTGCGTGTGTCTATGTCCGTGTGGAAACGAGTCTGCGTATGTGTGCGTTCCTGGAAGTTGAGGGAGCGTGTGCGTGTTTGTGTGCGATGCGGCCTCCCAAACCCCCCACCGGCGGCCAAGCGGTGACAGCCCAGCTC
>CAXAMN010023273.1:109226-132433 GCA_963970005.1 Durusdinium trenchii | reverse complement strand
CCTGCATTTCGCGCACTCGACACGCACGATCTCCGCAGAGGGTTGCACTTTCGGTTGACGCTGTTCGTCCCGCACTCCGCCTTTAAGAGAGAATTTATAAAGTGGGAAAATGTTTTTTCATTAGGACATCTCCCGTGCTAGTTTTCCATACTCACACTTGCCTACTCATTGCATGCTTGCATAGTCATTGCGTGCTTGCATACTCACCCTTGCATATCATGCTTGCATACTTACACTTGCATACTTTGACACTGGCATACTTCGCACTTGGATGCTTTCGCTCTTCCAGTGTGTGTGTGTGTGTGTGTGTCAGTGTGAGTGTCGAAGTGTAAGTGTGTCAGTGTGAGTGTCGAAGTGTCAGTGTTCAAAAGGATTTTCCGGAAGAACCCTTCGCAATGCTTTCGGGAAAAATGCACCACAGAATCTGCTCCCCAAAACGGGGTGTTTGTATGGCTCCCCGGCATCCGAGGATGGCGTTTAGGCTCCCGGCCTCCATCTCGAGGATCACTTCATCACCTCAATGGACAGGCTTCACCCTAGCATTCGAACAACCATTGGTTTACTTAAGGATTTTACACTACAAAACCAGATCAACCATTTAAAACATGGTCTTCTGACTTCCAGGGTCCAGGCTCGGCTTCACCTAGACGGTGAAAATCCAAAAATCCCCTCGACTCTAATCCACCAAAAATAGGGATCACGTGAGGTGAATGTCTGGGGGGGTTGAGAAAACCGCCATGTGCAATCGTTTGAAAACATGGATTTCATGTGAGGTAATTACGGCCAAAATGATCGCCGTGCGCGGCTGTTGCATCCTCAGACTTTGGAGTCCTATCGTCCAAAAATTGTTCTTCATCAGTTGTGTGCAAGGCTCACACGCCTGTCGCAGGGCCGCCTGATGGTGGAACAGCGACCCCCTACGGCACGCAGCTATCTCAAATACCCTGCCCTCCAACCAAAACAGGTTCCTAGTCCTCATCCTCATCTTCCTAGACGTGCTTCGTTCAAAGGTGTGAGGACACCTAGAAGACTCCGGATGCGTCTTTGGGTGCTAAGAGAGACAAATTGTGATGGAAAAACGAGGACTACGTCAACCACAGGGGTTCCATCATGCTTCTACATCCACACGTTCGAGGATCACTTGGACTGCTCGCTCTGGGTCAAACTCTTTTGTTGCCCCCTTCAAAATGCAGCCAGTTCTCCAAAAAAGGTTTTCTGCCTGGACCTTCAAAGGGGTGTCCTGGCTGGAGATCCCTAGGTAGTGTAGGGGCTTCCAGCCAGGTGACCCCGACATGAAGGTGCTGGTGTTTATCCCGACCAGGAATTCCAGTGTGTCGTGAATCTGAAGGCTTTGAAGTTAATCATTGAGACTTTCAGGTCGTCAGGTCGCCTCGTCTTGAGCACCACGGCCCTCCATCAAACGGCTGTTCTGCTTGGTCAATTCTGGCAGAATCCGGGCCCTCCAGTTTCCAACTTTGGTGTCTGGACGTCTGGACCTGCGTGTCTGGGTTGTCTCGCACCCTGGTCAAGTGTATCTGGTCTATACACCTTGGCCATTCCGCACGTGCGGCCGTTCCTTCCTAGGCACAGGCCACTGGGTTTAAACACCGGAAGCCTTCACGACGTCCAGCGGTCACCTGCGAAACCGAAGCCGCGGCCGCTTTGCTTGACCGGTGAAGGCAGACCGCTGCCGACTGAAGGCGAAGTAAGTGGGATCTGCCAAAAGGATCCAAAAGGTCTTTCTTGGGCGAATCCCCCCATTTTGGTGTCCCCGCCCGAAAAAAGGAACGGCGGACCGAGTGAAGAGATTTCCCCTGACGTGTTGGGGAATCATCCAGTTGCTTTGGTTCACTGCTGTGGATCTACCACCCCCCACAAAGGCCCAGTGGAGGAAGACGATGGAGCACTCAGCTCTGCAACGACATGGGTGGTTTAGGGGCACATAGCTGCGCGGCTAAATGCAAAGCAAAACAAAACGTGGAAGTGACACAAAGCACTCTCGGCAGCTACCACGTGAATCATTTCTGGTGACAGAAGTCCAAGCCAAATCCCCCCTCAAAGTCCGCTCCAAACAACCCCAACACCAGACTGTGATGCAGATCAACATTGCCGAGCAAGTTGTAAACAATAAACTGGTAGACTTACCATCGCACTCCCAAATAGATCAAGCCACTTGCGGGAAGCAAACGACCCAGGGAGGATTTGAACCTCCAACTTCGTGCTTGTCAAGCAGTGTGCAGCCCCCGCAAGGGCAAACAGCTTGCAAAGACGACGCCTTACCCATTAGGCAACTGGGTCACCTGTTGCCCACACGTCCGGACCCATCCTCACGCTCTGTGCCACGAGTCCTTGGCCCACATCGCATGCCACGCCTGGCCGTTGAGCCGGAGAAAGTCCAAGATGGACGGCTTCATCGGGCGATCGAACTTCACCTGGACGGCGCGGAGCGGGCGAGGACGGTGACATGGGGATGACCGGTGACATGCGAGGGTCCATGTGTCTCAAAGATCTTCAGTTTCAAAGTGAACACACACTGTCACGCAAAAAAAAGGGAAGAATCACAGTCGAGTCGATGTGAGGTTGGATGACCCCAAGCATGGATTGCTGATGATTGCTGGGTTTTTTTCTACTTAAAGGTTGTTCCTGCATCTTGAGCCCCAGGGAAAAGTTCAATTCGGGATTCCCGCCCCCCACAAAAGGTTCAGATCTTGAGTCTTCACTGTATCATGAAGGACATCATCTTCTCTTTCAGCTCATCACCTGGGTGACCACAGAGGAAGCAGTCGAGGCAAAATGGCACAGGTCAACCAGCCTCAAATCAGTCTTCTCCCCCCCCATGTGCGTGCAAGAAAAAGCCAATGGCTTCATCCAAAAATCAAGACCCTCCCTCGGAACCCTCCTTGTTCCACCTTGTTCCACCTTATCCCCCAGTCCAGTCCCCAGCGACCATCCACCGCCCGACCGTCCGACCCGCGGAGCAGTGCTTCGGCCGTGGGGCTCGGAGAGCCACTTTGAAGGAATGTCCCGTCGGCCACTCCACCACGCTCCCGTGCTGGGGCGACACCGACAAGATGACCTCACAGCGCGAGGAGGAGGGACGGGCGGGCGAGAGAGTTCGAGGAGTTGGAAGAAAAACGAGGTCAACACCCCCCGGCAATGCATCGCAAAGGAAAGGCGGTTCAGTGAGAACCAAAGAAAAGAAAATACTGTAGCTGAAACAACTAACATCAAGACTTGTAGAGAGTCTGTGGTTCTTTTCCGGAGTATCCGCTTTTCTATTCAATATATGGGTTTCTGAAGAATCTCAGTTGAAAGAGAAACAAAACAACACTTTTTGGATTGCACGGCAGACCGAATCCGATTGGTGATTGGAAGAAATAGTGTGTCATTTTTCTTCAAAATGACCTCGTTGAGAAGCCTGACAGATCCACCACCTTGTGTCTACCAGCACCACGAAGTTCAGGTGGATCAATATAGACACCCCTCACTCACTGTGTTTACCATCCCAAAAAGAAACACCCGAGTATAGGGTTTCGTGGATTTTCGAAGCAACCGATGTGAGGATCCTGTGAGGACTGCGGAGCATGGGGAGTCCTTGTGCCATCTACTCCGAACCCGCCAGTCCTAGTGGGCCCCATCCAGTTCCGAGATGAAACGCGCAGAAAACATGCGCTGGAAAAATGAACCGTTCGCCGCACAATCCACCTTTTCTTGTTGAGTTGGGTCTCTTCTTTTCTGACCGCAGATCCACAGATCCACTCGGGAAGGCGATCGTGCCGATCGTGGCGAGCGCGCCCGATCTTTCCCTCAATCCAGGGAGCGGGAGCCAACGTGATCACAGGCGCTGGCACCTTGGACTGTGACGACCCGCTGTACCTCCTGTCTGTGTCTGTGAATGTCATCATGGCAACCAACCAGAAGAACGCCCGAAAAAAGAAGAAAAAAACTATCTGAGACAGCCAATTCATCGTATGTATAGACATAGGACGAGCTGAAGAAGAAACTTATATCTTCACTCTCAAATGGTGCAAATGATAATCTTTGGACGACCAAGCGAGCGGACGCCCCAAGAAGGCAGCAAAATGAGTGGTCCCCAAATGAACATGTGTTGCGATTGGATGATTTCTACGACAAGTAAGTCCCCTTGGATTGTCATGTTTAAAAATATTGGCGATTCCCTGCTTTACACCTGGACCAATCTGTCGCTGACATCCATCTGACACTGGTGGTGCCAGTCATGTAGACCGCTAATTCATCAAACCCCATATGTAAAATAACTCGTCTGGTAGAAGTTTTATTCATCAAGAATATTCATGAAGAAGAGTTCACCAACGCCATCCAACGCCCGTTCCAGGTTCCTGCGGTTCCTGCGGTTCCTGCGGTTCCGTTGGGTTTGTGTCTCCAAGGATCCAACACCACAGCTTCCAATGGTCTCAAGCTCACCGTCACTTCACCCAGGGAGTCGACCAAGACCGTTTGGCCCTGCAGCGTGGTGTGGGTGATGGATGGAAGGTTGATGAAGGTGTTCATTGTTTTCACCCCGATGAAGAGGATACAAATAGATATTAAAAGGATACAGGTATATATTCAAGTACCCTTTAAGTCTACATAGTCTACAAGTTCTCAACTTGAGCTCAACTGATGGATGGTCGTCCACAGTTTGCAAGTTACATCTCCAGTATGAATGTGGGAACCGAAACAAATATGTCCTGTCCATAGTAACGTTCCTCATCTCAATTCCCATTCTTCACTGGGGGGAGCTTCATTGCGAATGGCAGTTCTGACTCACGCCCATGTCAACCCCATGCAAGTGGGATGGTGGGTCCCTTCTCCTCCTCTTGAATTGCTTTCTTTTCAGAGGAAGAGCCATGCAACATCAAACCTTGACTCAGCACCAGAAAGACCACGGACACACCAGCCCCGCCAACCATCAAAAACCATCAAAAACCGTTGTTTTTTTCCTAGCAAAAGAGCTTTGTTTTTGCATGTCTTTGCCTGTGAACACCTTGACATATTGTTCATGGGAAACAAGTAGGGCCCACTGGCAAACGCACGCACATCAAACACAGACCTCGCAACAAGACCACCAACTGCCCACCGCCCACCTCCTCGAGCAGTGCGTCTTTCAGCGTCGTACCCGAGGACCAAGGAGAGGAGACCGTCAAGTTCTTCATGCCTCAGTGCAGCCGTTCAGCTGGGGGTGTCGTGTCCGCTCCAAGGAAGCAGCGAGCTCGAAGCTCAAAGTGCAGCTCGTTGCGATGCACAAAAACCGTTCCATCCCATCCAAAACCGTTCCACACAGACTCCAACCGTCCAGACTCCAAAACCTGGAGGCGGATGTGGGATTCAACTGCTTTGGCTGGTGGGATTCAATCGACTCAACAGTTTCGGTGGTGGTGCAATCTCCACCAGTTCAGCAGAAAAGAAGAGGACTGACCAGACTGACCAATACTGACCGGGTCAAATAGACCTTTCATCACAGCAAACCAGCAATCTAGCAATCTACAAGTAACTCCAAAAGACACGTTGGTTTCTACGTTGGTGTTGGGTCCTCAATGAGCATAAGAATCTGTAACAACATGCGTTTAAAGAACCATCCGCATCCCCAGCTCTGCCCCTCCGCACGACGCCGTCATTTCCCAGGCAGAGCAAGGAGTTAAATGGGTGGAGAGCAAAATCCGAGCAAAATTCTGCCCAGCAGCACCTGCAGATAAACCTGCAGTGGAAGATGCATGGAAAAAACTCTCCGACACAAGAATGATTTTGTATCCCGTGCAGTGGAAGGATTCGGATGCCAAATCTCACCGCACGTACCGTTCCTCGTCTCAAGTCATACGCACCAAATCTGAAGAGTTCATAGTTCACAAAGAGGCCACCTGTGGTGGGCTGTTGGCCCATCTAATTCACAGACATCCGGAGAGCGAACTTCTGCGAACTGACGAAGCAAAGAAGCACAGGATCGCAGAAGCGATCAACATCTGGGGCACCAAATGGAGGACTAGTTGCTGACACTCTTCAGTCTTGGGAGTTCGTGCGTGTTTGTCTGGCTTGTTTGGGGGAATCATGGGCAATCCACATGGGCTTGGCAAACATTTGCTGTTCTCTTGCACAAGGATGTCTTGATGATCCCCTAGGTGTAGTTCAATGATCCAACTTCTGACAAAGATTTGTCATCTGAATCATCTTTGACAAATAACTCATGACTCGTGACAAGTGATAAGTCATATCTATATCCCATCACTCAGGAACAAAACTTGGGTCTATCCTCCACTTTTGCTACCCCTTCAACTCTTGCCTGGGAATGCCAATGCTCCGGGGTGAGATGGAAAATGTGAGGGTGAATCGCACCGTGGGCGCGCGCTTACAGCGCACCCACCACGTTGCGAACATGCCAATTGCGCATGGTTTGGTCGATGTCACGGCCTTCTCTCCGATCTGTTTCTTCTCTCGTCTGCTCAGTCAAGGACCCTCCGGCTGTTGTTTTACGTCTCCGGAAAACGGAAGAGTAGTGCAAGCAAAGCAAACGTCCAACCCTCCGCTGCGGTTGGTTTGATGGGTCTCTGGAAGAAAGCTCCATCGCTCGAATTCTGCGCCATCGCGAAGCGATCCCAAAACTACAACGGTTTCGTTTTCGGAGACCGAATTCATTATTGGACGCAATTGATAGATCATGGATGATCATGGTATAGATCTGAGCGAGCATGGGTTTTGGGATATGAATTTGAGGCTTCCTTGTCGAAATGGTCCACCGTACCATAGTCGAAGGAGGAGTTTCTGTGGTGTCAAAGGATGAAATTCCACGGTTGAACCCAAAAAAAGAAAGATGCCAAGTGACCATAATTGTCTGTTTTTACCGAGTGCTCCTTTTGCTTTGGAAGGTTGTTTTTCCTGGAATGCGTCCTTAGAAGTTCAGAAGAAGACCGTCTCGACCGATCCGCGTGGCTGAATCCGTCCTTGACCCATCCGCGCGAGGCTAACCTTGGAGGCGTCGTTCCAGGGGAACTGTGCCGCAGAGATGTTTGGATCCTCATTGGAGGATCTGTGAATCACACAGAAAGCTGGCAGACCTGGTCCGCCGAGATCGAGTGGTTTTCTTGCATGAGGCCCACCATGAAACCCTGAAACCCCAAAAACGAGAAAACACCACTTGTTCTTGTGGCACCTAAGAAAGGTTAGCTTAGAGACAAAACCAAACTGTAGAGGTCTCCTTTTTTGATTTGGCCTAACCACTGATTGGTTCTTCCGTTCTGAACCATCCAGCATCAAAACACCAATTATAGGCGATTTTTCATGTTGAGCAAAGAAAAAAGAAATCACATGGTCGCCTCATTACAACATCCTGACCGTTGGGAACTTGTTGCATGTATATATCGAACCTGTTGCTTTTGCAAGATAGCTTGTCTGCAAGCATGTCGCCAAAAAACGAAAACTCGGGAATCTCAGCTTCTCGTTCATGTTGTCTTTTTAGTAAAGTGTCGAGATCCTACCCCTACATCAGCATCTTCGGGCAGCTGACCCACAAAGGTGTGAAGCCCTAGTGACCTGGGATGCCTCTGTCACAAAATGATGCACTTTTTTCAACGAGAGTTCCATCTTTCCTCGGTGAGCTCAGGGGAACAAGTGTTCGCGTCAAAAGAATTCTTAAATTCTGATCCCTAGAAGTCTAGATCAACTATATTTTGGCCGACTGAAGTAAGCCTGCCTATCCCATCACTTTCTGAAATGCTCCTTTAGCAACACAGTTCAAGGCCATTACTTAGAGCTCTATCTCCTGGGAGGTTCGCACTGCGGTGCTCCTCCGGCCAATCAGTGAAAAACCCATCGGTCCGTCACACGGCATGGGTGTCGTCGTTTGGCGTCGGGCCCAAACGGTGGATCCCGAAAGAGAAACAGAAGCAAACCCCATATGCGGACTAGAAGACCAGAATTGGAGGTCCTTGCGGTTCTTGGGTCGAGTCTGGTTCTTAACATGTCTTAACCTCTGAACATTGTACCCCTTCGGGGCCCACTTCTCTAAGACTCGGAACACACGTCTCTCGGAACAGGTCCGTCCCGCATGCGGTCGCGACACACGTCATCCGAAAGAGACGTGGTCCGAGGGGCAGGGAGAGATCTCCACCGGATGGGCTTGTTTCGGCATGATGGGCTTGTCTATCTCATGTCTTTTGGGGGGTGGTTTGAAGAGAATCAAAGAACTAGAATCAACAACCTGGTACCAGAATCATACAACTTTGGGGGTAATCTTTCTCCAAAGAATCAAGACTGCAGTTGGATGCGTTCGATGCTTTTTCAATGAACCTGATGATGAGACCCTAGGGGTCACGAGGTCGTTCTGAAGTGTAGGTCCTGGTTTCCTCCGGACACGAGGTCCTTCCTTCATTCCTGTGCTGGACCTCGCTTGTTCCTCAGGATGGTCTGCACCAAAGGTTCATCATGGTCACTCGAGAGCCATTGGAGTTTTAAAGCTCAAACGCAAAAATTGGTGGTCAAACACATGGGTTTTGCCTTGAAGATTGGGTAGACTATGGTAGACTCATACCAACCCATCAGGTCAAAACACTGCAGCCACATCCGTCAACAGCGAGTGTCGTCGGCACCCTGTCGTCTGCCCTGTCGACTGCTCTTCTCTCGTGAGAAAATCTCCGACTTGGCGGAGCACGCATTCCTCTGGTCACACTCTGTTACGGAGTGTCAAGTCACAGAGTTCAATGACTTCAAATTGTCAACTCCTAGCCACGAAAGTCAAAAGTGGTGAGCACGCGGTGAGCGGTCAAACATGGTCAAACTGTGGATGGTGGTTCAAGATCTGCCAAGCCCATGTGCCAAGCCCATGTGCCAAGTGCCCCAAAGAAAGGCGGTTGAAAACAACTGATCCATTTCGCGGTTCGAGACCCAAGGGTGCACAATGAGTGTCTCGTTCATCATCACGGAAGGGTGAACAGCTCGATCTGCAGATGTTTCAATTGGATCGCATGTGATCTCCTCGCTTGGATGCACCAACCATCACCGACCCATTCTTCACCACTTCTTCGCGGCTCGGCGGCCAGTGCCAGAGGGAAAAGTATTCTTTTAATGATCTGGGAGCTTTCTTTTTCACGATCTGTGATTTGGGTGATGTCAAGCCGGCTTTAAACTGCTTCACCGGACTCCCCTCCAGTTGCTTTGGACCAGTTGACAAGTTGACACTCAGAAAAAAACCTTGGAAAGCACCCAGGGTTCAATGTGCAAAGAGGATCATCGACGTGCGCTACGACCAAGTTGGGGCTCTCTCATCGGACTGGTTCACCCAATTTGGTCGCCAAAAGGTAAGACATCTCGTCTGAAACTCTTTGCGGATTTGGCATCCAGACATACACATCATACACAAGGTAGAGGCTAGATGAGGTTAGAAGGAAAACCCAAAGATATCCACCCTTTGGCCACATCGCGTGACACTTCGAAAACAACGCAGCTGTTCCATCCCAGTGTTCTCGCAAATCGAGGCCGGATTGGAGCGGAGGCCGTTGCAGTGGTTGGCTGGATGTCTCAAGAGCCCCTTCTTCAGCGAAGAGAGGGTCGGCGAGGTTCATTGGACACACGCAGTTGGAAGAGGATTTTGGGCCTTTTGTCAGACGTGCAGACTGATCTTTCGAAAGTCTTACCCTGGCCCAAGTCCAAGAACTCAAGCCTGTCAAGAGCCAATCTCTTCAGCCATCGGGATTTGTTCACCCGGGTACCACTTTTTTGAAGGCCGAGAAAAGGCCGCGCTGGATGCCTGGTGAACCAGGCGTGGGGACCCCATGACCAGCGGATGCCTCACTCGATTTTTCCACGAGCTCAGCCTTCGCCAGGTCCGACTGCAGGACATGGTCCATGCGATCTGGATGTAGATCCGACCAGTGACCTCAAGGAAACCGCGGCCGCTCAAAGGATTTGCGCGGCAAACCATGGTCTTTCCGGCTCCGGTCGGTGGGACGTACTGGAGGTTCCTGTTTCTTCACCAAGAAACGGGTCGAGAACGGCATTGGGGTCGAAACCTGGTGAACCATCCCGGGACCGACGCGGATGTCCCACAACGCATCTCTGTTGGCTCGCTTGGCTTTGAATCGACCCCTGGCTACGCCGTGGTTTGACCAGACCCACGGCATAAAGCCTGATGGGCAGTCTGGTCCATGCCGTTCACCCGGTGTGGGTCTCCGTTCCACCGGGTGTGGTAGGCTCTGAAGACCGAGGAATGGAATGCGCACCACTCCGAAAACCGAGTCCTTAGGGGTCACAGAGGTCACAGCCAGGTCCACCGGTGACGGGTCCAGATTAGTCGATCTTCCGGAATTCCGACAACGTGTATTTCTCCAAGTCCCGTTGTTCATCAAAACACAAGTTCGAAACACATCTGCGGCAGTTCGAACGGTTTTGCTCTAAGAAAACGATCTTCTTCGAACCACCGGTTGAGCGGATGTTCCGGAGATGGTCTCTGACCGGACCTCTTCGGCCCCTTTCGGACGAACTCCACAGAACTGTGCCACTGTGTGCCAGGTGACTCTTCTCGTTCAGCGTCTCCAAAAATTCTCTCGCATACTCAGAGGCCATCTGCCAAACATGTCGATCATGTCCGATGCACTCACAGAAGGAGGTCACCTGAGAGCTCACCGCAGCCGCCCGATCCGCCTCCGAGGAGCGCTTCCGTTTCCGTTCCTCTCCGCTCCCGTCGAGAAGCGAAAGACCGAGAGGACGTGTCCCATCGGCCCATCTCGTTGGACGTGTCGACCGAGGAAATCAGATGCGAGGTTGGAAACACGAAATCGGTCTGATCCTTTCGAGGTGTCCAGACCCAACCAGAAATGGATCTTTCCCCAGTCCCGTTCACTTCTGTAAAGGATCTCAAGCTGGCGCCGCATTGGGTTCCAACCAGAACTGCTTCTGGTTCAAACTGGGTTTCCTGGTGGGTCTTTTGTCAGAAGTGTCCAGCGCCCAAACTTCCAAGAATGTCCGTCCGGCTTCAGGGTTCCGTTCCAAGACCGTTTCTGGTCCAAAACCATGGGGGGGGTTGATGTTCTTCATGCCCTCTCCACCTCCTTGATCCCGACCAAATGTGGCGACCAAGAATTGGCGACCACATGGTGGAAACGGAAAGGCTAAAAATGTGAAGCGCAAACCACTGGCACCATGAGGTTCCATATGGGATAGGGATCATGGAACTACATCCGGGTCACAACCAAGCTGTGTCTTTTGTGATGGCCGCTTAATGCCAAAAACGCCACGCGCCTGCACACCAGACCACCGTGCCAACCATACCGTCAGCGAGACTGCGCGAGGCTCGGTTACTCGGGTTTTCCGCTCAGGAACCTCCAGAGAAATCAGTCGGCTGATATCCTTCGACGCCAAATATCCCATGTGCACCCAGGGGGTCCACAGACAGACTTCAGCCACCCAGCTTTCGCAGAGCTTCCTGAGAGACGAGACATGGATTTCGTGAAGATCTGCTGAATGGGTAGCTTCAACTTAGGTGAAATATTTTATATTGCTCAGTGGGACCTATGATCCCAAGTATTCCCAAGTACAGGTTCAACATCAAAATATCGAACAAACCACCGCTCAGTGTCGTAAGTATCGACCGCTAGAACCTTTCAACGACGAAAAAAGCCCTAACCGGTCCTCCCATCTCACCCGGAGAGGGTCCGTGTTGTGGCGGTCGTGTCGAAAAACCGCGTGTCCCACCGGGATGGAAGGAACTCCACCCGAGATCGGGGCTGAGTCACACGTTCGTGACGGAACTCGTCACGTTCGTCGCGCAAGCGAATCGACGAACAAGGCCATCGCGAACACAGCTCGAGGCCGAGGAGGCCGAACGCGAAGGACCGCAAGGGATGCGGGAATCATCGAAAAGTCAGTGCCAGGTACCATATGTCGAACTGGCTGGTACACGAGTATAGGCTAGGGAGCGATCCTCTATTTTTCATCCACCGGCGTAAGATGGGCATAGGCCATCTCTGAGAATCCTACCCCTTCCCTCATCCAACCTCTTCCCTGCTAATCGTGCTTCCTGAGCTATTCAACTTTCTATCTTCTGCCAAGCTACAAGGAACCAACTTCCGGACTTTCATAGGAACATCCCCCCTCTGCGACCTGGATCTCGCACGTCGCGAGTAGGGAGCGCGGCGCGGCGTCAACGGCGCGGGTGTGCCCACCGGGGTGGCTGGTTGAATGGGTCAGGTTGCCGTGGGTGGCAGGGTGGTTGCGGAGGTGATCTTCCATCTGCTCTCCGAGTGGTGTCCAAAATGGTACCTTCCGAAGTTCCCGTCCGATGCTCTGCCCCTCTTGGGTAGGGAGGCAATTCCATCATTGGGGATGCAAACATACCAGTTGGACCGCCTCACTTCCCACAGGTAAACTGTGCAGGTCCGTCAGCCTTTTGTAAGGCAATCCGTTTCTGTGCAGGTTGAGCAAGCCAAAAACTTCTGGCAACTGGCTCAACAACCGGCGAAACAACTGCCAAGGTGCCGTCAACTACATCAACCGCAGAATATGATGTCATATTATGTCCGCCGTCTGCCCCTTCTGTCAAACTACCACAGTTGTGCCTCCTGTCTCATCTGTGCCAAGTGACGTAGTAGGAGCTGCTAGCCACACTACCCACGGAGAAGATCACATCATCCAATGCCAGCACACTGTGATGCATACAAGTCGAGACGACTTCACAGGCGACTCGATAGGCATTAAAGTCATCGGCCTCGAGCAGCGTCCCACCTGTCGAGCTGTAGGGGATGGAAGTCAACGGTGGCTCCTGTGCCAAGTGGGACCGGGATGGGATGGGCCAAAGGGATATCGATGGATATCGCAGATAGGCTTCACGAAGGTCGTAGCCTCATGGATGGCTTCAGTTGGGATCTTGGGATCGCTCCTACACCTGAAAAAGCCCGAGCCTTCCCTACACCGGAGAGACCAGTCCAAGAAGCGTCGACCAAGTCCAGAAGCTCGGGACCCGGTGCGGTCCAGACCCGGTGGCAACATCTACGTCATCCAGGTAGCGTCTAATAGGTAAAGGTCTGCTTCTGATCTGCTGTCACCTGGTATAGAAGTACTTCACTAAGGCGTCTGACGACTAGTGACTAGACCGAAACCGAAACCAAAACTGTTGAACATCAACAGCAAAAAATGACTGGTCCATCTCCGCCAAACCCCAAACACAAAAGACTGTAGCCAGGGAACACGAAAACAAACACACACACGTGTTTCACGTGGTTTTTGGGTCCAACGAAGAAGATCCACCAGACTCTATCGGGTGTCCGCCTAGGAATTGGTGCTTCTTGAGGCATTCGGCGTGACGTTGAAGAGCCAACTCCTCGCGGAGACTCTTCGAGAGCATCTCTAGGATGGGCACTGGACAATCCTTCGACATGGCCTTCTTCGTCGAACCTGAAGATGACGAAGGCGAGTCGCGAGCGAGTCGCGAAGAGCTGGGGGCCGGCTCAACGTGGCAAGGACCCCAGGTTCGGTGGAGCGTAGTGGACCCGGAAAAGACCTCTTTGGGCGCCAGTGCCATCTATCTCCTTTC
This sequence comes from Durusdinium trenchii, assembly GCA_963970005.1. NCBI lineage: Eukaryota > Dinophyceae > Suessiales > Symbiodiniaceae > Durusdinium > Durusdinium trenchii. The sequence continues at coordinate 118,899 of CAXAMN010023273.1, read as the reverse complement.
TGCAGAAACTCGCAGCGTTGCTTTGAGAGTTGCAGGAGTAACTTCTACATGGAGATCCTATTCAACTTTGCGGGGGTCGCTGTTCCTGGGGTCTTTATTTAAAAACAACCCTACAACAAGCGGGCAATAACATCATGGCCTTTGGAATCGCTGCTCACCAACTTCGGTGACAAAAGAATTTTTGGTGCAATTATGGCGCAGTCTCTATGGAAGCTAGTGTCAAAGTGCCCATACACTGATTTATGCTTACCCTAGCCGTCGAATGGCTACATTCTCCTCCAGAGACCATTCTTTTGTTGTCTTTTTGCATCGCACAAGCCGAAGCTGAGTGCAGAACCCTTTTGTTGTCTATGGCATATACAATCAATTGTTCTGTGTCAGCGCTTTCAACCTCCCCAAAACCACAAGATGCACACAGCTGGGCGCTTTCTCTTCCCACATGTCTTCCCGAGGCCAAGGCGCTGAAACTATGCTGCAGGAAGCTGGTGATGCGGTGGCTCAAGTCGGGGTCAATTTCGTTGTAAGCCAAATATCTCCGTAGCAGGCTGAATTGTTCCTCGGCCACGCAACGAACCAGGTAAGTGGGCTGGATGCCGAACCAGGTAAGTGTGGCACCAAGAGTTCTTCCACAAAAAGAAGCAATGGCAGTACTCACTGAACCAGTGTGCACATGAAATCATCGATTTCAAACCCAGGTGCAAGTTCTTCATCCCTGAGCTTCTGTAGACTCGCCAAGAGGGAAGTCATAGAGCTCACCATGGTTGAGAAGTTGATCAAGGCCAAAAAGCCTCACCACCGCGGCCGCATGCGGCTGCTGTGGACATTGACCCGACGGAGCAGTCGGGTGTGTGATGAAAACCACCTGTCTTGGCGAGGGAGGGAAACCCCGTGCACTTACTGTAAACTCTCTCAAAAACGGGACAGTTGGTACAGTTGGCTTCAGGCTTGGAGCTTTTTGAGCAACACCAAAGCCTGAGCTTTTTTAATGGCTTTTTCAGATGCATCACTGTCCATCCGCAGCGGTCACGCGGTGTTGCTCGCCCGGGGGCTGATGAGGATGGAAAAGACCCGTTCTTGCAAGTTGACGCCTTCAATCTCCGTCTGCCCCACGCCCAACTGACAAAAGGCCCAGTAAAGGCCTTGGTTGGGTGACTGAGGTCTTGTCTGGAGTCGACCGGCTTAGCAGACTCCACCGAAGAGATCCAGATCGGATCGGCACATGAAAGCCATCCGACCCAGGTCCAGTCTGGTCCTGAACAACCTCAGGTGCTGGGTCGTGTGTTCATGGCAAACACCAGCACCCGTGGGGTTTCCACGTTCGTTCCCCAAACCCCAAACCCATCAGATGAACATCATTCCGACCCTCGTGGGGCCCTCCTGCCACGGCTTTCTCAGCTCGACTTGGCCAACACTGCCACAGATCATCCCATCATCCAAGCATCTGGTGGCATATTGGAAAGACACCGGCTTGTTCTTCAGCTCGGCTCGTTCCAACCAGGTAGAGTCCGGGTCCTCCTGGTCTCCCACATGGAACCACAGGCATGCGATGATGTGGTTCGACAGGACCAGCTGTAAAATGAGCCGGATGATGCTATACCTCAAGCACAGGTCTCTGGGTTCTATGAGGACTACCCTATACAAAAGAAACCCGTGCGGGTAGGCGTGTGCTGCTTGGAATTAGATGGGTGTGACCGTGTGACCAAGTGGGACCCTTGAATTCTACAACTTTACACTGAAATGGCCATGGAAGTGGGGTCCAATCGAATGATTGGCACTCATTAGTTATATATATATATATATAGAGGATGTCCTCTTCCTTTCAGCCCCATCCAGTCGTCCCATGAGACCCGCAAACATCGTAGCGGGTCGAAGGACATGGGCAGATCCAGTCCGGACGATAGACCGATTGAGGAAGGCACCGGTCCTCCACTCCCACAAACACATCACATGGGAACAGTGGAGTTCACCCCTTGTTTGTAGAGGAAAGTCGTTGAACTCCAAGTGATCATGCCATCCACGTAACCATGTGTTCGTCAGAGGGTATATTTGATTGGTCCCTGATATATCTTTATACAAAAAAGAAAACGTCTCCAATCGACAGCCCAGCGAGTCCCTACGACTGAGGACCTCTAGAGACGCTCGAAACCGGGTATAGATCTTCCAACGGTGCCAAACATCTGCCTTTTCGCCGATCACACCAGCCCAAGTTCGGCAGAAGTTTGCAGAGTTGGATGTTCTCGGCAAACCACAAACCCATGCTGGAAGACTACACTCCTTAACACAATCATGGAAGTAGATGGCATGGCCCGTGGAAAGACCACGAATTCCTCTAAAAAAGTGGGTGCCATCCACTTCCATGTTTGTTGGAGTTGGGGTGTATCAATCTGAGTCGCTGGATCGTGGACATTCTCGAACTGAGCTGGTCTTTCACCTGGGCTGAACGGAAGATGTACATCTCTCAAGTCTCTCGAGTGTTGAACGCTACGGCACGGTGGGCGTGGTTTTCGTGGGTGCAGTGTGCAGGAAGAAAATACAACTGAAGCAAGAACCACTTACTGTTCAAATCTTTTCACGAAGCAATATCCAGACTGTGTGAGACTTGCCTCATCGACTTGGTCGAAAACACATCGACCTCTAAGAAGTAAATACAGTTAGAGGTCGAGATAGTGAAGTGCCTCAGGATCCACGATGAAGAACACTCACTCTGGAGGAAGCGGTCTCTTTCAACTCATGAGCGCAAGAAACATGGACTGCATCTGCTTGAGTCACCGACGGCCCTTCCTCTAACCATCTGATCGCCCAAAACCAAGGAAAAACCACGATCTACAAATTGCAATACCTCGGTGCTGGTTCACCACCACTTGTTCATACTCACGGCCAACCTGTCAAAAAGGTCTCAGAGTCCCGACCCGACGGCACAAGCACCGGAGCCGGAGACCGGTGCGCTCAGGGGACCGGTCACTCACTGGAGCAAACACTGCTCAGCCCAGGTCACAGCCTGGAACATGGAGCCCATGCCCCACACAAAGCGTCCCACCCGCAGCAGCCGCAGAAAGCGCAGGCGCCCCACGATGCGCAGCAGGCGGAATTCACCATCTGGAGACCCGTCTCGAGGACAGAAGATCTCAAACAAGGAAACCCAACTCCCCCAGACCTGGAGATGTCTTTCAGGAGTGGCCGGAAAAGAAGGTGATTTCTTTTTCGTCGTTCATCTGCAAGATAGTGGGGGAGTTGAGTCAACCATCAACATCTGAAGGCAACCTCTGAGTCCGGACGTTCGCCCTGGGGGTGAAAGTCAAAAGGCACCGGAGTCCGCTTTCGACGCAGGCGGCTTTTGCGAGAGGGGAAGAGGAGTTTGGGGCATGCAAAGGTGTCCACTGCTGCGAGCTGAGAAACATGGCTGATGTCAGAAATAACATGAAATAGCTAATTACGCGACCATGTACAGCAAGTACATCTAAATACTCTAAAGTGATCCGGACTCTGGACCTTTTCAGTAACTTTCAGGACCATGGAAGACCGGTCGACCTTCGCTGGCCTGCATTGGACCATAGGATCATCCAATCGAAGATCACCATAGCCAAATCAAAGAGAAACCTCAGCCGCGGTGCTTGTGCCCTCAGTGACTGTGCCCTCAGCGTCCTCGACTTGTGCAAAGACTTGTGCATAGGCATAGACCAAAAGTCGAGCAACTCCAGCAACTCAGAGATTCCCCGCATCCCTCCCCAACGAAGTGTACGAAATGGCCGCAAAAGCACGACTGAAAAATTAGAATCCGTCCGGACTCCAACGCTCTGAGTCCGGACTCCTTCCACTTCATTCTTCGACATCAACTGTCCGGACTGTCTGGATTTTGTTCGATTCATCTGAGCTGGGCACCAACCCTTTGCGTAGCGCGGGATGGTCTTGCGCAAGCGCAGCACCAAATTCCCTGACTCGTGGTACCCTCCGATGAAGCAGAGTGGTATGGCCAATGTCCAGTAAACCAAGGAGATCCAAAACATCCTCAGCCGTCCAAGCATGTACTTAGAGAAGTTCAAGCAAAAGGTGTTCGCCCAAACATCAAGAGACCGACCACTCTGCTGGAATAAGGCTCCTAATAGAACCTGATGGTGCAAATCTCAAAGATTAGCTCCATCATGCTCCATCAAAAGCACCACTGGGGGATTTGAGCTAAGAGTCTTTAGGGACCTTGGAAGGGTATGTGCATTTGGGATGGCCGTTGCCAACTACTTGCAGATGTGATGAGTGCCGGCATGAATTACCCTCAACTACAGTATTTTATTACCCATCATGTGATCTATATCTTAGTCCAGTTTGGACAACGAAATGAACGAATTCAGCCTTTTGATCAGCCTTTGTGGCAACCCCCCAGAAATCTCGTAATCTCGCTCGAAACCTTCTGACCGGTGAACACCACTGATGCCACTGATGATCTCGAAACAGAGAAACAACATGGAAATTCAGTGCTGAGAAGATGAAGATCCTCTTTCAGGAAAGTATATTATGTGGACGACTGGGTCTTCCTTCCGCATTGATCTCTTTCCTTCCGCGTTGTTCTTCCTTCTGTCAAGCGTCAGGGTCAAAAGGAGAGGCTCTCCAATGTCAAAGGCCCTCAAGGGGATCACCACCATATCATAGCAAAGCAGCAATAGACCGATGCTGTCCTCAGGATGTTGCAGGTCTTTCGACTTGCAAGTGTGATTTAAGTTGCTTTAAGAAGTGTTCTTCATTCAAAAAGAAATCCTGCAAATCCTGGCATCCAAAAGCACAAATACCCACCTGGGATGTCCAACAATGGTTGGTCAAAAAAAATGTTCAAACATCGCGGAAATCGATGGAAATCGGGATATCCCAATCCAGGTCGCCCACCAAACCCTGAAGCTCGCTCTGGGATGTTGAAGCACCCAAAGGCCCCAAGCTTTCCTGCGGAATCCACAGCTCAGACGGACCGTGGATGGACTTCCTGTCTGAAGTTCTGAATTCTCGTCGTTCATTTAAGAAACGGTCCGTGCAAACGGTGCATTCGCCGCTGACGTCTGTTTTGTCCAATCTTTGAGAAGGTGTTCCTGGCCGTTTTTCGGCCTCGAACATTCCCCCAGTGTCATGGATACTTATGCAAAATAATCTCTTCTTCAACCAATAAATAGAATAGCTATGCATGGTCATAATAGAATGTTCTTTTATGCTCTTGTATAAGAAAGAACTCCTCGCACCTCTATACCATAGATCGTATAGCAAAAATAACTAAACCACGGTCCTTCATGGTTCTTTCATCTTCCCAACTCCTCACCCGCTCTCCTCGCTTCCGCAATCAACCCCTTTTTCGGCGTCTCCTGCGCCGGATCTCTGCCGCGTGCCGCGCTGTGCCCGAGGACAGCGTCAGGGAGCCGCTGCTGCGGTGCACGCGCAAGGCTCGGGAGCGAGAGCTCCTCGGCGGCGCGGAACGGCGGTGAATCGGGCCGCCCGTGGGGTCAGACGCGGAAGAACCGATGATCGGAAGGAACGGCTTTTGGGGAGGAAGATTCAGGGGAAGCTTCGCACTGGGGCACTTTTTGACGTGGTAGATATGTTTGATCTTTGGTCTCTTTCATTTAGGGACTCTCAAGGGGATCATAAGGGATAGTCTTGCAGAGCCAACGGCGTTATTACGACCAAGTTATGAGTTCGTAGGAAGCGGCCTAGCTAGGCTATAGCAAATCTTCCGAGCGACTTGCGAGGTCCAGGTCGAGTGTTGCCTAGATTTAGATCTTTATAAGAACTGAATTTGTTAGATGTCCATGAGAGGTCAACCAGCCAATCATGGGGCACAAATCGAGAAGTGTACAAACCGCCACTTTAGGCCCATGGTAGCGGAGCGTGGCCGTAAGAGCCCGCTCCGTTGCCCACGGCATTGCACCACTTTGCTGCTGAGCTGCTTGGCGGGCGGTGCAGGAGATTCTTGGCACCAAGAGGTGTGCCACTACATCCCACCACAGGTGGTTGCGCAGCACTCGAAGTGGAAGGTTCGCTACATCCACTCCATCGAGATCAACACTGACGAGCACGTGGGCAAGCTACAGTGGGCCAGAAGCGATGTGGCTGTTCGAGCCTCATTGCTTGTGAGGAAGAAGAAAGAGAAGGGAAAGAAAGGAAGATCCAGGGAGAAGAAGCAGCTGGTGGTGATAGTCCCAGCGAAGTGGAAACTGTTGAGGAGAGTTGAACGGCTTCGAGACCAAGCCGACAAGGAGGCGATCTGTGACCTCATCGCCAACTGGATTTCAAGAAGACCCTGAACTACACCAACTTGGAGATCAAGGAGGAGTTAGAGGACGGTGAGCCCAACTTGACCACCAGGACGTACTACCCCAGTGTGGTCTACATCCAAGCAATGGCGGAAGAGAGTTTGAAGATGATCTCAACGGCCCTTGAGAAGTTGACGGTGACGCAAAGCTCAAGTTCATGGGCCAGACACCTGAAAACTCCGGACCTGTTCAAGCCGGACACTCGAGACGAGCTGAAGCAGTGGAGCGACTGGAAGTTTTCCTTCGAGAACTATGCCAAAGGAATCGATGCCTACAGTGGCCTACAGCATGAAGCTCGTGGAGGACAACCTGAATGGGAACTACGAGCTAGAAGAGATGACAGACGAGACAAAGTCCCAGGCCATTGGCCTCTACAGCCTGTTGATCTCCTACCTCCGCAACCGACCATTGAACCTGGTGCGACACAAGAAGCAGAAGAACGGCTTCGAGGCATGGCAGAGACTCCTGAGAGAAATGCAACCAGTGACACGAGCAAGAACACTTGCGCTTTTGACCCAATTGTCACGGGTCCAGTTTGCAGAGGGCAAGTCTATCTCTAAACAACTGCCCTTGTACGAGTCCATCGTGACTGAATATGAAAGGATTTCTGGGCACACCTACGCAGATGACAAGGTGGCTTCGATTCTGCAGGCGGTCCCAGCCCTACGGTCACACCTCCAGGCGGTCCCATCAGTGACACCACCACCTACGAGCAGCTGGAGCTGGAGGCATTGGCGACGAAGTGGGACAGCCTTCCTACCGCCCATGGACGAGGCTGTACCGGAGGTTGAAAGGTGGGAAGAGCAAGTCCAAGGACTTGAAGGGCAAAGCCAACGGCAAGGAGACAGGAAAGAGGAAGAGTGAAGGAGGAAAGGGTGCCTGGAAGAGCGAGAAAGGCAAGAGCTTCTGGGACAAGAGTCGACAAGGAAAGAAAGGCAAAGCGCCCGAAAAGGGAGGAAAGACTGGAAAGCAAGGTGGCGCCTGTCACAACTGTGGCAAGGTAGGGCATTATGCTCGTGACTGCTGGAAGAGTGTGTCCCCCATTGACGAGACTGGTGGAGGAGGTGCTTCATCATCCTCTGGACAGACAGGAGCAGCTCCCTCAGCATCGACAACAACATCGGTGAGGATGGTACGCATGGCCACACCCCCAGAGACAAGGAGCTTGGAGATCTTCGACCTTCACAGGCTCAGGGTCAGAAGACAAAGAATTCCCTTGGAGAGTGGGGATGATCGGAGTGGAGAATGAATATGAGGAAGAGATGGATGAGGAGTTCATGGATTGCATTGAGCCCGCTGGACATCCCGGAGGGCATCACAATCGTGGCTATGGACCTACAGGATGAGATGGATGAGAAGCTGGTGCAGATGGTGAGCACTAGCCAGAGTGGTGAGAATGAGTGCCTGGTTACGCTTGACAGCGGCGCTGACATCTCAGTGCTGCCCAAAGCCTATGCAGATGTTGGGCATTGGGCACCAGGCTCGACGAGTTTGAGGATGGTGGATGCTCAAGGAAAGCGCACAGCACCATGGCATCACGAAGGCCAAGATCAGCACCACAGATGCCAACTGCAAGAGAGTCGAGATGGTGGAGGAGTTCGTGCTGGGGAACGTGGTTGCACCCCATCCTTTGTGCAGGACGACTCCTCAGACGAGGATGGAGCATTGGTGGCGACGCTGGACAATTGAGTTTGCAGCACAAAGGAAGAGACATTACTGTCCCCATCAACAACGAGCGGAACTCATTACAGTTCAGTGCACGCATCTTTATGGTGGAGATGGCTGTGGAGAAGATCAATGAGAAAGAAGAGGCAAGGGTACTGGCTTTCCGTGGCAGCCTCAGCCTGGCCTTGGACAACCTCGTCTACCATCGTTGAAGGAGCAGGAGGTACATTTTGTGACTCATCTTCCATATGCTCCTTGGTTCCAGGCTTGTGTCGCTACCAGGGCAAAGGAGGACAGGCATGAGATGAGGGATGACAAGCCAGATCAAGGGAAGAGTTCTAGACCTACACCGGTGAGGAGAAGCGCATGGATGAGGCCCCGGTGGACATGATAGAGAGGGCCGATCAATATGGCACCTGTTTGGTCATGGTGTCGTCAGAGACCAAGGCTGTGCACGTGGTCCTTGTTCCATCAAAGGGAACAGCCAGTTTGAAGACTGTGACGGAGGAAGAGGGCTATTAAATTATGGGCCTACCTTGTGAGGTGAGGATGACTGGCAGTAACCAGCATGCATCCCCGAGATGTTGGTGCACCTGATGCTGAATGTCTTCAAGCATGTTGTGGCCATGACTTTGGACGTGAAGGATGCCTTCCTGATGGCAGAGCAGCCCGCAGAGGAGAGAGCTTTTGTCGTGCTGGATGGGCAAATCTACAAGTTCATCAAGTGCCTGTCAGGACAGCGAACGGCAGCGTCTGAATGGTTTCAGCTGTTTGTTGGAGCTTCCAAGAAGTATGGCCTGGAACAAGACCCAATGCGACCCACTTTGCTGATGATGAAGAAAGAGATGTACATCACTATGCACGTGGACGACATCTTCATGGTGGGGAATGAGACTGCATTGAAAGGCGTTGTGCAGTACCTGCAGAAGAAGAGAGGATGGAACATCGAGGTGAAAGGGCCATTCAACGTCAACGAGAAGTTTCACTATTTGAAGAGAGAGTTTTTGGGCCTGGAAGTGAAGGATGTGACATCAGGTGTGACTACAAGCAATATGAGAGCCTTGCCAACACACCAATGTGCACAAGAAGGCATACAGGAAGACTCCCATGGACCAGAACTTCTCCAAGAAGGATGAAAGTCCGCTGCTGGAAGGAGAGGACATCACAAAGTACCGCAGCGTGGTTGAGAGACTGATGTATTTGGCAGGCGAGAGACCTGATGCACAATTCAGCATTCAGAGCCTAGCCAGAGGAATGGCCAAGCCAGCACAACAGGCATGGAAGAACGCCTGGCATGTGTGTTCCTGCCTCCAGGGCACAATGGGCTTCGGTGTGAGGATTGGCTCGAGGAAGAAGGGCCAATCGGTCATGGATGTTAGAAATGTAGAAGAGGTGGAGGAGAAGGAGAAGCACTTGATTGAAGTGGTGACCGATGCGGACTATGCAGGCAACAAGAACGATCGCCGCAGCACCACATCATTCCAGATCTTCATCGACGGCAACTTGATGGAAACCAGCCCACCCCCCAAAAACCCCCCGGAACCTCCCTATAGTGTCTTCTGTCGCCACATCAACAACTCATCACCATCGTGTTCTACTGATCACACGAACGAAAGCAGCCCCCCCCGAATCTCCCGTAGTATATCTTCTGTCGTCGCATCAACAACTCATGAACAACATCATCATCATCATCATCATCATCATCATCATCATCATCATCATCA
>CAXAMN010023273.1:84052-109216 GCA_963970005.1 Durusdinium trenchii | reverse complement strand
CATCATCATCATCATCATCATCATCATCATCATCATCATCATCATCATCATCATCAGCAGCAGCAGCAGCAGCGCAGCAGCAGCAGCGCAGCAGCAGCAGCAGCAGCAGCCTCATCCTCGTCATTATCACCATCAATCATCATCGTCTACGTAAAATTGACCTGCATGGGCACCGGGTCGGAAAAGTGCAATGTATCGATTGTGAAAATTAGCACGACTACACGTTTGGTTTCCGACCCGGATGCAAAAACATTGTAAATTACCAAATACCTGACGCTCCTTGCCTGTATCGCACTCAGTGCTTTCCTGCGCATGTCTTGCGAGCCTGGCCTACCTCCATCCAGTTGCACGTTTTCTCACGTATGTCTCGGTGGTGTGGAAGCAAGGCGCTCCACTCGCCGCTGCTGGAGCTGCAGGGTCTCAGAGGTATGAGCCATCTCATCCCAGAAGACGCGCAGCGGCAGATCACGAGACAGGCGAGACAGGCCTGTGCCAGGCTGTGCGGCAGGAGAGCGGCGGACCACACTGAGCAACCAGCACGTTTCCCCCAGCCACCGGAATGCCACCCCAGTCCCACCGGTACTCGCGCCTGAATCTGAAACCGTCTCCACCGATTCCTTCTGCTTGATAGGTCTTCGACCACCGAGTTCTCTCTTCTTCAGGTCCAAGCCTCTGACTGAGGGGTGTTCTGGATCTGAAGCAAGAGGACATCTGCTAGTTGGATTGGGAATTCCGCAACTGGCAACAGACCTTTCTGGAAGCCCTGGTTCATTCCTGCTCATTCGAACTTTACTGCAACTTCCTGGTTGAGATCAGTGAATGAGGATTCGCCCAAAACACTTGACCGGAGGACCCACAAAATCATGCAAAAACAGATGAACGGCCAAACGTGTTTGTTCTTGTCCTGTCTGATCCGGATGCTTTCCAATAGTACAAATCTATCTATGGGGGAGAGGCTCCACCTTCCATGTGGCAAGCCGTGTGAATGTTTCTCAAAGTGTGAGGAAGAAGTCACCAGGAGCAAGAAAAAGAATGCGTCGCCGTCAAATCATTGAGTTGGGACCATATGTCCCTTTTGGGAAAATAGAGGAGATCAGAGGGGGGCGATGCCAGACATTATAGTCCTATTGGATTGTACATTTGGGGCTATCCCCCCCAATGAATCCACTGTTCAAACAGAATTCCCAAATCCACCCATCACCTCGGCGATCAGATCTCGCTGCCTTTCCCAAAACAAAGTCTTTCGCGAGCCCTGCGCCCTGCAGCCCAGTCGCAGCGCTGGAGGTCCTCTTGAAAAGCTGCAGATTGCCAGAGTTTGGAGGTGCTCGGGGCTGGAGGCAGCTCCTCCTGTGGGACGCAACTCGCACCGCGTAAGAATGCCGCCAGTGTGAAGGACCGTTTGCTTTCGAGTCTTTCGCACACAGGTGATGGTTGGGACCCACCCAAATGGGCAAAGAGCACCATTCTTCGGCCAGATGTTTAAAGAAATGTCCGAGAATTGCACCACCTGGATGTGCTCATGCGACTCGTAGGTTGAAAAACAAAAAAAGAAGACTGCTGAGAGGTCAACACACATGTTTTTTCATGTTTTTTCCAGATCTTCCAGCCACTTTTGCCGTCAACGACAGGACCTGCTTGTGGTCAAAGCGTAGTGATGGAGGTTGATTCGTGTTTTGTTCGCGTCTATGTTGTGGCTTCCAGACCGAGAATGTCAAGTTCTTGATGCTCTTGATGGTTTCTGTGCTGAACCACTTGCACCCACTCCAAACAAAAGAGAAAGTGAACCGGTTCCAGCCACTCCCTCCTGCTCTCCCACGAAGGGCCCCCTGGAGACTCCTAGCAAAAACTCAGTATTGACCAGCTGGACCCTCCCACTCTTCCAAATGATCTGCCGTGAAAACCCCCCAAAAAAGAACACTTCATTGGTATGGTGGGGCAGGGAATTCTGATGTCCTCTCAGGGAATTCAGATCTTCTATCCACTTGGTACACTACACTTTCCACTGCTTGGGCCTCGGGTAAGGGCATCAGCACGGACTGCTTGGAGCCATTCCGCAGCTGCGCTAAGGCGCTATCGACGCTCTGCGTTCCTCGCTTCGAAGAAGCCGGTTTTCGGTTCGAACATGTGTAAGATCTGGGTGAAGATCATTTGAAATATTCAGTTTAAAACAGCAAGTGAATGATTTAATTTGAAAATAAATAAACAAAAAAAACAGCCAATGGCACCTTTATAATCTGTCTATACATTTCTTGAGATACGCGGTCCGCTACCTCCTCAATGAATGGGATCAGGCCCTGTTTCTGTGGATGGACTGTTGGATGTGGTTCGCTTTTGATTGGTGGTGAGTCTGCCTCCACATGCCGCGGCTGAGTCTCGAGTGGCCTTGGCCTTGAACAAGCTCGGTGGCGCACCGGGGGGGCGGTGTAGCCGTAGCCAACATCGCCATCATGGTACTGGGAACCTGCCAGGAAAGGGCTTGGAAGGTACGGGCGTTGAAAGGGCATGGTCGTGTCCCTGTTTTCAGGATCTGGTCATTGAACGCTTGAAAGCCAAGCGATCAGGATCCAACTCAAAATGCCCCCACCCCTGGTCCTGAGTCTGATGAGTTCTTCAGGCTTTCCTTGGGATCCCGTCGGGACATCAACACCGTTCTACATCCCTTTGGGGGGGGGCAACCACCGAGGGTTCCACCTCTTCTTGTTTGGATTTGTCCCCAATTCCCCAAGAGTTCGGTATTGGCAGATGATCCACATACCTATCGAGATCCCTACCGGACACAACACGACCATCTCCGTCTTTCCGTCTTTCGCTGCGCACCTCCAGGGAGGACGCGCGGGAGCTTTTCCCGAGGCGCTGTGCTCGGTCGCCACACCGTCCAGCGGCTTGGCCTCCGAGTCACGTCGATCGGGGGGTCGATCGGGTCGTGTGACGCGGCGGGTGGGAAGCGGCAGAGGATGAGGGAAGAGGGGCTAGGCTACTGAGCGCCTGGGCGACTTCGGCTAGGCTAGGGAGGCCAAAGTTCCATGATGTTTCACAAGTTCCATATTCCAAAAATCCAGAAGGAAAGTAATTAGTGTGTTGGATGGTGTCAAGCTTTGTGTTGGATGGCTTTCCTCTAGATTGCCCGTAGTTTAAAACTGTGGGTTTCTTAAGCGTCAGATGATGTAAGAGATAAAAGTGGCGAATGCGAGGCAAAGTGAAATAAGTTCACAGCAAATCAGGTGTTATGCTCGTTCCTCCAGTCTCCACCAACGGGTCGACTCCTCGTGTCCTTCACCCAACCCAGGGGGGTCAGAACCCCAAACCAACTCCCGTCGTCCTCCGTCTCCGCCCGCCCGTCGTCGGGCGTCTGTCTCTCCCCGTCCTCGACGTCGCGGCGGTAGCACTCGCCCAAGCGCCGGTGCAGCTCCCAGAACTCCATCGCGTGGAGCGGCACCACGTCGCCGACGGGAGCTCGTTCGGCCATGGGCGGGAGAAGGTGTGGGCTCCGCGTGGGCGAGTTGGGAGTGGACTGGGGGTCAGCATTCTGGAGGTTGGGGGGGAAAGTGGGGAAAGTGAGATGAAACTTGGAAAAGGTTGGAAAAATGAACCTTGAGAAAGACTGGAGAAAAACTAGCTGCTGATGCATTTCTTTTCTGAGGTTCCTCTGTCCAAAGCGACCTCCGAGCCGGTTCTTCTGCAGTCGACGAGTCAAAACGCATTTTCGGATCGCTTTTGGACCAATCTCCGCCATTGATTGAATAGCCTGAATCCCGAAGCACCATTGTTTTAATAAAAATTCTACACTACATAACCAGGTCAACCATTCCAAAAAATATAGTGTCTTGGAAGGCGTTCGCAGGTGCTGCATTGGGATCTCAACGATTCTCAGCATTTAACAATCGACCCTGAGGCTGGCCGCCGACTACTTGCCACCTTCACCCACGGCCATGCAAGTCGTTACAAGCTGAGACCTTAAGTGACCCTGGGAACCTGGGACTACAAGTAGCACGAAAGATCAAAGATCTTCTTCAAGAAAGAACACCACCACTCTCGCCATCTTTCATTGGCATATCCCATGATCTCTCATCCTCTCATCCAAACCCCTGAGATCAACTTCTACCTCATCTCCCCCGAAACAGAACACCATTCTCGCCAGTGAAGCTCAGTGGCCGAAACTCGACCGGCGAACGACCGGCCGGCGAACGACCGGACGGCGAAACTCCGCCGAGTGAAGTGGTGGGGCAAAACGCGACGGGGGGGGGGGGGCAAAGAGACAAAGCTCCTGAACCGGGAGGGGAAGAAGGGAGGAAGCGAAGAAGGGAGGAATCCGGAGAGATTCAAGCCATATACAGTAATAACATGTCATAATTATACCCTGAGGTACGGTGATTGGAGACTCTTTTATGCAGGCACCATTGTCGGGTCCAATCACCGTACCTCAGAGGGGTGGCAGTGGCTCCTTAGGGATAGGGCAATGTCTTCTCCCCTAGTGCGATGGACACACCATCCCGGGCAAGCTCGACCCACGCCATCCCCTGCCACGCTGCTGCTCTGATGGAAGTTGGCCATCACCAGCACCCGTGTTTCAGGTGTGCAGCCACGTTCAAAGACCAAGACGTCTGCAATCTGCGGCTCCGGTGTCTTGACCTGGCGACGTTCGACGCCAGAGCGATCCGAAGAACGTGACCACGTGGTCCTCTATGTGTTTTTGTCTCTACCCGGGCCGGCGGAGCCCGGGACAAAGACGGAGGTTCGGAAGAAGAGGACCCAACTCGCCCGCACCTGAGAAAAGGATCTGAACCGATCTCCGTGGTCACTGTTGCAGCTGCACCTGTTGTTCGCCCGAATCGCGTGTCCGGCCTCGTCGCAGGCCTCAAGCCCAAAAGATCCAAAGTAAGCCTGCCACAGCCATGGCGTTCTTCCGGGACATGGCACCGCATGGTGAGAGAGTCGTGACAAACCATTCGTCCAATGCTGAAGCAGCTGACGATGCTCATGACGTGTTTGAGTATCGATTCTTTCATCCGCAAGAATTCCCCAAGAGACTACTAACCCAACATTGCATGACACAAAAGACTACCCAGTCATGGTTGACATATACTCATATATACATAGGTCATATATATATATATACCCTAGAAGTCCAAAGACTATATTTGGCACCATCCAAGTATAGGAAGTTCCTGAACTCGGATCATCTAAAGACCGCTTTAAAAATGGTCGACTGGACTTGCAGGGTATATATATATATATACATATGGGTCACCCATATCTATGGTCCCTTCGCATCCCAAAACGCACACCGACCTCGGGACGTCCGACCCGTCCCAGCCGTCGGACGGAAAGGAAAGGAACGGAACGTCGGAGCGGAACGAAAAGAGACGATGGAGGTGTATACAACGGCATACAACCCACTTTTTTTTAGGTATTCACATGCTTTCTTGATAGCTCTGGTGTGCCAGTGGTTCATGGAGATGAGGTCACGATTAGGTCAGTCTGGGGTGCCAATTGTTCATGGAGATGGCCTTGGCGGGAAAGTGGGTCAAATGATGAGACAGGAGATCCCCTAGTTTAGTGGGTTTAAGCCCTACTCTCCTGTTGCCACTCCTGTTAGACATGTCCATTGTCAATTTGAGATAAATAAATTGAGAACACCACGGGCAGTGCTGCCGGTGCCTCACGCAAGCCGTTCAGGCGGGCAATGTAGCGATAGGACTCAGAGGTCATGTCCTCAGGTGCAAAGCTTGGGTCAGTTTCGTCGCCATCTGCGGACCCATGGAGGATCATCCAACTGGGCAAGTGGATAGAGTACTGTATCCCTAGCAGGTCCACTTACATATGGTTGTAGTACATACAACATCATGCAACCCACCAAACAAGGGTCAGTGTCTGTAAGCCGTAAGCGGCTTAAAACCTTCTCGAGGAATCTGGACAAGCCTGGGCTTTTGTTCTCCAGCTGCCAGTGCATGAGGTCTGGTTTGGCACCCCTTCCCAAAGACTGCCCTTCTGCCAAGTGCTATAAGTCTAAACCAGCCATGGTTAACCAGCATGGAAGTGGCTTGCCACCACCACCTGGGACTGGTCTTCTAAAGGAAGGCTATCCTCATTTCGGGGCCATGACCAACATGACCAACATGACTGATGATTCTTTGATGCGCGGCTTCTGCGCGGCTTCTGCGCGGCTTCTGCGCAGTGACCCGCACGAAGTGCCTCTCGCGCGTTCCACGCCCGATCTCCGGACGCCGATCTGCCCGATCTGAGCCGATCCGAGCCGAGCCGCAAAGTTATCTCGGTCCGCCGGGTTGCCACCTGTGTGGCCCAGCATCAGAGTTCGACGCGAGCGTGAACCGGCAGGGTAGAAGGGAGGGAGGCGTAGGTTGTGATGTCGTTGTGAGATGGGATGTATATGGTGATGGGTACCACCGAGAAGCGGGAAGTGAGAGCTTTCCATCGTGTTGATGCCTCCATATATCTACCCAGGCGGGTGCCACCAAGCAAGCCGAAAACCTCTCTTCTTCACACCTGAACGCGCAGGTCTTAGCCGCTGTGCCGGGCCCTTCCAAGTCCATTTCGGATGCTGCTGTAGACTTGAACAACCTTTAAATGGAACTTTGTCAAAGATGATATTGTTTAACTGTTTGGTCCCTCTGGCTTTTGTCATCTTATGTCCATCCACCATTCACTGGTTATGCAGCTTCGCTCAGTGACTGTTCCTCATTGACCAAATACCTTCTGCATCCTCATGCACCACACTCTCTCCCTCTCTCTCTCTCTCTCTCCATGTGTCAAGCAGAAAAAAGAAACACTAGAGACTAGAGACCTTCTCCAACTCACTTCACCTCCCCCACGTTCTCCCCAATGTTCCACGTTCTCCCCACCTTTAACGGTCCGTTTCGCCATTCGCCATTCGCCTTCCCTGCCTGCTTGCGTGGGCACCGCTCTCCACGCCATCGAGGCACTGAGCTCCTCTCGCGCCCAGCCGTCCAAGGCACTCCCCGGCGTGTCGAAGTCCTGCTCATCACCTGACGCCACTCTGAACGGAGAGCTGCGGGGCCGCACGCGCGGGCCAGGCCCTTGGGGTCTGCTCTCTTGAGGGGTCTGCTCGTTCCTCATTCTTCCGTTACGGCCGTTCTTCTTTTCTTTCGGCCGGGGAGCTTTCGTGATGGTTCTTCTTGGACTGATGGACGGACCACTTTCAGTGCTGCAGGAATGACTCACCAGTGATAGATTGTGGAGTCCTATAAGCTTTGTTGGCTGCCCATGACTCCCAAAGCTTAAGTTTACTCGAAATCCTTTGGGCCCAATCTTTCGTTGTTTCAATGTGCCCACGAGGTCACTTCTGAAGACCCCCCGAGCGTACACGCTGCAGACCCCCACGCGAGCCCGCCCGACGTACCGCACGTACCGCGCACGTACCGCGCCTGCGTAGTGCAAGGGCACGCCCGGCCAGAACGTCACCACTGCCAGACACATCCGCATGTGATCCCTGCCGTCTTCGATGCATGGGACCAATGCAGAGGCAAGCAGTTGGGTCTTCGATGTATGCGGGTTGCGTGGTGTTGGAGCCATTTGGGGTGTTGCGTAACAGCGAATCTAAGAATGCTTGCTCAAGGCTCATCTGAAACCATCTGGGCACCGACCTAGACGGCCCGACGGTGTGCGCGACCCGGCGCGGGTCGATAGGGACCCGCAGCCGTCCTTCCAGTCATGCTCTGCAAGCGCCAGTTGTCATGGTTATTGCAGAAGTTCCACATGGCATACCTCACCAGTGCGGAAGGACCCGGCCAGGTGTGGTGTGGTGGGTGGGAGTGTGTGGAGTGTGCCAACTGCCCTTCCAAACGGCCCAGAATACTTCTTGCAACTCCATCAATCCATACGAACAGCTCTAAGAGCTTAAGAGCCGAACAGTCCTACCACCGTGACGACCACCACCGAACGCCCTGGACCCGAAGACTTCTTTCCCCCATCTTCCCCCCTACCCCCGGCACGTCTCCGCGTCCCCGCGGTCCCGGCGCTCGGGCGCTCGGAGAGGCCGGGCGGCTCTTTTCGTTGAGTCATTGGATCGAAGGTGTCGATCATCTTGTTCTCTTCTCGATACGCGAGCCTGAGGAGCGAGGGAGCGAGGTCGGTCGATGGATGGCATGTCGATCGACGGACCTCTATGGAGCGACGGTGCTTTTTTGATGAGAGGGAACGTGGAAGGCCGGAACTGGACGACTGGACGCATGAATCATGTCGTCACAGCGGGGGGAAGATGTTTTAGAGTAGAACCTGACATTGAGCCAACAGTGGTCACCTTCGGAAAAACGTGTGTACGTACCAGAACCATACAAGGACCCATTTTGAACAGTAACATGGGCCTTTTGAATGGCTGCAACATATAGAGCTGAGGTTTTGTAGGCAGAAATCGATCAGCACGGACCAAGGCACGCCAAGCCATCCGCGTATTGGGCATCGTTGTAGACCATCGAAGTAAAGATGTACCAGTAATACCTGGACGCTTCGGACATATATTTTCTTCTTTGTCTGCTTCCCCTGAAGGGACCAGGAAGTCAGGCAACTGATATGAGCAAATGGTGAACATATGTGAAAAGGCAGCCGTTTGAGCTAGACAGCTTGGCCAAACCTGCGGACTCACTTCCTCTACCAACTGGATGGAATGACTTCGTGATCTTCCGCGCCCCCCGTTCAGGTGACTCTTCGGGGAGAATCCCTGATCAAAGCTGGTGAAGCTTGGATGTGTTCTCCACCTGGTCCCATGTTTCATGCTTGGGGTTCAAAGCACAAGTCCTTAGATTTACACTCTCTGAAATAATCATGAAAGTGGAAAACCACCTGTTTGTAGAGGAAAATGGTCATCCTTTCATGCCATCCACGGCCGGGCTCATGGATTCTTTCAGGGAATGATAGATGTTCCATGCCATCAAAACCTCTTCTCTGTCTCAACGGATTGGCTTTGGGGCGGAGACCGCTCTTTTACCCTTCCACCCGGAGTCCTTCTCTTCTGCTTCTCCAAGCGACGGATACACGATGCCGCCCTTCAGCGTGGCAATGCCCTCAGTGCAGGAAGGATGCGACACAGAACACACTGCAGGATGTGTGTTCCAGTGGCCAACTAGAAAAAACAAGTTCCGCTGCTGCTCCAGATGGAGAAACACACCCGCAGATCAAACCCCAACTACTCACCTCCCCCTGTTGGTTCATCCGCCCACAAACTGGGGTCCCAATCCTTGCACCTTTTCCTGCCATACGTCTGGGCTCATAGCTGGACCCCAAACACCCCTGCCAGTTCACCCTTCCTCAAGGGACAACCCTTCTCTACAGTGTTCTTAGAGTGTTCACCAGGTGACAGGAGTGACATCTAACACCAGATCATCCAGAGCTTCTGCATGATCACTGCCTAATCCGCAGGTGAAACCTGGCAAAACATGCACCGGAGCAACATCCTCAAATTCTCTCATTGACCTGGCACCATCAGTGGCATGAGGACTTCCTGATCAAGAATAAACGTCTCTGAGTCCAAGCATCATCAATGTAGCGGTCCTGGCCATACATCCGGTTGTCCCGGCCACGGCCCGTCATCGTGGCATAGCGCGCCGGTGTCACGTAGAACTCCCCGAAGATACCAAAGGACTCCTGCACTCGGCCAGAGGTGATGGCTTTCGAAGACGTGGAGTGACCAGGCCAAAAAGAAGATTTTCGACCAATCAGTTATCCAGCAGATCTGTGGGCATTTGGGGATCAGTATCCAGCCGATCCAGCCGATGTTCGATGACCATGTTTGATGGTTTTCACATTGCTTTCACCATCATTGAACCATGAACCCTCCAAAACAAGAGTCGCAAGAGTCGGTGCCAATCGCAGGTGCCCTCTCGTTCTCCATTCGGATCCCGTGGAAACGAGTCTTTGGGAGCAAGCACTTCTTCGGAATGGCCGCCTGGCCTTTTTGGCAAAAGCCGTGGGTCACATCTTTGCTTTTCATGCAAAGCATAGTGGCCTGGCCTGGACTCTATCTGGAAGCAACTTCCATGTCAGCTCGAAGTTCATATCTATAATTACCAAAGACCCCACCTATCCCAATCCAACTGTCCCAAAGCAGTGGTGTGCAAAACGCGGTGCGCACCTTGCCCAGGCTTTTGGCATGGGCACGCATGGCAGGAGCCCAGACCTTGTAGAAGTTCAACGGCACCTGACGTGATCACCGCGCGTGCGGACGTGCGTCGCTGATGTGCGAGCGACGACGATGCGAGAGGTGTGAGATCCAAAACCCACAGCAGTGGAAGCGCGGTCCAATCATGAATCTTGGGGAGTGCATCAAGGCGGTGTTACAGCAGTACAGGATGCCCCACATCGAATCCTAATGACCTAATACAAAAACAGTCACCAACCTTTTGCATTAGTGTGTACTCCATGTGACTCCATGTTTTACTTCCAGGAAATTCCATGTTGATCTTCATGTGCACTCCATGATGTACTCCATGTTGTACTCCATGGTACGTACCAGTACATGTGTGTACTCCATGTTGACTTCTATCGTCGTCAATTCCATCAATTCCCGTCACAAGAAATCTGGAAAAGCCGCGTTCGACGAGTTCGCTCGTGGCGCCTGCATCGGTGTATCAACACCTGGGCGGACACCGCGAGGGGTTGCTCTTTCAGAGGGTTGGACCATGGAGGATCCTTTCGACCTTCTCGAATTGTTTGACAACGGCGCTTTTCCACAGTGTCGAAGCTCCAAATGGTCATGTCATTGACACATGCACGGAGGGGTCAATAGGGTCAATGTTAAGGTCCATGCATCCAATTGCCAGTAAGGGTCATGATGATGCTTAGGTTGCAGACCTTCCAATGATGATCTTGTACTGACTGTTCCTGGTTTACCGGAGCACATCCTAAAGCCCATATAGGTCAATGGATTGCAATGGTATTTCCCAAACCAAGCTAATCTTGCGACTTCAGACCTTCCACCTTCGGCAGTCGTGGCTCTCACCTGAGGGGCAGAAGACTGACAGGTCCAATGGCTCAGCGAGCGGCGGAAGCCATCCACGTCGATGCTTTCGATGAGCGCTTTGGTCATGGCAATGTACTTCTGCTGCACGCGTTCGTGCTCCAGTCGGAGATCCTCACATGGGATTCGTGTCTCGTTCAATACAGCGGGACTACCGCACAGCAGTGATAAGTCAAGATTGAAAATTTGAACTGAGTCTGCACTGCAGTGGACTACTATGGAAGAAACATCTTCTTTTGATATCAGTCTGCATTACTTATGACTACCTACCAACTATGCTGCTTGATGTTATTGGTCATGCTTTTTAGAAGTTTTTGGGGCCGCGGGGCATCCATGACGCCATAGATCTTCCCGTAGTTGATCTGCCAGGGATCGAAGTAATCATTCAAGTCGCCTGCAAACCCGGCGTCGGTCGATGCGGTCGATGCGGTCGGAAGGCGCCAACGCCGACGCTGTTGGGGGGTCGGTGCAGATCGGTGGACCAGTTGGATCTCGGAGTAAATGAGGAAATGATGTCTTTTGACCCATAGAAACTAAATGAAACGATCAATCTGACTCTGACCCAGTCAGGTTTCTTGCCAAAAGGTTTGGCAGAAACCACCCCTTCCCCATGATCATGTAACCTTATTTAAAGGCCACCCTGCCGCAAGCAATCGCCGCCCACCACCCGCCACCCTCGCCACCCGTCAAAATCCGTCCAACCCACCAAACACCACAACTCCCCCAAGAAATCCAAAGCGATCTCCGCACCGTTGTGGTGGAAATCCGAGTTGATGTAGGTGCCAGCTCCGCTGTCCGTCACCCACTCTCCATATTGCCCGTAGAGCGTGCCATTGTAGGTGGCCGACGCATCCTGCCGTCCAAAGGGATCGGTCTTGGGGGGAGGTCGTCTCAAACGGCGTTGCCCATGGTGCCGCATTGCCTTAAAAGGGTGTGCCTAAGGATCCATGTGATCTTCTGAGTGATCTGCGAGATTCTTGATGGTTCGTCTATATAGCATATAGGGGTGTGAAAAAAGAAGAAACGGCCCTTGGATCAGATTTGCCCATGTCCTATGTCTATTCCGAGTTGCAACCCCCTTGCAACGCCCGGAGACCCGTTGGAGCTGGGCGGGCCGAACTCCACGCTCCAAGCGTCTCTGAGGCGCCGGACCCAGGTGTTGTCGTACCAAAAATCTCTGTAAGGCTGCTTCCCTTGCGGCGTGTCGTACAGCAACTCCTCCGCGCTCCGCGGCTTCAACCTGAGACATCTGAAGACAACGGGCGGAAAGAACGAGTGACAAAAACACCATGAGTTGCACCGTTGCACCCTGCTGAAAAAGGGCTTCATATGGAAGCTCATCAATTTTGGAGAGGTCCGATGCAAAAAACAATGGCCTGGATCAACCTGAACGAAGAAGGAGCCTCACAGGGTCTTGAACCTGAACTACCTCCTTCAACCTGAACTGAACTGAAGGAGTCGGAGCCTCTCAAGGCAATTAAATTCTGATGGAACCTCTTAACCCGCCACCTCCTCCGTCTTGGTCGAACTCCACTGGCTGGTGCACCGCTGCGGATCGCACCGTGCACCACTCGGCCGAAAGCATGCGCCACCCGCCCACCGGCCGAGGTGCAGGTACTCGCGTCCGTCGGCGCCTTCGTGGAAGCGCCAGGGCGCGGAGCTCTCTTCGTGTCCTTCGAAGTAGAACTCGTTGGCCATGTGATTCATGACCACCTCGGGTGGAGGTAGATAGAGAGATGTAAGGCAGATCTTCACATAGAAAGGGTGGGGGGGGGAATGAAGCAAGGCATCGGTTTTTTGTGGTGAGCAAGAACCAGAAGGAGTCACGCAGTCATGAGGGGTGCAAGCCGGTTTGGGTGGTGGTAATCATGGGGTTTCAGCTGGATTCAGTGGTGATGCCACCTCCATAAGGTCCCACTGTATCCCACTGTAAGGTCATGCAGTCATGGGGGTAAGCCAGTGGTACTGTGGTCGTTCCCACTCTTGTTTCTTGAGGAGTCTTGGGCTCTACACTCCCGCGTCACTCCTCGTGGTTACGTGGAGTGCTTCACCACCACCTGCGACTGGTCTTCGGAGTTTTTTCAGGGTCATCCCGAAATGTCTGGGCCATGGACAATTGTATACGTAAATTCCACGTATATGTCACTATGGATTCTTTCTCTAGGGAGGCTCTACTCCATTCTTGATGGATGGCTTCCTGACCACCTCATCATGGGCATCAAGGACAAGGTCCAGCTCCAGCTCCTTGGAGTCCCTATGACCCACGGCTGGTCAGGACCGTCCGGACCAGATGCGTTTTTCTCCACCGAAGTCACTTGGCAGTTCTTTCATACCTTAAAAAGCCTCAGGTAATATATATATATATATTATATATATATATATTATATATATATATATACCTTCCTCGGGCCAAATTACGTGGAATTGTCCATGGCCCCGAAAGGTCCGAGCCTGAAATTCGATCCGATCACCATGATGAGTGACTCGGGAGTGTGGGAGCTTCATCAAATGTGGGGTTCCACCCCAAAAGGACTCATTGAGGGTCAGGGTGCGAATCGGATTCGCGGCTTTGGGCCACCTAGACCTGGAGATGCCAAACCATTCTGGAAGGGGAGGTCTATTCATCAACCGCGTCTACACTCCCTGGAACTAACATGGTTACGTGGAGAATGGCCCCGAAAGGAAGACCATGAAATCCACGAACCAAACAGGTGGTGAACTCCACTTCCATGTGAGTGACTCGGGAGTGTAGATTGTTTTGACTTGCTTAGAAACTGCATGAAACTCTTTTCAGCTGCTTCGGCTGGAGTCAGAGTCTGACGAACTCCCAAGTGCTTCGCTTGTGCCATCAGAGTGGCAGTCGACCACATCAGGGTCCGCGGAGGAACAGCCACACCTCATGACCCGAGACACGAAGAGCTCAACCAAGAATCGGCCACAGGGCAACTTCAAGGTGCCGCGAATGCCTAGGGCAGCAAACAGCAGCACCATCAGGAAGGAGAGGTGGTACAGACTGTGCAATGCAACACATAGAAGGGTTTGCTGTTTGACCAGGCCCAGCTCCACAAAGAAGAGCGGAGCGACTGTCTTCGCCATCGAGTTGAGCATGAAACATCGTTCATCAACAGAACCTCTGAAAAGGAGAATCAAGAAGCCAAGTCGGGCCAGGACGGAGAATGCTTGTAAGGAAAGGATGAACCAATGAGGCTGAAGCCAGTCATCCTGAGTCTCAGGAGACTCCGGCAAGCACAAGAGGAAGAGATATCCACCCAGGTGCCAACAACCCAGCAGCAGCTGGGGTCCCAGCGCCAGTACAGGGATCGCCCACTGTACCACCCCTGATTGTCGAAGCTGAACTCCCTGCAAAGATGCATCTCGAAGTGCATCCGACGTCATGCCCGCATTCAATAGAACTTGAATGACTTTGTCCACTTCATCGACATGATCACCGATTTCGTGTCGAATCTTCTCCTCATCCTGGACCTCCGAGCACGATGCGCCACGAATGGAGCCTTGATATTGATCTCGTAGTTGGGTTGCTTCGTTCTTGGCTGTTTGCCAGTTCACCCGGTCCACTTCAGCAAGTAAAAAATATCCAATCACGCAAGCCCTTGCATACCCATCGGTCACAGCACGTAGTGCCTTGGTGGTAGGAAGCAGGGGCAG
This sequence comes from Durusdinium trenchii, assembly GCA_963970005.1. Lineage (NCBI taxonomy): Eukaryota > Dinophyceae > Suessiales > Symbiodiniaceae > Durusdinium > Durusdinium trenchii. The sequence continues at coordinate 94,560 of CAXAMN010023273.1, read as the reverse complement.
TCCATGCGGAATTTTGCGTCCAAAAATAGCTGCGGTTCCACCAGCAAGGCCTAGATGGTTCGTGATCAAACAAATTCTGATATGACCACAGTTCTGACTGACAAGGCTGGCCAAAAGCGCCAGCAAATTGATCGTCGTGAGGGACTGTAAGGCGTTTTCCCAGCGGCCGGCTTTGAAGATGATGCCAAGGGTGACACCTACGAGTAGGGCAGGAAGCATCCTGAGCCAAGAAGACAATACATGACGCCTGATAGGAGGCGTCGCAGTCCGAATAGTCTTGTTACTTTGAAATGCCAAGTAGGCTTCATATCCACACCACAACCTCGTGTAGACACTTTTGTGCCGGTTCGGCACCACCAACATATATTTGGAACTCTGCAGGGCAATTGCAAATGGAGATGAAGACGGAGACTGAAGCAAAGCAGCAATGTCCAAGTTCTGTGGATTTGCGAGCATACAGCACCAAGCATGACGAGCACGCCAAGGCCAAGATGTCAGCACCTTGTCAGTAAACTCAAACACATCTTCCTGCCAGGCATGAGTGATAAACAGATCGCAGTCAAGCCCTTCAGGATTCATCATCAAAGCCCAACTCATTTTGCCAGCAGCAGCTGTCACTGGCTTGATGTAGTGTTCATTGACTGCATAGATGCTTGGCCCATACGAAGCTTCGAAGTTCTCCTCGAAGGTCTCACCATCTTGAATGACACGATGGACCTCCGACTGGAAGAACTTCAGATCTGCGAAGGTGATGCACCACCTCGCTGGGTTCACCATTTCATGCAGTTCGATGGCCTTCTGCGTCGGTATCCGCGACCGCTGGGAACCAAAGCTTGCCATTTGCTGAAACGATCTCATCGTCATCCACTGTAGGACTAGAGCTACTGCTTTGAATAGCTCGAGCCAACTATGGCACTGAAAAGACGTCCAGTCAAAGAAAACAAAAACGAGATCCTTCTCAAGAGGTCTCCGAATGTTGTAGTCTTATAATAATACTTATAAGGTCTTATATAGTCTTTTTGTCGTCATAGGAGTCGCTTCACTTTCCTTAACACTCATTAGCGTCTGTCTTTTGGTATCTTATACTGCTTCTCGTTCGTCTGGTTGGCAGTCCACTATATATAATAGGTCTTATGAACACTTCGCAAGGCTTCTGGCGTTGGTCCAATGAAGAGCTTTGGTTTGGGATGTGGACAAACTGGGTTGATGTCTGGTGTGTGAGAAAAAATCGAATCATTGCTCATTCCCTCTTCTTCCCGTTGGCATTGGCAATCGAGGGGAGTTTGACCAAGCTTTCCGGTGGTGAAGGATCTGATCTGTCAGCGGTATCACTCATGGATCTCAGACCTGGTTCAAGCCCACAAGCACCAAGCCACACACAGTTCGATGCAACTCCAAGCCACCCCAAACCCTGTCAAAACGGCAAAAGAATGTCAAAGAACCCCAAACCGACTGAGCTCGTCCCAATTTTCCGCCCACCTGCTGCATGCTACTTCCACCCAAAAAAAGAACTTCCCCATCTCTCTCTCTTTCTCTCTCTCTCTCTCTCTCTCTCTCTCCCTCTCTCCTCTTTCTCCATCACCCCCCTTTTCCACGCTCTCCAAAGCCATGCGACATCCACTATGACGTACATCCCCAGCTCATGCGCCGCCTCGGTCAACGCCCTCAGCTCCTCCAGCGTTCCCAAACGCTGGTCGATGGTCGTGAAGTCCAGCTGCGCGTACCTCGGTCGAGCGCGTCCGGTCCCTTCGAGACACCAACACCGAGTTCGGCGCATCGTCGGCTTCGGCTTTGGGGGGACAATCCCAAGGTGTCCAAGGTGGCTGCCAGGGGCGTGACAATCGGATCGTTCGTGCTTGGTGAGGTGTTGTCGTTGTACTTTTGCTACGTTGCTAAGGGCGTCTTGGGACATAGCTGGTCTAGCCCAGACTTCCGCTGCGCCCCCCAACTTCGCTGCTACATCGTCACTCCTTCGTGCTTCCGACCCAGGAAGCACCCCATGAGGCCGTCCAAACAGCTCCGGCCATCCGAAACGCTGCCCAGGCGCTGGTGATACATGTTGAAGCCTTAGAAACGACGACGACGAAGCTGAAGCCGGAGCGACAGGAGCCGGCATGGCAGGAGTTTGCGCGCGGAACGACATGAAATTTCAGACGATGGAGATATCATTGCCTCCGGTGACCTTCCATGATTTAAGGCACTGACCGTCACTAACTGAAAAAAGAAAAAGAACGGCGATAACGAAAACAAACGAAAACGGTGGAGCAATGGACCTCCGTCCACAACATTGTCCGATCCTCACGCCCAGACTGCACACACTTCCCCCAAGACCAGACCCACCCAACACCCCACCCAACACCCTTTCCCCTTGCTCCTGCTTGACCCTCCACCGTCTCCCCTCTGCGAGGCGCCGTTCTGGAAAATCGGGGAGATCCAAATTCCGTCGCAGCCGAGACCTGAACACTCCGCGTCACCGGGACCGGCGGCGGCGTCACCGGACGGGCGTGCGGTCTTCGCCCTCGGCACAAGGGCGAGGTATCGGCTGACTGCACAAGGGCCCGATCCTCGGGCGAACCGCCAAGTGTTGATGCTGTTTGCGGAAGGGTCCTATCCTCACGAGGTAGTACATCTTGTTTTAATCAATGTGGGTGTTTTACGGTCCACAGCCTAGCTCCATCCCCTTAACTGCAGTGGTGGGATAGTTTTGTCACTTGTTCATGTCGGACGTCTCAGGGATCTTAGAGATCTCAGGGAAGCTGATGGATCTCACTGAAGCTGATCCCTGAGACTTCTTCAACAGCTTCCAACAGTCTCTATTCAGACTTCTAGATGCCACCGCCGCCCCCATCGCCTTGGAAAGGAAAGAGTTCAGTTTGGAAGTCACAGTGAGTGGGGGCAACCACCAGAGAGGCTTCTCTACATCATCACTGTGTGGTATATCAATGCATGTTCTGTTTCGTTCCACTCAATTATTGCGTTGCATTGAATGGCTTTAATGTCCATCTACCTCTTCAACCGCTGCGCTCACGTCCCGCCGACTCTGCCACAGCCACCTTTGATGTAGTGGAGCTTGCTCGTGAGTCCGGCGAAGTCCCCTCCTGGCACTGGACAGGTGTCTCCCCCATGGCCACAAGCACCACTGGGTCTTTTCTTCGAGAAGCACCGCGGGCCACGTGCTTGATTAAGACCAGGGTATCAAAATATGGGAAATCTATATGGAAGGGTTGGAAATCGGTTGGATTTAGGCCACCAAGTTATGATGTCCCACAGTAGCACCTTGGCAACAAATTGTAAAACTATGTTTCAGGGATTACAAAATCCACATGCGGTCATCCAGATCGACTTCAAGCTGAATAAGACCAAGTACAAATAGTCCTGTATGAGATTTCCTCGGCAACCAACTCGAATGGAAGTGAATGGAAGCCACACCTTTTGCTAGCAACTCTGCCCACAGAGCAAAAATGAACATGTGCTTGCCCTTAGCAGTCAACATGCATCACTCTACTACTTTAAACAAAAGAACGAAGAAGAACTCATTCATCGCCCTGCTTGGAAAAAACAACGCACAAGAATTCATGCATCACTCTACTTGGAACAAAAAAAAGAACTCAGTCATTACTACTCTAACTTGGAAAACAACCAAAAATAAACATCTACACACTGCCACACAGCAGTCAGTCTACAAAAGGAACAAAACCAATCATCCACATCGCAGTTCGTTCCGTTGCTTCGTTCGTCGTTCATTGCTTCGCCGCTCCATGTCGATAGGTCATATCTCGCACGTCGAAGCCGCCCGCGAAGAGCTCGTTGTTCCTGTGGCAGAGGAGCCTTTGAGGGAGGAAGAACTGCATGTGTGGTGGAAAGAACCGTTCTTCACATCTTAAGTCATAGCATGTCATTTAGCTCTGTATTTGAATGGCATTATAGTTGCACTTGTATACTTTTGTATAAGTGATGATCATTTCCAGGGTAGTCGAATCTCTGAATCTCTGCGGGGAAATCGTGTTGCTTGAGGTTCCCCCAACAAAACAGTGTTGTGAGGCTCACTTTGAACCTGGTAACACAGGACTCAGCCGTCAGGCAGTATGCAAAGGAAGAACTTCATCATCACATGAACATAGCAACACAATGAATTAAAAGAAGAGCTCCATGGAGGCATGGTCAGGAGACATGTCACACGAACACCTCACATGCAAGTGGATGGCACCCCCTGTTCGCAAAAATAAATGTCAACTTCTAAGGGGACCATACCATCTTCCATATCCCAAAACACTCCATGGCACTCCCACAGGACTGCCAACCAGGCCAAGGCGTGGTGGTTTGGGGGGTACGTGTGGGGCGGCAGATGCACCCCGCCTGGGGTCGCCATCTGCAAAGCCTCGGTGTAGAAAGGAGGAGCGCGTGGAAGATATGGTAGTGGTCGGCGTGTTGGTCCACAAAGGGGTGAAGCAAAAGCAAAAAGAAAACACGTCAAGCGGAAAGGCGGAAAAAAAAGGGGGTGATGAGGCTTAATTACTTCTGACTCCTGACTCTGTTGGTTGATGATCTTCTCTTTCCGTTCAACTTTGATCTTGAACACTCGCAATGTGAACAAGCATGTCAGGACATGAATACACCTTCAATCAGACCCTTTTTTCACCGAGTAACGATCGGTGATCAACTGGTAGATCGAGAAGGACCGCCAGTCCTGGTGAACCATGCACACCGACTGAACGTGCCCTGTGCTGTGCTGTGCGCGTCAAACCAAAGGATTGTGTGCCGTGAGCTCAGGAGGTCCGTGGGTTTGACTAGGTTGAAGAACTTGAGACTCATCTTCGGATGTCAAGACATGTGGTTAAAGACGTGAATGGAATGCCATCGGGCCTAGAAACTGAGCTGCCTATGGGTCAAACCCGTCACAAATTGCTTTAACAATGTGTTGCGAGGCGAATTTGTCCCCCACGCCTAGTGCAAAGCAGGCACAAATCCCAATCACATTGGGCTGTGGGATTTATTGGATGTCTAATGAGCGTCTCAAGATCATCGTCGTTCGAAAATCATTGGATATTGCCGCAACCGCTGAAGGCCTCACGCCATTTCCAACACAAGTTCATTAAGTCCAGATCGCTGAAACTGTTTGAAACGCTCTCATGCACCATGAAGGGTGACCCAGTCACCCACATCACCTGGTGAGAACTTGTCCTTCTAGCTTTGATCCTTTCCAAGCTTGGGTCATTCTTGGGCCAGCTCCGGGGTTTGGGATCCTCCTCAAAAACGCCGCTGCCAAAAAGAAAACAAGCACCTCGCCCCAGTGACAGAACTCCCTCTCCCTCACTCCGACGTCGGAGGTGGCATGCACCCGCCTTTCCTCCGCCCCCGCCGCCCCCCCCGTGGTGAGACCGGTCCGTGGGCGAAGGGAAGTAGTTGTGATTCTCCCAGCGGCCGTAGTACTTCTCCGGCTCGTATCTGGGTATGGCTGTGCTGCACCCAGTCGATGCCCAGTCACTCTCTGCGCGCTCTCCCCTTTCTTGCCGAAAAGCAACCGGCTTTCTCGGAGCTACCCCCATCCAAGGTGGAGGAGTGGCAAGTCATTCCATTAGCTGCTATCTCTCTCTTGGTAGTGGGAGCATGTTTTCCCAGTTTAGGAAGATGGGATTTCGGAAGAATCTCAGTAGAATGGACATTCATCACTTGGATGGTTTGCATGTCCTTTTAGAAGAAGGAACTCATCATCTGCCAAAGAAGTGGGTTGCTGCTAAGTTTGCAACTTAAACTACCTAGAAGGGGCTACTGGTTTCGCCAAGGACTTCTTTCCCCTCCTTGCAAGGTCCCGCCAGCCATGCATGCAAATGCAGAGGCCGAATACCCTCTGGTCCGAGCCTGGTCTCAAAGTTGATGTTCCTGAGATGCGATGTGTTTTGGAAAACGCTTGTAGCTCGAGGAAGAATGGCACCCGACAGTCACACGAAGTGGGACAAATCTCAGCCTTTTTGTTGGATCTTCAGTTAGCGGAAAACAAGGTGAACCAGCTGCCTGATCAGTGATTTCAGTGACACTATCTAACAAAACGGTTGAAGGTTTTTGGCCATGGAAAGCGGTCTAAAGGTTTCGGCCATTGAAAAGGTCAGAACCTGAAGGCACCCACTTCTTGGGAGAAGAATTGCCAACTCCGCAATGCCCAGGGCAGACAGGGTCGAACGTCGATCGTAGACTCTGGATTAATAAATCCCCCCATTCATATTGCTCTAAGTCAACAGTCTACATTAGATTCAATTTCTATTCTCAATGTCTTGTTGAAAGGTCATGGCTGACCTCAAGAATAGCTGACCTCAAGAATACCCCTCAATCCATCGGTCGTTGCCTCGAAACAAGATCTCGTGGGCACCCATCGGTAGTGCTGTTGGTTGATACAGAAGGTGAGTGTAGTTGCTGGGACTTCATCGGGGCTGTGCCATGTGACACCACAAGATCGTGGGCCAATTCCTCATACAACAATGATAGATGGTGCTAGAGGTACCATGAGGCATCCACTCTATATGCTGTAGTATCCAGAAATTGGTCCCATCAACGGATGGTAAGTCCTCACAAAAGGTCTTCAGAGGTATGGAATCGTAGGCCTGAGATCCAGGCTTGAGATCAATGCTTGGTGGTTTTAGTTTGCCAGCATACTACACTCAGTCGTTTCTGTTGCGCTCAAACATCTTAGGATGTCCTCGTGCAGGCGCGTTTCGACCCTGTCTCCCTGTCCCCCGCCCTTGCATTCAGAACGTCGGCCTGTCTGGTTTGCTCCAAGTGGCCAAGCACTGTTCTCAGCTGTGCGCGGTGCGCACCAAACATGTCCCACCTCGCCGCGAACCGCGTAGAGCATCCCACCACCCAAAGAACCGACTGGCGTGTAAAGGAAAAAAAATCGTCAAACCAAGGCAGTGCAATCTTTGGTCAAGTTCAATGTGGGTGAGCTGGCAGCTGGTGGAGTCAAATTCGCGCTTGGATTAAGAAAAGGATCCAACGAGAATCCTTCCGAGCTTTTTGGGCCCTAAACCCGTTTAGGTCTCCATGCCCCGAGAAGTGCGTCTTCAAAAAGTCCTTCAGTCGTTCCGAAATGTTCCAATAGTACCTGTGTGCTAAACAACCAGTGACAGCAGGTCACAGGTTCAATTCTGTGTTGCCACTAAGTCGACTTCTTCTGGCGGAAAGCTCCAAATGCAGTGCAAAGAAGCCAACCAAATAAACAACTCCAACATTCCTGCAACTTGGCAGAAGTTGCCACACCACCCAAGTTGCAAGCTTTCCGTAGTTTCATGGTACAGGTACGTGACAGGTTTCTACAAAAATGATGTCCGCAAAAAACCGTGTACGCCGTGCGCTCCTTCAGACACTGTGAGTGAACTTCCACCATTCACGGTCCTGCTGATCAGGCCTTCCGCCCAATGATCTTTGATTCGTTCCTAAACACCCAACAAGTCGCGATGATGCACTTTTCCACAACAAATCCAGAAGAGTGTGTCAAAGGAAGGAAGAAGCATAGCCAGTATATCAGCTTAGAGCCCAGACCCAGTGAGCCGGTGCGGGTGTAGATCCCTTTTCAACCACTCCAATCCGTCCCTGTCTTCCACTCTGTTCCTCCGTCTTCGCCGAGGTGCCCAAGCTGCCACCAGGGCGGCGCGAAGGCACTCGTGGCCCATTGTCGCGCTGTGCAGCCCGCCGTTTGGCCAAGCCGCCCACCTTGGATGGGCCCCGGGGCGTGGAAGGCCAAGCCCGCTCACCTGGAGGTCAGGTGGTTCACGGAGGGGGGGGCGCGCGGGCGCGCTGCCAGGAGTCATAAGATCCCTGGCCCAAACGGATCCTCCGGATCAAAAGTATGGTGACGGCACACCCCAAACCGTATGGCACTTTCAGGGTGTGTGTGTGGTAGTCTCAAACTCAACAAGAGCCTCCCCAAATCCACTTCTCCAAAGCGACCAGGTGGTGGTGGGCTGGAGGTCTTCCTATGTTGAACAAACACCAACCGATCCTACAATCTGAACACCTTCTGGTCTTGAACCAACCAACCTGTCTACCGGCCCAACAAACTGATCCACTGAGCCCAGGAGCAGCTTGAGTCGCGCGCAAGCCGCGCCCCAGTGATGTTTGCTTGGTGGAAAAATGACTGCGGGCGGCGGTGGCGCTTACGGCAGATGTTGGGCAATGAGATAGCCACACGAAGTCATGTCGGCAGACGTCTGAAGACTGAAGCAGTAGCCGTGCATTCGCACTTTCAGAGAGTATGCTTTGTGGTATGTTCCAGGCGTATGCTTCAGGGGTATGATTAGCCTAAGTCGGTCATCCAACCTTCATGTCACTTACACACGTTGAAACGAATACAAACCCACATTTCGCATCATTTCACCACATCCCAAACGACCCCAACGCACTTCCTCGGCTTCACTTCACACTAAGCTTCACGATTTCACTTGTGATTTCGCATTGCACCTCCCCACTTTGCCAATCACAACGCTAGACTTTATCACATGTGACACTTCACCAGCATAAATCACAGTCGCCTCACACCACATTGACACATGACTTCACCACACTTCACATCATGCCCTATCGGGTTTCGTACTGCCCAACAGGGTCCTCCAAAGCACGCAGCAATTGCAAAGCCTGCTCCAACCCTTGTGGTCCTTGTTGGGAATCTCCCGATCGATTTTTCATCTGAACCGAGCCGCCATGCCAGACAAAGCTACCCTTGCTGCAGCACGGACACGGGTATATGAGTGTTGAAGGTTCTTGACCAGCTCTGAAGAATACTTCACCAATTCACCGGGGAAGAGGTTGCCCACGGCTCTACAAGCCGCAGCACGGGCATCGAAATCCGAGTCTTCAAGCTTCTTCACCAATTCTGGCCAAGTCAGCCGGGGAGAGGCGGCCAAAGCTTCCAAAGCCGCAGCACGGACGTTGGACTCACTATCTTCAAGCTTCTTCACTAGGCGACTGAAGAGCTCAGGACTCCCTTTGAGCGAACTAAAGATAGAAATGAAGACTAAACATGTTCAAGGAGTAGTTTCACACGAACCCACGAACCTGTTGAAGATCAAAACACTTGGAATCGGCTTTGCGACCCTTCACTGCAAATGGCACCAATAGCGAGATTTGATCCACCCTTCATCTCATCCTCCAGGGCACCTCCATCGTTCCCGCTGCGCCGGTCGGTGCGTCTCGCCACGAAGGGATGTTGCTTTGCGCGGCACATGGTCATCCGTTGCGCCGGGTCCAGGCACAAGAGCTGCCTCATGAGGTCGATAGCATCCTCTTGCAGCTCCGGGCGAGAATCCAAAAGGGGCTTGAGCCTAGTGGTTTTCCACTTCGGATACCTCTCTCTCCAATGTTTCAGCTGCTTCCCGCCCGGCCAGTTGGTGTTGCTGGGGGAGCCAAGGAGGCGAAAGATTTTGAAGAGGGTGTCCACGTCACTATCTCCGGGGAAGAGCGGGCGTATCGTGGCCATCTGTGCCATCAAGCAGCCAGCTGACCAGCAGTCCACTTCAAGACCGTAGCGCTGCTCTCCCAAAAGCAACTCGGGTGCCCTGTACCACCTGACCCCTACCACTTCATCATAGTAGGCACCACAAGTGTTCATCACCTGCACGTGCTCAAAGTGTGCGATCTTCAGGGTACCATCATGGGTCAAAAGGATGCTCAAAGGATTCAAATTCCGATGCGCTATCCTCCTGGCATGACATGCATCCAAACCCTCCATGAGATCCGAACTGTGCCGTCGCAAGGTCTCCATGGGCATCATCTCCTGTTTTCTTGCGAAAGCCTTGAGGGTCTCGGAGAGAGTGAGTGGGAGGAACTCGAAGACCAGCCAGATGTCATAGCCCACCTCCAAAATGTCGTTAAGCTGGACGATGTTTTGGTGGTTGAGCGATCGCAACACAGAGATCTCCTGTTGGATAACGGCCAATGGAAGGCCATCGTCAAAGCTTCTCTGGTTCACGTGAAGTTTCGTGATAGTGAACTTTTTCTGAGAGCTCGATCCCTCTGCAAGCCACAAAGAGCCATAGTACCACTTTGTGATCTCCTCCAAGACCAAATATTTGCCACACAGGGCTGCACCTAACAGTAGGTTGGAGGCCATCGTCAGTAGGTTGGAGGCCGTTGCTAGTAGGCCGAAGGCCATCGCCATTAGGTTGGAGGCCATCAGAGGCCATCCCTTATAGGTTGGAGGCCATTGCTAGTAGGTTGGAGGCCATCGCTAGTAGGTTGGAGGCCATCGCTAGCAGGGTGGAGGCCATAGCTAGCAGGCCAGGCCAATTCGGGAAGAGGAGGCGGACTTTGGAATTGAAGTGTTTAAGTTCAAGCTACTTCACCAGTTCTGAAGAATGCTTAGCCAAGTCATCGGGGGAGAGGTGGCCCACAGCTCTACAAGCCGCAGCACAGACATCGGAATGTGAGTTTCAAGCTTCTTCACCAGCTCTGAAGAATGCCTAGCCAAGTCACCGGGAGAGAGGTGGCCCAAAGCAGTACAAGCCGCAACACGGACATGG
>CAXAMN010023273.1:61425-74323 GCA_963970005.1 Durusdinium trenchii | reverse complement strand
CCTAGGCTATCCATAGGCCTATCCTAGGCCTATGCCTAGGCTATCCACAGGCCTATCCTAGGCCTATGCCTAGGCTATCCATAGGCCTATCCTAGGCCTATGCCTAGGCTAGCCATAGGTCTAGGATAGGCCTATGCCTAGGCTATCCATAGGCCTATCCTAGGCCTATGCCTAGCGCTATCCATAGGCCTATCCTAGGCCTATGCCTAGGGTAGCCATAGGCCTAGGATAGGCCTATGCCTTGCCTAGGCTAGCCATAGGCCTATCCTAGGCCTATGCCTAGGCTAGCCATAGGCCTATCCTAGGCCTATGCCTAGGCTATCCATAGGCCTATCCTAGGCCTATGCCTAGGCTATCCATAGGCCTATCCTAGGCCTATGCCCGCTATCATAGGCCTATCCTAGGCCTATGCCGGTAGCCAAGGCCGGATAGGCCTATGCCTAGGCTAGCCATAGGGGCTGTCCTCGGCTAATGCCTCATAGGGGCGCTTTCCTCTCTCTGCCCCCCCTCCACCTGCCTCCCCCTCTCCCCTTCCTGCCGGATGCGCCCCGGCAGGATCTGGCACGCAACGACTGACCCCGAATACCAGCGATCAAGCAAGGGCACCGGCGCTACGAAAAGGGAGAGAAAGCAGCAGAGCAGCACCACCGTGAGGGGCCCATGAAACGTCGACCATTCGAGCGCCCCCCCGAAAGTGGAGTGGCCGTAGGCACAGTAGAGCTCGCCGACCTCTGTCTTCCTCCCGCTCCCTTTCGCCTGTCTCCCTCACCCTCCCCCCTTCCTTCCTCTTCCGCCCTGTCGCTGCCTGTCCTGCGCGTTCCTGCTCCATCACGCAAGGGCATGGGCACCACGAAAAGGGACAGACGGGGGGAGGAAAGCAGCAGAGCAGCACCTCGGTGAGGGGCGCGCGAAACGTCGACGATTCGTGCGCCCCAAATTGGAGTGGCCGTAGGCACAGAAGCTAGCCTACCTCTATCTTTCTGCCGCGCCTACTACCTTTCCCGGAAATGATCAATCCGGCTCTTTCGGGTGGCCAAAGTCCCCGTGACCGCTCCGTCCCTTCCCTGCCCCGTCCGTTCGTCTCCCTCTCTCCGACACTTTCGCGTGGACTTCCGCACAGGCGCCAGAACTATGAATGCCCTGCAGGATTTAGCGGGCAGGAGACTGGAAGCCGGCGCCGGTCCCGCGCAGGATGTGGCCCGGCATGACCTGGCGCGCAACGCATCCTTCTAGCGGCTTTTGGCTCCTACGTTTGCGGCTTCGCGCGCCGTGCTGCCATGGAAGCGGATGCCTTGTGGGCGTCTAACTTGGACGTTTGCCCTTCCAGTGCGGCGGAGTTGCGGCCACCGCCGGTACAGCAAATCGAAGTCGCGCACCTACATGAATGAAACCACGGCGATGCAGCTGCGGGCCTTACGCTGCTTTTTTTTTCGGCGTGCAAGTGTATCCATGGTTTTGCCGTGATGCGCGTGGTTGGGGTCGTGTGCTGCCGGGTGACGTTGCGGCGCCGCGCCCGCTGCTGTATCCATTGACGCAAAGCGTTTGGCTCCATCGGAACTTGCTCGAGTGGTTTGATGGCTTGTTCCTCATTGGGGGTATCAGCGGGCGCGATTTCCTGCTCTGCCGCAACGCCGTGTTCGGCGGGGGCGGATCTGCAGTGCGGCGCTCGCCTTTCTTCGCGGTGTATCTCCATTTTGCGGTGGTGGAATCACTGCTGGATACGGCTTGGATGGCTGGCTTCTTTGGAGCTCCTTCGGCCGTGCGGCTGCGGCTCAGTGGCCGCGCCGTGGATCGCAGCCTGGCGCTACAGCTCGCTTGCCAGCAGCTGTTCCCCGTGCTGCGGCAAGCGTTCGAGGACCGTTGGGTGACTACGCATCCTGCCTGGTGTGGTCCTGCTTGCGCCTCTAGCATTCCGCTGGATTTAATGAGAAGCTCGTCCCGCATGGGTGCTGCTTCGCCGAACGCGGTCTCGATGGGCGCACCGCCTTCTGTTTGCGGGCCCCGCGCCGCGGGCACATCACCTGCGGCATTGCAGAGCATCGTGCGCAGGAGGAGCATTTGCTGCAGGTTCATGCTGCCCGCTTGCGCGACCGCCGGCGGCAGAGGTGCGGCTTTCTTTCGTCGCCTTTAGTTCGTTGTCGTATTTTTGTCCAGAGGAATACACACACACCTTGGTGGCAGCCGCGTGCAGCGCGGACTCCGCCTGCACAAGTGTGGGCGCCAGAGGCGGATGACTGCAACACCTGCAAAGCCCGCAGCGTCCGCGCCTACCAGCGTGGCGGCATCCTTTGTGCGACCTTCGGCTGTGGCATTGTCATGCTTCCCCAGCACTTCCATGTGGCTGAATTTTTGCCGCAAATAGCAGCCTATACGTGGAGCACCTGCTGCGAATCAATCCAGCCCTGCACACCATTGGCTATACGATGACTGGTGTGCCATTTGGCGCCGCATTTGCGGTCCTATGGGAGCGTGGCTGCTGCGCGCTTGCAGGGGTATGTGGATCGTTGGCACGCGCGTGGGCATCGCCGCCCACAGTGCTGGTCAACCTACAGCCCGGATCGCTAGAAGGTCATGCACGACTGGGAAGAGCATACATTTTTTTCGTCGGCGACTTTGCAGGGGCTTGTGGCTAGCTTGGTTCATGGCCGCCAGCGCTGGGAACTGCATTCCTGGTCCGGATGCATCTGGGGGTCCGCGCGGCCAACCGTGCGTTGCCGACGTACTCTCTACCTTTGGTCCTGACCTTTCTCAGCCCTCAACCCGCAGGTCGCGTGCTCCGCGATCCGCGCGTGCGATCCGAAGGTGGCCGCACGCGGGTGGTGGAGGCGTTACGACGCTTGTCCGTGGAACTGCAACAACCTCTTCGTGGGTCTGGCTGGGATGTGGACGCTGGCTTCCAGGTTGTGGGCGTCGCTTCTCCTACACCGGTGCCATTGTCGGCGGTTTCCCACAGAACTTTTTGCGATCCCACTTGGCCGCCGTGACCCAATTTCCGCTGCAGATTTTGTTGCGCAGGCGCGGCGTCGGCCTGGGGTCGGGGGGCGCGGGCGCGGGGCGCTGCCTCTGCAATGCACAGGCCAGTGACCAGTGGACACCTCCCTCAAAGAGCGGCAATGGCGGGATCTGAGCCGTCTTGACCGCTCCTTGCGGTACTGCAGCCCCGCCACATTCGAAGTGCTTTTGCTGCGGGCATTGAACGAGCGAAACTGGCAGGCACCAGCACGCGTCGATTCGCGCGACCGCGTCTCGGTGTTGCTTCGCTGGTTCCCCCTGCAGCAGGTGGCGCGTCGACGAGAGCATGCGTGAGGTGCTGCTGGCTGCGATCAGGGACAGTTCAGACGGCACAGACGCGTAATTCGGCTGTGACTCTCTAATTCAATCTGGTTTCCGCAGACCGACAGTATACCGGATTTGCTTTTTCCGGTCTCTTTCGGGCGATTCTTCCTGTGTTTCTGCAGCCATCTGTTTGCATTCACGCGACTCCCCTCTCATTCGGTTTGCACTCTGCACCATGGCCGCCCAAACCCCGATTCAGAAGAAAATGGAGGCCAGCGCTGACTTCGCGCGGACCTCTTGGGACAGCACACTTTTCCTGGGTCCTGAGGCGGGTCCGCGGCGCACGACCGAGGCATTCCCACCAGTGCACACCTGCGTGTCGCTGTGCGGCGGTCACCCCTACATATGTCCACTCAGCAATGAAAGTTGACCCCAGCGTGCGTGGACATGTTCCTCCCTAGATCTGTCAACGCGTCTACTGGGACAGGGGTAGGGTGAGGGGAGTTTAGGATTCCCTACTCAAGGGCATGCTCCCTCAAACATGGTGTGTCACGTTGCAAGCGGGCCTGAACTTTGGTTGGTTACTCCCTGGCAATGTGCCCATATCATTTTTTGTATAACAAAAAGTGACGCAAGACACTCACTTCAGAGAGCTTTCTTTTTTCTGGTTCTTTCTCTTTGCTGCGCTATCTCTGCTGGCAGCCTGTCAATTCAGAAGAAGAACAAAAACAACAATGCACCGAAGTCATATGGAATGCAGAAAATGGTTGACCAGCTTGAAAAAGCACTTCAGAAAAGAACTATGCATTTTGTGTTCTTGCTGCAGGCATCTTTCTTTATATATATTATTCTTGCCAAAGACAGACTGGGTCCGTGTCATGTGGAGCAGTGACAACAAAGCATTTTCTCTTGTGTGCTGCTCTTCAAAGCGCCCTAAAAAAAGGCCAAACCCGATGCCTTTGCACAGGGAACTTGAAGCTTCACACTTCACACTGCTGAAGCGACTGAGTCCACGATTCAGTCAAGGGACCCGGGTATGGTTATAGTTTGCAAGTGAACGCGGGCTTTGAACAAAGTGTTGCCAGAGTTTACTGGCCAGTCTCACTCAAAGTCCAAAAAAAAATATATATATATATAATATTCTATATATATATATATATAGGGGGGGCTACGCTACGCTGGGGTGGGGCCGCTTCAGCCACTTCCTACTACTACTTGAGCAAGTGTGTCGAGTGTTTCGGCACAACTGCTGCGTTTACCAAACATTCAGCGAAAGGTTCAGGCTTCTTCAAGTCAGGATCCTCAGTCTTAGTGGCGCTCATGACCGCCCCACCAATCATGAGCTTGGGCGCTTTGCTCTTCAAAGGCATTGGTTTCTCACCTTCAAACCAGGGCCTGGTCATCAGAACCGCTTGTTGAATTGCTGGTGATTTCATCAAGAACTGGATCGCCTGGGGTCAGACGAGTAAAAAACTGCAAGCTGCAAGACCGTAAAGTAAAACCATACTGTAACTGTATGCTGTAAGTTCAAAACATAGTTCATTTGTAGATTCTTATATCAATATGTTGTTTAAGTATTTCTCATTGCAGGTAGCAACCAACATCTTCCCAGGGTGAAATTCTTCCAATGGTCCAATGGTGAAACTGATCCATGGTCCATGGTGAAACTGATCTTTCCAATACGCTAAGCTCTAAAAAAAAATATTGGCTATGAAACCCAGGGTTTACCTTTCGAAAAGTGCACACACAGCCGAATTGGCCTCGTGCCGCAGCTGCATGTAGGGCAGACACAAGTGAACCGTGCGGGATTGCCCCGCTGCGTCCGCAAATGTCAAAGTCTCCTCCTGGAAGCCAAGTCGGAACATGGCCTTTGGCTCTGTGTAGCCCGGCTTGGTGAACCAAACTGCGCATGGTGCGTACGAAGAAGGCTTGTTTGCTCCCTCTGGGGTGAGGAAGAGGTCCACCGTGAATCCAAGGTCCATTGTGCCCACCTTCACACTCTTGTTGCCACCTTCCAGTGACAGTGTCCCCCAAGCAAACAACTTCTCCTGCTTCTCAGAATTGGCCAAATCCCCCTCTGGCGAGACCAAAGCTAGGTGATCCACCACAGCCCCATTCTTGCCGTCGATCTTCACCAATTTCAAAAGCTTCTCGGAGCTGTTTTTCCTCCGCTCGCAAATATGACTGCCTCCTCCTAACCCATCACGCACTGAGTCTAGTCTCTAATCTTAATCTTGAAAAGAAATGCAAGTCTTTGCATGTCGTTTTTCAAGATTGTCTACACCGGGCATAGATAGATAGATAGATAGATAGACAGATAGATTCATAAGTTCATAGATTCATAGATAAATTCATGAATAGATACCATCCTTACCGATATCAAAACATATCAAAAAGGTTTGGCAAGTTACAATGCATGAGTGAAGATGTGCGCTTCGATCGTGGACTTGAGAACCAAGACGTCCATCACGTTGACGGTCTGAGCTTTGGCGTTGGGAATCTCATGCATGTGCAAAACCTCGTAGAAGGATGGGGGGCCAGAAGAAGATGCAAGACCCGAATCCTGAGCGCTACTCTGACCAACCTGCTTGCCAAGCTCTTCTGTCTTCACAGTCGAACTTGCCTCAGGACCTCCACCACCACTGGTGTAGAAACTCTTAGGACACATGCGGGCTGGCGCAGGCAGGAGTTTCAGGAGCTTGCTTGGCTGAAAGGATGGATCCATCACTTCTTGCGCACTCAACTCCTTAGCGCCCCTCTTCACCACCTCCATCAACACTTTGCTCCACATGGCCGGCCAGCTGTCCAGCGTATCACACTCACTGCCAGGGTTCTGAAAAGCAAAGCGGGCTTCGACGTTGCAAACAAACGTAGGGTCGGAGATGCCTACAGTCGAGCTGCATAGCTCCTTGAGAACCATGTGCAGGAGCTCAACCTCATGTTCATCCAAGTCATCAAAGAATATGAACTTCCGGTTGCTGGGTCCAGCAGGCACCTTTGCATTGAAGGCAGGGCGGCACATCAAATGAGAAGCAGCTGCAAGCAAGTACTTTGCCCGTGAACAAAGCAAACTGTCCAAGATGCGTTCGTTGAAGCACCACTTTGGCTGCAACCGTTGTCGCTGAGCATTGTCAGTGTTGTCACTCTTGCTCTCAGAGCTAGGCTGAAGGTTCGCTGAGGCATCCGATGCGACTTCCTTCAGCATGAACTTCACTTGCTTCCCAATGCTCTCTAGAGGGCACACGCTGCTAGCGTTCACATCATCCTGAAACGTCGAAAATACTGGGGTCACTCGTAAAATTTCCTCAAGCAAAAAAGAAGAGATGTTGAAAGGACAAAAAGGCCCACACCCACACAGGAAAACGGGGACCGAAACAATTACGGCGGTCCTGACAATCAGTCCCAATCTTCTGCTTCAATGCCTGGAGCTCCTTGGTCAAATGAATGCACTGCGCCAAAGCCGCTGCCCCAACCAAAGTAATGGTCGGCTGACTCAAGCCAAAAGATTCTGCGTCACCTGCTTGCTCAAAAACCTGCGCAAGTCCGCCGAGGAGGTCGGGAATAGTGAAGCTACACTTGTCATGAAAGTCACATGTCTGTGGATCCCAAGCTTCAGGTCCCTTGCAAGTACAGCACACAACTCTGCATCGATCCAAATAGAGCTTGAAGGCATGGTGGTTGCGAGGGTTTGGGTCATTGTTCTTCTTCAGGAACTGCTCGCACAAAGATAGCGCCTCCTTGTTGGCCAAAACTGTCTTCGACAAGGACCACAAGTTGGCGCCACCACCATGACCTGACTTCTCAGATTTGCTCGCCGCCAGCGCAGCTTGCAGAGCTGGGCATGGGTTCTGAGACGTTGCCTCTGCAATCAACTGCTGCAACAAATCTTCAAGATCAGTGCCAGTTGGCAACTGACCCAAAGACTGCTTCAAGTACGAACTGATAAGCTTCTGCAAGGCAGGTCGGAGCTTTGACCAAGTTGTGAACTTCTTCTTCTGGAGGGCGACTGAGCCGGCGAAGCAGAACTCCAATGCATAAGAGACAGCCAGGCGGAACACAGGCGACTTGTGAAACCCATCATGTTCAGCATCAGCAGCACCGTTGCCGAAGACACATGTCAAAGCAGCCAGCACGTCGTCAAGCCAATACCGGGAACGAGTTTCCATCTTGCCTCCCCAGGACACTTGGGCCACTCCCTGATTCAGAGTTTCCTCTGTTTCCCCTGCCTGCAGGACACCCTTGTCAGCTCTCGCTTTGGCCTTTGCTTTGGCCTTCCCAGAAGCCTTTGCTCCGGACTTGGCTTTCTTCTTTGCTGCGGCGGTCTCCTCTGTGAGATCAGGCGCTTTGGCTCTCTTGCGCTTGTTGGAAGGATCAGCAAGATCTGAAGTGGCCTGGAGAAGTTTCTTGATATAGATTGCCCCTGACACAGGACAGCGAAGGCGATCGACCATCTCTGCTTCAGCGGTTTTCTTGAAGAGATAGGGAGGTCGTCTGGAACCGTGCTCCTGTGTCTGTGCATCATTCGCCCCTGCTGTCGGCGGCAGCAGTGGCACCTTAGTTCTGAAGAACATACAAACAGTCAAAGAATGAGTCAAAGAAGGTAGTTTCCAAAGAATTAGTTAGAGTTTCTTGTCTTGGCAGGGCAATGAGCAACGAGCAATCAGGCGAACTTACAAAACAAGGAAGCCGCATATTGTTTAACTCTCTTTCTCACTCCCTCTCTCTCTCTCTCTCTGACTCTCTCTGGGTGGACTGGACTGGAGGCGCTGAGATGTGCACACAGAATTTGCAAGCCTCCACCAGCACAACCCCTATCGCCTCCGAATCTTGTCCCGTAAAGTGTGCGTCGATGAGTGTGGCGAAGTTGTTCATGTTGTTCAAGGCAACCTCTTGCTTCAATGAAGGATCAAGAAAGTCCGTCTCCGATGCAAAGAAAGTTTCCCAATCTTTCAAGCAGTTGTGGTTCACCAACTTTCGACGGAACGCCCTGGCAGACTTGAAGGTGTTGGCTGTGTACTTTTCCTGATGGGCGGGCTGATTGAACAGAAAGCGAAACCGATGGCTGTACTTTGGCTTTGGACGCAACGCCGCAACGCTGTATTGCGGAGGAGGGAAAACATAACGGAACACTCAATGACTCAGTGATAGTCAGTGATAGTTGGGGTGAAGGTAGCAGAAGAAAAAATGGAACCAAGCATTTTGACATGCAGTCTCAACCAACCAGTGACCAGAGAGTCTGTCCTTAAACTCCGAGCTTTTTAGCCACTTGTTGAACTCGTCGTGAAAGGAGGCCACATTCCTGCTGGTAATCATGTTTCGATCTGCAAAAGCGCGCCATGCCTTAGTCTTAGTCAGTGGAGCCCGGTGAGCGCAACCAGGCGGGTCGCGGGCGACGCGTTCGAGTCATAGTCTTAGTTACGCCTCACAAACAAAACGCAAAGAAAGGACTTAAGTTTCCAAGATACATTGTCGCATTCCTCAACCCCCACCACCAACTCATGGAAGCTGATTGATGACCCAAAATGCCATTTGTTATTCAGATCCTTCAGGAATGTGACCACATCTAACGGCGTCCTTTGATGCAGGATGCGGCATTGGCGGAGGCCCGAAGACACCGTCAGTTTGACTTGCTCGTTCTGCGGCATTTCCTGGTGGGCCTCGTACAAAGCCTCGCTCCTGAGCAATGGTTGCACCCACCCACATTATCTACTCTATCTATCTACCTATCTATGTCCCTGTACATTACAAGTCAATCAGAACTTTTTGAGGTAGAGACTTCCTTGAGCCTGACTGACATAAATCTGACCTAAAGAGAATACTGTCTACTGTCCATCATTGGGAGTTGCGGGAAAACGGGCAGTGCTTTCCAGCGTTACGTTTCCTGAATCCTTCTAACACTTGGGCAGGCGCAATGCTTTGGCAAATAAGGGTAGGGCAGTGTTCCAAAGGTCACAGCGAGGTATGGTTGGCCGTGACCTTGAGCAACCAGCCACGCTTCTCCTCTACATCCTTCAAGAATTCCATGGGTAAGGATTCCTCTCTTGTACTTCTCCTTGACACTCTTCTGGGAGCGTTTGTTCGCAGGGTGGCGGACTATGGCTCGTGAGCCATCCTCTAAAAACCAGGGCACTGTGACCAATGGAGCATTGGAGTCAGGCACCTCATGCTTGATCTGGCGAACAGAAAACACGCCGCACATGTTTACCCGTTTACCCTGGGCAAAAACAGTCCCAATCCTTTGTTGAGATTTACAAGTTCACAAAATGTTGTTACTGCCATCTCTAGGGCGCCATGTACGCTTCCCAAATGCGTGCTTGCAACTCCCGTCCATCTAAATCACCAAACCGTTCCTTCAAGGACTTCTCCCCAAACAGAGCGTCAGTGAGCTGGTTCAAACCACCACCACTGCCACCGCCGCCAGCCCCACTCACCGCAGCTGGCATCATAGGCTGGATTGCCGTCGCGCAACCGTCGCAGCCCAAGGAATGTCAGCGCGCGTCAAAGAAGAGAGTCAAGCGCCCGAACCGATCGAACTGGGTTGCCAAAATGGCTACAATTTGCCGGAAAGACATAGTAGGAAAGCAACACATCAATCGTCTATTGATCTATCATTGCAGTGTTTTGGTGAACTGGCAACTTTGTCTCACATTGTGTGTGCGCATGCAGTGCACAGCCATCTTCATAGAAACATGAGAAACAGTGAAAACAGAAAACGCCAAAGCCACCAAAGCTGAACCGTCCAAGAGAGTTCACAGTTCACTATGAACAATTTTGTTTCGCCAGTCTTCTAAAACATCTGTTTACTTAGCGATGGCCCTCCAACCTACTAGCGATGGCCTCCACAAACTAGCGATGGCCTCAACATACGAGCAATAACCTCGACAAACGATGGCCTCCACATACTAGCGATCTAGCGATGACCTCCACCTACTATAGGGAAGGCCTCCATTACTAGCGATGGCCTCCAACCTATTGCACTAGTACCAGGGGTCTAGCTTAGTCTAGCTTCATGCACTTGCTCCGTTTTCACAGTGAGTGTGGCGGCCAGTTCAAGCTTTGCTACAATGCTGGGCGATTGCCAAAACTACAAGTCGACATCTCGGTCACAAACCAAAGTCCGCTGTGAGCTCCCACAGCAAGTGACCGAAGACTTCTGGCACACAATCAGCCTTCTCTGACTCTACTTGAGTCACTGCGTAGAGGAGGGCTAGACCGCAAACCATGGCATGCATTGCGTTTCCGGCTTGTTCAACCATTCCTGATCTGGACGATTCATTTCCATCTCGCCGAGGCAACGCAAAGGAGCAAAGAGGAACGTTGGATGAGAGGCTGGAGTATACTGGAAATCCCTGCGCCAAGAGCGCTTCCTTGCCGCACAAGAAACGACCATGCGAGTCTGACCTGAGCTGGATACGCCGGCGCTGGCGCATGATCATGGTAAGGGAGGGTATGCCGGGTGTACCTTTACGGTTGTTTGGCCATGTTACTTAGTTTCCCAAACCAAAAGGATCTCACGACGACAAGTCACCATGTCACACCTCCATTGCGGATAACTGTGTGCAGTGTAGCCCAACTAGAAGTAGTTTCGGAGAACTGGGGGTTCTGGTTCAGGCTGTAGGCCATGTATGGCTTTGAAGCTCGGTAGCCCTGCAGGAACTCAAGTTCTGTTGACGTCAAACTCAAAAGAAAAGCTTCACGAACCGCTTTGCCATCAGACTCCAGCGCCCCCAAGAAGTCTTGAAGTGTTGCAAAAGGGTTTTTCCCTCCAGCGCGGGACTCTGGCCTGTTGCAGGCCCACTCCAGCTCCCGGAAAAGATCGTCAGGCCGGGCACTGAAGAATGCATCCCAAGGTGGCCTTTTGTCTGGGAAGCTGAATCCACAACCCACATTCCCCACAAAAAGCTTCGTAAAGATGCTAAATGGCTGCTTCCAAGCTTTTGTCTTGTACTTGTGCCTCATGATTGTCCATTTTCGCTCCCTCTCTACTGGAAATCCAAAGCTTGAGGGATTCAACTGGCAAACTTCCAAGCAGTAAAGGTGGCCTACTAGTGCTTGGAGTAGCGTTGTATCAAACTCTTTCACATTCTCCTGGATGCAGGTCTCTTCCTGCTGATCCAAGCGCATACACACCCAGCACAAGAAAGCCAGGAACGTGGGGCCCTGCCATCCAGCCTGGGTTCCACGCAGGCTGAAATCTGTACAAGGAGTCCCAGCGATGTGCAGCCTGGCTGGAACCACCTGTGGGGTGAGGGCAAGGTTGAGAGTTGAGAATCTTACTCTTAGACAAAGAAGTTGCGTACTATGCAAAAGTCTAATACATAGGTTTGTGGAACATCAACGTTATGACGTGCCTGGCCTTGCACCACGACTGGTGTTTTTCACACCACGCTTGTCGGACCACACACTTCCCTGCTTTGACTAGGGGAACCACAACCTCTTGGTACATGTTCTGCTCTATCAAACGCTCCACTTTGTTTTTCATCCCAGGGGCCCAAAAGTGGTTGATATCTCCAAAGATGTGTTCTGGTGGATGGGGATGATGTTCCAGCTCCACTCGGCACTTCCTGTTCCATTCCACAGCGTAGAGATTTGAAGGCAACGTTGCATCTTCAAATGGAATCTCTAAGGTGGAGGTGATACCCTGAGCTAAACTAAGCCATGATGTAGCTGGAGTGTCAATGCCGCTGAAAGATGTGGAAATAGTGAAGCCCTTCATGTTGTCCAGAACCTGCTTCAACACTTCTGGTTTCTCCGGAAGATCTCTCTGGGCCTTGAGCAGGCTATCGTAGAAGATATCTAATGCCCTGATCGGCCACATGAACAATCTCTTCAAGAAGGTCCATCGCTCACTGTTCTCTGCGCCGACCAAGGGCAATGGGTCAGGAGCATCAGGCTTGGAACTGGCTGGAGGAGCAGCTCCGCGATCACGAGGAGCGGGTCGACTCTTCACTGCGGTCGCGGCGGCGGCCCGGGGCGCGCAAGCTATCTTGGGAGATGTCTTTGATGTACACCGTTTGGTTGGAGGCGGTGACAAGGCGTATGCCTTGGCCTTCGCCTTTACCATGGCTGACAATGCTCAAGAGAGCATATAGCACTGTACCATTGAATTGGCAGATCACCGCTCTGCCAGATCTCGAACCAGAAATTCAAAAGCGCTCGTGACCCTGGCACTGCATGTTCTGCAAGAAAGTCAGCTGGATGAACCTGACTCAAAATCTCAATAATTCAACTCTTCCCGTTCACTTGTAGTCCTCGCGCGTTTCCCGGTGACCGGCCTGCGCATGAAGTTGCAAGAGGCCTCTCCTGGGGAAACACACAGCAGCGCTCCAAACGAGCAAGTATCCTGTACGAGAATCTCACGTGTGCTGTTAAACTGTTCAAAGGTCTATCCACAATGTTGTCACAACGAAGCCTTTCTGCTCGCACCAACACAGCCCCTTTCCCCACACATTCAAACTCTAATACCTGGCCTCCACATAGAGCGCGGACAAGCCCTGTCCACGCCCCCTCCCCCCAGCCCACCCGCGGACAAGCCCTGTCCACACCCCCTCCTCCCAGGCCACCCGCGGACAAGGCCTGTCCACGCCCCCTCCTCCCAGGCCACCCGCGGACAAGCCCTGTC
>CAXAMN010023273.1:46753-61415 GCA_963970005.1 Durusdinium trenchii | reverse complement strand
GTCCACACCCCCTCCTCCCAGGCCACGCGTGGACAAGCCCTGTCCACGCCTCTCCTCCCAGTCCACCCGCGCACAAGTTCACGCCTTGTTATGGGGGGGCTATATGATTGACGGGTCATGATTCATGCCTTCCCAAACCACACCACGTCACCACGCTGGTGAATAATATTATCAGGAAATTCGTTACTGTAGAGACTGCTCTGGGGTAACAATAATAGCTTTGTTGCGCTCATGTAACGACACTCATAGCTTGAGTCTATCAAGTCCCTTTGCCCAGTGTGTACACGCATATGAAAACGATGGACCTTTGGAAATCGCTGGTCGGCCTGCGCCAGATTCATCTCATCTCAGCCCGCTGGCTGTCCTGGAGCGGTTGCAGCCCTAAGGCTCTAATGGAACTATATGTATATATATATATAAAAACTGGGACCATGTGAAGATGATCATAACACACTCTTTTACAGCGCGCAGTATGCTCAGTATAGTATAATGCAACTTAACCGGTGCCCTGGAAGTGTTCTGGCAACCTCACCCTCATTAAGACCTTGCAACCTGGCTTGAGATATCATTTTCAACATAGCGATAGACTCGGCGATAGACATAGAAGCATAAAGGTCTTGACGTGTTTCACGTCGGCCTTTGCCAATTCCGATCACAGCTAAAAGCAGGCAGTGACTACTGTGCTACACTACCGACAACCGCGCGGCCAGTAAGAATGCCGGGCAGGGGTGCGTGGAGCATAGGATGTCAACCTAGTTCTTGGTGGCGGTGGACTGTAGGTCAGGCCAAGTTGGCGGCGGCTACGCGCCACATCATCATCATCAGCGTAGTCACGAGGAACTCCGCAAGCATAAGGTCTCTCCGGCCCTGTGTTCTTCTTCCAAGCTGGCGGTGTCGGTGGAGTAACAGGACGGCGTGGCGGTGGTGGGGGGGGTGTGAGTGGTGTCAGTGGTGTCTTCGCATGGCTTGGTGGTGTCGGTGAAGTAACAGGACGGTGCGGCGGCGGTGGCGGTGTCAGTGGTGTCTGCGCATGGCTTGGTGGTGGTGGCAACTCCGATGGACTCCATGATGGGCTGTATGGAGAATAGTATTTGCGGATGTCCTGGCCCCATGGCAAGCCATCGTCGAAGGGTTCATCATCCTCTGAAACGCACGGCGCACATGAAGGTGAGCGACTCCTGCCATCATGGACGGGCGGTGGGGGAGGACAGCTCGAAGGCTCAGGCTCAGATGGCCCAGACTGCATTGAAGGCGATGATGCCACACATGCCGCCGGCAAAGCTTTTGAAGGCTTTGGCAAACCTTCTGAAGGCTGTGGCTGCAGCAAAGCTCTGGAAGGTCTCACTGGCGCTCGCTCTGAAACAGTCGGCTTTGCCTTCGGCGATGCTACCCTTCTGACTTTGGTGGCTCTCTCAAAGTGATTTCCCTCTTCATCATCAATCACAATGATACCGCTATCGAAACGGTTCAGAGCCATAAGGCCTATGAACAGAAGCCCTGCGCTGTGGTCCCAAAATTGTCTTGAGCCAAAAGGTGTGATTTACAAGTGTCAGGCCAACGGTGATGACAATATCACGGTCAAATTAAATCACAGCCAAATTGCTTCAGAGCTTCACAACCACTTCAAACCCCGACCGGCTGCACCCAAAGCATGTCCTGCCAGGAGAGCTGCTCTCGAAGAAGAAGCAGCGGAGGCATCAGTCTGCGGCCTGATAGCAGGCGGTGTCCATGAGTCCGTGACAGTCATGACAACGACGATAATGACAGTCAACATTTCACGCAGGGCCAGTAAAGGAACGGGACTCATTGACATGAAAACTTGATATATGTGTGTTCAAGATCCTTCTTGAATATCACTGGGCATCAGCCTAACAGATTTCCGTTTTTCCAAGGCCATGCCATTACCGTTGGAAAGTTGAATCCTTTCTGCAGGACCATGACCAACGGCCAAGACTGAGCGACTGAAAGCCTGAGACCCTGGCTGCTCGAACTGTTCCAGCAATCGCTGGCAAAGACGGCATGTCCTAGCTATGTTTGGAAACTGGTTGAACCGAATGGATAGACAGTTGGAATTTTATAGTCGATCTTCCATCTATTCCAAGGGTGTGGTTATCTTCGTGGGTTAATACGGTTAATCCAAACAACCAAGACCATGGGA
The DNA here is from genome assembly GCA_963970005.1 of Durusdinium trenchii. NCBI lineage: Eukaryota > Dinophyceae > Suessiales > Symbiodiniaceae > Durusdinium > Durusdinium trenchii. The sequence goes on along the minus strand of CAXAMN010023273.1, from coordinate 59,257 downwards.
CTGGTCAGCATTCAAGAGTGGAAGAACCAGCGACTTGACTCCTTATCATCAAAGCTACAAAACATAAACCTACGATCACTTTCATTCCAGCCCAGTCCTGCTTTCCAAATCATGAAGCGGCCCGGACGACAATGAAGACGATGAAGCGTTGCGGGTGAAAAACACTGAGCGCAGCCATTGTGGGAGCTGCTGGACAGGGAACTGACTTTGTCCAACTACACTCTGAAGAGAACCCTCAGTAGAGTACATGCCCGGACCAGCGTGATCCAAAACAGCCTGCGAACACTCCTGGTGCCAAAACAGGAGGCACAAGGCGCATGGTGTTTGCCCCTTGCAGCTCTTGTTGCAAAGCGCGCAACTCTTCTTGCGGCCACCACCCCAAGACGCAGAAGCAAAACGCTCTTCCTGTGTGTGGATGAGGGGTGATGTGGCGATAGATCTCATAAACTCTTATGACCCTTTGTTCATAGGATTTGTTGAATGGTCTTGGATTGGGTTTTCTTTAAGTTGACTGGTAAAGTCCAAGAAGTAAGAACACCTCACACTTAGATATGCTCGCAAGGGCATGACCAGTTGTGAAGTTCCACTCGAGTGATTACATTACCGGTGTAGAGCGCTGAAGCGTACAGTAAGACCTGAAAAAGCACTGCTCGCAACGGAAGGGTGAAGGAGTCAGCCTGAACAGTATTGGTCCTCCACCTGCAGCTTAATTGCGCCCAAGAGCAACATCAAGCAGGTACAAGATACTGCGTCCAGCGTCTCATCCAACTGAACGCCGTAGCTCTGTTAGCACGGCTAGGTGAACACTCGCCGTGCCCCCTGCTGAGACTGCACAACTGGCGATTGAATTCTACAAGAGAAGCTAAGGTCAAAGGTAGTTAGTTAGTAAAACACGGAAACCAATTTAGTGAATTACGCCAGCGTAGACACCAAATAGCAAAACATGTTTGCGGGCAGTCCAACAACGCTACCAGCACCCAAGCTCCACAATGTAAGAACCCCGATAGTTCTCGCTATCTTATGAAAAACACACTGCAATTGTGTTACAAGAACGTTGGGAACCCGAGCTGGTGGTATTTTTAAAACCATCATACAGCCGTTCAACTTTCAACTGTTCCTGACAGGTCCTTGTTGGCATACATAGCCGCCAAGCGTGCAACAGCCACAAACCTCACAACGTCCTCAGGCAAAGTGTCCCGAGAGCGCCCCGTAGACCGAAAGTTGCGTGCCCCCACGCAACTGACCAGGATGGCGTACTGAGGTGGAACAAAAAACGTTGATTGCACAGGCTTTCCAAAGAGCACAGCTGGTGAGAAAACCACCTGACTCCGGTTGTTAATTCTGACTGTCCGCCCTTCATGCTCTGTTGGGTTTGTCCAATGAACAAACAACACCTCAAAAGAGCCTGTTTCCGACTGATCATCCTCAGCACCACGATTGCGAAGGAGCGCAGCTGGAGACTGTGAAGGCAGCGGGCATCTTGCCACCAGCGCAATCTCACCGTTGTCCCCAATTGCACTTTCAGAGCGTTGGTGACACTTGACAATAGACATCAGCGTATCCACGGCTTTCTCTTGCCAAACAGCCCAAGCTTTGTCCAATTTGTCAAGCTTAACTTGCGGTTTCGCTCGGACCGGCAATTGTTCTGCACCTTCACTGTCACTGCTGCCGCTGCTGCTAAAGCCAAAGAGGTCCGCATCGACAGCATCTTGGGCGGTCTTGCTCATGCTTTGTCCCAGCGCCGGTTGGCTAGAAGGCCGCTTGTTCACTTCCCTGACAATGTTAAGCAAAGCTTCTTCTTCTAGCTCATCAGGGGTCAAACCGACTTGACCAGTTGGGAGTTGGCTGACAGCGTTCTGGGTTTCAACCACTGAAGATTTCTGTGATTTTGCAGCAGCTTCAGCAATGCGTGATTTCCGCAAAAGTGCTGTGTTCCTTTGCGTGATGTCCTCGTCCAAGAGCTCTTTCTCCAGGCGCACTGATTCCTCTGCAGATCTGCGGGCTTCTTCCTCCAAACCGTATCCAGCTTCAAAATCCATGAGATCCATAATGCCAACTTCAGACTCATCATCAAGCGCAGCTGTTTGAGTTTCATTGCTTGCGCTCGGCAAAGATGGTGTAGTGTGAGCGCGCTGGACAGGTTTAATGTGCCGCAGGCTTTCCACAAACTCGCTTGTGTCACATGAAGACCCCAAGACGCGCCCACCAACGTCCATGATTTTCAACTGCAAGTAGCGCGCACCTGGCGTGTTTGTGCACAAGTACTGCCCAACAAAGAGCTTGAAAACCATTTTCTCATGTTGGCAACGTTCGTAGCGCTCTTGAAAAACATCTGCAATGGTTGTGAAACAAATCTTGCTCGAATCCAACAGCAGCTGTCCATCTTCAGACTGAACCCTTGCAAGGACCAACTGCGACCTCAAAGATGTTACCACCAAGTAATGTGTCAAAGACTGAGCGGCAACGATAGGGGCAGAATCCGCTTCAGCAATGTTGTCACTACAACTGTTTGTGTTTTGCACGGCCAAGACCACATGGCAAGCAGGATGCTTGTCCACGCTGTTGTTGATGGCTGCTCTCAACCTAGCTGCTGACGCAGCCACCCAAATCAAACAGGCTTTGGGTTTCAAATCCGGCATTGCCAGGCTGATGTCATGGTTGCCAAGCAAAGGAGACACCTCAGACCAAGAAATTGCAGGAACCAACCCACGAAATCGACTTCCTTGGTTGTAGACCTCTTTGTAAGCATCACCAATACCAATCAACTCCTCCAGTAGAGGCAAAGCTTTTGCCTTCAGCATGCTCCACTTTTTGGAACCAATTTGACGAGATCCATCGGCTGCTAGATGTGTTCCAGCAACTGCTTTCTTCACTGTCACTCGACTTGACAGGGTTGGGAGTTCAATCTTGGGACAACGTCTGCATATCAGCTTGATGGAGGAATTGATTGACTCTATCAACTCTGTGTCCGCCTGCAAAGCAGTACACATGGCACTAACAACGGTAAACAAGACAGAGCCACGCGTTGTAAAGCGAAGGTTGAAATGGCCGTGCTCTGCTACAAATTCCAATTCTTTCTGGCAAAGAACCTTCAGCCGTCTGGTGTTGAACTCCAACTCCCCATCATTGGCCGCCAAGATTTCTGAGGCAATGCCTTACGCAGTGGCCGTGTCCAATTCAAAGGGTCAGTCGAAGGGGGTTTGGGGTTGGAGAGGACTTGCAAAGCTGCCCAACAACGCTCTTTGCAGACGCCCTACTTACTAGGAAGTGGAGATTGATCACTTCTGTGTACCTGCACATTTTTGGTGATGCGGTGCGTCATAACCTTTCCTATTCGAGTCCGACCGATAGACCGATAGATACAAACGGCTCATTCCGAGCTTTACTCTAAGTATATAAGACAGCATCTACCTTAGACTCATAGGACTACTATATATGCTACTATATTACTTACCATATAGTTACTACCATAGGTAGTCTTTTGGATTTTACTATGGGTTTGGACTCTTGAACTTCTAGTGTTCGTTAATGTCATTGTGTCAAGCACCTTGTATATCAAACCAATGGATCGGAATGACCGCAATACAATCCCTAAACCATTCCTGCAGGCTGCCTTTCCTTCTTGAGCATCTGAGTCCAGGTGGCTGCCACACCAACCAGAAGAGTTTGAAAGGGAACCTGTCAGCCAGCGCAAGGCCGTCTACCTTGTTAGCTGCCCCGACCCCAACAACCCGATTGACTTTATTTTAAGAACTGGGAATGAACATGAACGTGAAACGTGTATAATGCAACACCGTAGTGATTTGTTTACCCAGTGCCTCCTGGTCATCTTCACAATTCTCAAGTAGAAGCCGCCTGCACTGCTGACCAAAAGACGATGGCATAAACTCTGAACCTGTTCCAGAAGCTCGTTTGGAATGTCAACAGCTTGCGCTTCCTCAACCGCTTGCGGAAACCATTTTCCACTTTGCTTGAGGAGCTCTTCAAACTCAGCATGGAAAGCGTCAGCTTTTCCTGTGACCAACTGGAAAAGCAATCGGTTTTCGGAATTTTTCTCACACCAATGGAAAAAAATGCGTCAATGGAGACCGAACAGTCTGCATCACCCTCAGGCATAGCCAAAAAAAGACTGCAGCGGATGGCTTGGTAGCAGCCAGAAGCCCACTTGCTCATCTTAACTTGATAAGCTTCTCTGCCTTCAGCATCATCAACCAAGGTATCTGTTTTGCTTGGCTTCTTGGCTTTGGCTTTGCCATCACTTCGACCCCTCTTGCCCATGCCTCTTCCACGAGCCCTGCCCCTGCCAACACCGGCAGTATGCTCAGGTTCATCAGCCTCATCATCTTGTTTTGGTCTAGCACGCACTGCTGAGCTCAAGACGCCAAGCAGCACTGGAGCTAAAAATGTGCGCGACCGCTCCAACATAAACAGCTCCGCGTTGCTGACGCTCCCCCAGCGACCGCTAATCACTTTGAGAGGATACTTTCGAGGGTTGACTCCATCAGGAGCACGGTGTTGATGGATGTTTTCCCAAGCACAGATAACCTCATGAACCCGTTCCCGCCAATAAGACGCTGTCTTGGCCAAGCTGGAGTAGTATTTTGTAAACGCATGTTCCTTGAAAGATTCTTCAGCCATACACGAATCCAAAAACTCATCGAGCAGGTAAAGCTGTTCCTGTACCATGATGTGGAACTGGTGTACCAAACAATTGCAGTCAAGGTAGAACAAAGCCAGACCATCTAAATCCACGCCAGCCACTGCAGCCTTTGTTAGTTTCCCTCTGCTGGCTTGGTCTGACCCACAATCGCTGGTATCCGTGATGACGAACACCGATAGAGGTCCCAATGTATGGTTCCTTAGATAGTATTGTTGGTCATTTGTTGTAAGAAACCCGAACAGGAGATCGTGAGGTGATTGCTGCCCCCCAAGACAATATGGCAAATGGTAAAAGAATCCTTGGCATCTTCATCTTCAGTGTCCCACTGTCTTCAAGCCAAGCTTCTGCAGATGTTCCAGAAGATCTTGGACGTAAGGAACGCAAAGAGCAGAAAGCTGCTTGATCACCAATCCGAGAGAATGCGATGCTGTGCTACCACCGACCACTTGTAGGTCAGACCTGGGGCACAGTGCATAAGTGCGCCAGCATAACAAAAGAAAAAATCAGATTAGCCAGCTACCTCCAGTTAACCCAAAACTCAAAGGACAAGACATGAACATGTCAAATACCATACTTTAATCATAACCACGCCACACACATCTTCGAGATGCCATGGCTGCCTGGAACGAGCCTTTGCAAGAAGCAGTGTCATCCTTCAAATACATGACAGTTGACTCCAATACTTGCAGCTTCTTCCGACGCCAGCAAGATGAATTGGTAGCGTCCGTGCGGTAGCTCATGGTAGTGCAGCTCCAATAGTTTTGCGCATCTTCTGTGCCACTTGCATCCATATAGAGCTGATGCTGCCTCAACGCAACATCCATCGCTTCAGCGCAGAAGCTCTGCATGGCAAAAATCAGTCCTGAAGCTGTTTTCATCTCTGCTCGGATGATTGTTTGGGCTGATATGTCCTGTAAAGTAATGACGCCCCAGTCCAAAGCAGCACAATGCGTCAAACAACGCCTCAGGCCAATTGAGAAAACACTTGGCAGGGACAGCCGCCCTCCTCGTCCCTCTTTCTGCTTTCCAAGTTTTTTTGATGGCAAAGCTATCCACTTGGCAAGCAAGTTTCTCCGAATATTGTACCAGACGTTTTTCAGACCGGTTTGCTTGCCTCTTTTGTTTCTTCAAAACGCCTTTCAGCCGTGAAATCCGCTTGTCCCGAACAGTGATCTGCCCTTCCTGCTTGGCGCACAGTTTCACAAGCGCAGCGTGACTCATGTCTTGGAACTTTCGGAGTTGAGGAGAAATCACTGGACCGGCCAACATGGACACCAGCTGTGAAGGCTGCGTTGAACCTCTCACCGAAGCGGCTGAAGCTGAAGCGGAAGGTTCAACAGGTTTAGGCTCACCATCATGGCCAGAGTCAGAGTCAGAAGGCACAACAACCGCTTCACTTGTCAAAGGGCAAATCGCACCCACTGCCACTGGGCCCTGATGAGCTGCGTCTCTGTCTTTCACTTCGATCGCAGGCAAAGGAAACGCCGACAAAGACCATTCCGCCAAAGCAGCTCTCAAGACATATGCACTGACAAAGTTTGCGTGAAAGCCACTCAGCAAAGGCACCTCCCGGCACAATAACTGAACACCAGCGGAGAAAGGCGTCAACAAGTTCCACAAGACAAACACAAGCCTTAAAGCAAACAACCATTTTAGAAACAATACCAGCACCCCTCAAATCCAAGACCAATTGAACACTTCAATTGAGAAAGACCTCGTTGCTACATTCGCTACCTGAACACGTGTTCAACAACGCAGTGCCCTCTGCACCTTATTCCACAAACGCTTGAGATCAGAGCTAATCTCTTTTGCACTTTTTCCGGCCCTCCTCCAACAGTCTTGCAAAGCCGCGGAAACAGCTTCTCGTGAGATGATCAGCTGATCATCAACCTGCACGCACTGACTGCTCACAGCCGTCGCCAGTGCTTGCTGGGCAAACAAAGACATGGCATGGATGGCCGAGAAGACAGAACCATGTCTCACATTGAACTTGTGAGTGTCTCCAAGACTTCATGCACGGTTACAAAACAGAGGCGGTCTAAGTTGTTTATGGTGAAAAAATTGTTGAGTCAACAATAATGAATGCCTTGTTTCATATTGATGTATGCTGATTGGGCCACTGATTCTTTGGGCCCGCTGGCCAAAGGTGCGGCTTCCTATAATCAAAAGCCTCCAAGATTGGAGACTGGATGTCTGGTGCAACTGGTGCAAAAAATGAAAAGCATGCCCTGTGGCTTGTGGCCATGATCTATGATGGGAGGTGGTTCCAAGGTTGTCCTGCTTATTGGCTTGACCAAAAAAGCAATAACATGATACCTATGCTGGTTAGCAACCTCTCCACCACCTCCAAACAGGTGGTGTGAACAGGGTGGGTGTCCACGCCGTCTGGTCCATGTCCAGACCCACGAGTGGACATACCTAGGTCACCCCCGCTAGACTCCTCCAGGTCGCACAGGCCATCGAGGCCCTGTTCAACACCCTGCACTGTTTGCCAACAACGTTGGCGCATGAGACCCTCGGTCTGCATGCCATGAATGCCGTGATGGTCAAGATCCGGCAGCGGTCAATGACCACGTCACACGGCTTGGTGTGGGCAGCTCAGTCTGTCCGTGTTTCCGTTGTTTCGGCGTGCCGGGTCCTGAGGTTCGCCCACTTTAAAAAGACCAATAAGTCGGGCCTCAACACGATCATTGAAGAGAATGCGATCCCCTTTGAGCTGTGGCTCAATCATGCCAGTCTGCAGGGCCACGTTGACGGACAGCTTGACCGCACTGAGGCGCCCCTGACCCTCACGTTCATTCCGGGCGCCACGCCCGAGGAACTCTTTGCCCAATGCGCTGCCGACAAGGTTAACCCGCGTCTACCATGGCCTTCTTCACGGACATGACGAGATTGCAGGGTTCTTTGAGGACATGGGCTTATACGCGGGGAGGCCAGCGAACCAAAGCTCGTCAGAGCGACCTCAACGTCCTCATGGACAAAGGTCGCCCCAGCAAAATTTTTCGCGACCAAGAGCGCGGCTACGGCAAGGACCTTTTTGCTCTGTATCGTCAGACTCGCGACGGTACGAAGCCACACAAGGTCCAGCTACTACAGATCAGTGGCATCAACGCACGGGACGCGGATCGCATCCTGCGCGACGATGACGTCATCGCCGCCAGCCGGGAGCAGTATCTCTTCTTTACCGCACCGGTGATGAACCCATATGCCTTGCCACCCGCCCATGTGCAGCTCCCAACTGGGGTCCTTCAGGAGAATGGAGAACTTTCGAAGATCGGGCTGGCTTTCGCCGTGACCTTCTCCCACGGCGCGGGGACTGCGTCCAGGGGATGAAGCGGTGCTACCACTTCGTCCACGGCCTCCCCAACCAGGAGTTGCGCTTCACGGATTCCGGCCTCAAGAAATTCCGGCGCTTCGATGCCTGGAATTGGCGGCTTGCGGGGTACGTGCAGTATGTTGACGATCAATTAGCCGCTGAGCTGCGCCAGGTCCAACGGCATCACGCGTTACGATGTGCTGGAAGTCTCTCTTTGCGCGTGCTCCTCGGCTTGGTCCCGGACGATGCGACCATCGACAACACGCGCATCACGGCCGAGATCGTGGATCAAGCTGCACTGACCCTGGCATCTGTCCTTGGTGGTTTTGCGGTTGGCTTTCGTGGTGTCCCGGCTGCGCCCGGCGCTGCTGTGCGTCGGAGGGAGAGCCCAAACATGACGTTTCGCGCGCCTTTCGTTCGGTTCCTTCCCCGTGTCTCTTCGTCTGGCCGGTCTCTTGCAGGGGTCGACGCCGCCTCTCTTCCGCCACTGCGGCCACAAGCAGACGGCGAGGTGGGCGCGACCTTGTTCTGCCAAGCGCTGGGCCCGGCCTTTGTACACATGCTTTCCGAGGAGCAGGTGCAGCTGGACCCCGTTGAGGAGGCGGCGCGCCAGCACAATGCAGCGATCCTGGGCTTAATGCGGGAAGCCCTCACATGGCCCGGATGCGCATTTTGTGAGCAAGGGGATGTTTACCCGGAAGCTAAACCAGGCTGACCTGGGCCAGGCCCAGTTGCATCGGGGGTGGAGCAAAGCGCAGGGGCATTCCAATGCCACGCGCTCCGAGTGGTGGCTCCAACACGTCGCGGCGGGCTTGGCACGCATGGGACTGGGGAGTGTGCTGCAGGCGTCTGATGGGCAGCGATATGTGAAGCCGACTGTGCTGGAGCTTTCAGATTCCCACACCGTCGCCCTCTTGCAGACCCATCTCCAGCTTTCTCCGGATGCGGTGGCGCGTTCCTGCACCAAGCATGGGTCCGTCAAGAGTGACCGGTCCACCTTGCCTGCTCCGGCCACGCCTGCGGCCTCGGCCTTGCTGGCGGCTCCTGTCACGCATGTCGCACCGCATCCCGCTCCTGCCATGGCTGCGGCCCCGCTGCTGCCTGTCATCAGCAAGGCACCTGGAACACCGACTGTGTGCTCCTCACCTTTGCCGACCCTGCTGGATCCGGCCTCTGGCGTTGTTCCTGCGTCCGCGAACGCAGCGGCCAGCGTAGGCGAGGTTGCACTCACACCTGCCGAGAGTGCGGACGAAGGTGTGCTGCGGACCTTGCACCTCACTGGTGGCACGGACCAGTTGGCGCTCAACAACTTGCGGAACATCTTCTGCATGGTAGCGCGTCGCGCGCAGACACCGACGCACCTGGAGGCCTACATGTTCCTGGATCAGCGCGTGGAGGCCGAGGAGAGCGACATTTTGGCGCGGCTGCGGGAGCTGCTGCATGGCGGCCGCTTCTCGGACGAGGACCCTGCCTTTCTTTCGTCCGTTTGTTTCCTGAACGCCCCCCCGGCACCTTGCTTTTCCTATGTTTCCCTGGCCTATAAGTCCGGTCGAAGAAGACGACCTACGAAAGTGCCAGAAAGGCAAACTCCGGCATTTTCAGCTGTGATCTTCGTGCATTCGCTCGCGCAGGACTGGCACGCTTGCCCAACGATGCTGGGTTGCCGTGGGAGATGCACGATATTTGGCTGCAATGGCTTGATCTTGCCTGTGAAGAATGGCCAGGTGCCCCCCGCACGCGCGCCCGTGGAGCAGCCAGCCCAGCGCCGCCGTGTGGCCCCTGTGGAGGTTTCAGAGACTGGGGTAGAAGCCGCCTTAGTCCTGCCTTGCGCTTCGTTCTTTCGAGCCTTTCTGTTTTGATTTTTTTGCACTGGCGCCCTTTTTGGCGACGGCGACGCAACGCGACCCGACTTTGCTAGTCGTGTGCATCGTTGTGGCCGGGGTGCTCTATGTTTTCTCTGTATAGCTGACATCTATTTCAATCCTCCATTCTTCCCGGACGTGCATCCACGCGTGGACCGTTCGCGGCGGCTATCTTCTTTGTACAGTCTCCAAGTTGCAGCGTTTGGCCGCCGGCGCGCTCCTACGGCCGCCGCGGCACGCTGCTCCTTGCAAGGTGACGTCCGCCTCTAGACCCAGACCTGCGAGCAAGAAGCTGTCAGTCACCTCCCACGCGTTGCCCACGCACCCCCTGCCCGCCTGTCAGGTGGTGACAGCTGCTGCGCAGTCGACTGCAAGGATGTGCAGCTGGGTGCCAAAAGAACTGGTCGCGCCCAAACGGTTGAAGCAGCGACCGTTTTGCATGCGTCTTTCCTGCAGACCCTTTAGTTCGCTTTTCTGGGCGCAGCCATTCTCCGGCCGTCTTTCACCTCGCCCTCGCGTTCTCCTCCACTCTGCCATGCTCCGCCCCGGCGTCCGGTGGGCGGATGTCGAGGATTCCGAGGACGAAGACATCCCCAGAGTGCTGCCCTTCTTTGTCATCCTGCACGCCTTCCTGGCCGGGGTCTTCGATTACCGCGTTTCCCGGGAGACTCTCGAAACCTTACAGGCGCTCCTCCAGCGGGATCCGCATCTGGACGACTTCTCCTCTATTGTTTGGGTCCGGGCCGGAGCTTTCATTGATGCCGTGCATCGTGGATCAGAGAGTTCTACAACCCTCCGGCTGTGGCAGGCGTGGCTGCAGTTGCAAGTGTGGCGCGTTGACTTGCCGGTGCCCCTTTCATACCTCTACATCTTCGGGTTGACCTTCTGAAGGGGGGCACCAAGTCGCAGCAGTCGCGAAGCTGCGCGAGAAAACCGATTGAGGGGTCGGGGGCGTTGGCATCCTGCGCTTGGCTTGCACGCTCACACTGTCTTGTTTTACAACCCCTCCGTCCGCAGCCGTGTTCGCAGCTTTTCGTGCGCTCTCTGGGCCGCGGCGGGTGGCCATGCCGCCGGTGCAGCAATGCCCGGCAGCGCCAAGCGCCGCTCCCGTCGCCGGTGATCGCATTTTGCTCTTCCAGATGCCGTGGTTGCTTCGTATCCTGGACGGGGAGAAGACGTGCGAAGTGCGTGGACGGTTCCAAGCGCCCGCGCCGCCGCCTCGCCCGAGGTGGCGTGCTGGCGTCCTGCATCTACGTTAGATTGCAGACCTTCTGGCCAGATGAAAACAGCTGGATCTGTGCGCCTCCCTATCGCGTCCGTTCACGTTCAGGTCTGACCGCAATGGATATTGTCTGCCACCACCAAGTCTCCGGCTCGAAACTGCGCTGCCCGCCCCTTTTGTGTTTCGGCCTTCCGCTGCCATGCAACCTCTCCAGCTGTCTGACGAGATCTTGCTGCTTGCATTGCTACCGCTCTGTCCCCTTCCCTGCGTGCTACAGCTCGCAGCCGTCGCTCGCCGCGCCGGCCCTGGGCAGTTGACCACGCGTCGACCTCCGCGAACGGGTCCTCACGGCGCTCATGCCCGTTTTGCGGGAAGACCTCCGCTGCCCACCCTTCCGCGGCGTGCACGTGCCGTTTTGCTGCACTTTGGAGGGCATCACTCGGGCGACTTCGCGCATCCCGTCGCGGCACAGCGCGGCTTGCATCCACGCCGGAATGTGGTCCGCACGTTGCCCGGCAACTCTGCTGCACCGAATCCACCGACCTCGCGCGCCGCCCCCGTACACCGCCCGGCTGCCCGATCTTCCGAGGTGATTCGGAGGTCTTTCTCCTCCAGTGGCTGGCCGTGAACACGGACAGCGTCGCCGGCGAGACCATGGCGGCGTTTTTGCGGCGGCACTCGTGGCGCCACCTGTGGCTCAGCGGTCACTACGGGGAGACGACACTCGTGCTCGTCTTCGCGGTGGAGAACTGTGAGGGAGCTCTTGTCTTTCCCATCAGCGCGGCGGCCGGTGATTGGCCCGACGTCGCTGCGTTGTGAGTGGTGGCGGCCGTCAGAGTAAAAGGAACGCTCCGCTTTATTGTGACGTTGCGCCGCTCGAGCGTGATCGTCGGTGTTCGCAGCCAGTCGTTGCCCGCCAGGTCATGCCGGGCCACATCCTGCGCGGGACCGGCGCCGGCTTCCAGTCTCCTGGCCGCAAATCCTGCAGGGCATTCGGACAAAGGGGGGCAGGGAAGGGACGGAGCGGTCACGGGGACTTTGGCCACCCGAAAGAGCCGGATTGATCATTTCCGGGAAAGGTACTAGGCGCGGCAGAAAGATAGAGGTAGGCTAGCTTCTGTGCCCACGGCCACTCCAATTTGGAGGGGCGCACGAATCGTCGACGTTTCACGCGCCCCTCACGGCGGTGCTGCTCTGCTGCTTTCTCTCCCTCCCTCCCTTTTCGTAGCGCCGGTGCCCTTGCTTGATCCAGGCGAGGCATTAGCCGAGGACAGCCCCATGGATAGCGCTAGGCATAGGCCTAGGATAGGCCTATGGCTAGCCTAGGCATAGGCCTAGGATAGGCCTATGGCTAGCCAGGCATAGGCCTAGGATAGGCCTATGGATAGCCTAGGCATAGGCCTAGGATAGGCCTATGGATAGCGCTAGGCATAGGCCTAGGATA